>JAVSCE010012793.1:0-360924 GCA_032199065.1 Smutsia gigantea | reverse complement strand
ACTGCAACACCTGCTTTTTTCTCCTTGTTGTTTGCATGAAATATCTTTTTCCATCCCTTCATTTTTAGTCTGTGTATATCTTTGGATTTGAGGTGAGTTTCTTGTAGGCAGCATATAGATGGGTCTTGCTTTTTTATCCATTCTGTTACTCTGTGTCTTTTGATTGGTGCATTCAGTCCATTTACATTTAGGGTAATTATTTATAGGTATGTACTTATTGCCATTGCTGGCTTTAGATTCGTGGTTACCAAGGGTTCAAGGGTTGCTTCTTTACTATCTAACAATCTAACTTAACTTTCTTGTTAAGTTATTGTTAACACAGTCTGATGTTTCTTTCTTTCTCTCCCTTCTTATTCCTCCTCCTCCATTCTTTCTATAATAGGTGTTTTATTCTTTGCCTTTAGTTGGTATTTGGATGGTCTGCTTTCTTTGCTATGATTTTTTTTTCCTCTGGTGACATCTTTTTAGCCTTAGGTGTGCTTCCCTCTAGAGCAGTCCATTTAAGATATCCTGTAGTGGTGGTTTATGAGAGGCAAACTCTCTTAACTTTCGTTTATCTGGAAATTGTTTAATCCCTCCATCATATTTAAATGATAATCGTGCTGGATACAATATTCTTGGTTCAAGGCCCTTCTGTTTCATAACGTTAAATATATCATGCCATTCTCTTCTGGCCTGTAAGGTTTCTGTTGAGAAGTCTGATGATAGTCTGATGGGTTTTCCTTTGTAGGTGATCTTTTTTCTCTCTCTAGCTGCCTTTAATACTCTGTCTTATCTTTGATCTTTGCCATCTTAATTATTATGTGTCTTGGTGTTGTCTTCCTTGGGTCCCTTGTGTTGGGAGATCTGTGGGCTTCAGTGGACTGCGAGACTATTTCCTTCCCCAGCGAGGGAAAGTTTTCAGCAATTATTTCTTCAAAGACACTTTCTATCCCTTTTTCTCTCTCTTCTTCCTCTGGTACTCCTATAATGCGAATATTGTTCCGTTTGGATTGGTCACACAGTTCTCTTAATATTCTTTCATTCCTAGAAATCCTTTTATCTCTCTCTGCCTCAGCTGCTCTGTACTCCTGTTCTCTGTTTTCTATTCCATTAACAGTCTCTTGCATCTCATCCATTCTGCTGTTAAGCCCGTCGATCGCTTGTCTGATTTCTGTATTGTCTTTCCTCAGTTCCCTCACTTCCTCCCTCAGCTCTTGCACATTTCTCTGTAGGTCCATCAGCATGGTTATGACTTTTATTCTGAATTCTTTTCAGGGAGGCTGTGCATTTCCATCCCTTCAGACTCCCTCTGGGGTTGTCTGGTTGATTTTGGTCTGAACCATATTCCTCTGTCTTTTCATGGCTATATAATTGGTCACTGATAGTTGCCACGTATGTCAGCTGGGCTCTTTAAGAATTTAAAAAGAGAAGAAAAAAAAAGAGAAAGAAAGAAAGAAAAGAAAAAAAGGAAGAAAAGAAAAAACAAAAACAAAACAAAACAAAACAAACAAAAAAAATGCCCACCGGACGTAGATTCTGTGGGAATGCTCTAGGTGGCGCTATTGCCCCACTATTCCACAGCTGTGACTGTGCCGCTCCGCAGGGCCCTTTATCGCTCTGGCAGGGGTGGGAACGAATAGGAGGCTGTTGATCTCAGTGAGAAGTGTTAAGTATGGCTACGCTTCCTCAGTCGCCAGCTAAGGCGTCTGAAACTCCCCAGGACTCCCAGCCTGCTGGGCTGAGTGTGCTGGGGCGATCCGGCTCCTCCGCTGGGCTCCTGTCTCTTTAAGACCGCTGAAGAAACTTTTTTTTTTTTCCTTCCGGGAGCCGGCTGCAAGCACCCTGGCGCGTTCCCCGCTCAGATCCTGCCGCTCTGTCTCTCCAATCTCCGCTGCACTGCGCAATGTGGGTCAGCGCTCCCCGCGCAGATCACCGGGGCTGGCTACTTCGCGGGGTGCACTTCCACTCCCTCCCGGCTCTGAATCCTCTCCTCCCGCCGGTGCGCTGGGGTGGGGGAGGGCTCGGGTCCCGCCGGGTCGCGGCTCCGTATCTTACCCGCCTCTTGGGGTGCCGAGTCCTCTCGGGTGTAGCTGCACGCTGTGCGCTTTCCTGTGTATTCTCGTCTCTCTTTTAGGAATAGATGTATTTTCTGTGTTTTTGTTGATAAATATAGTGTTGGGAGGAGATTTCTGCCGCCCTGCTCACACCGCCATCTTCCCGGAAGTCACCATATACACCAATTTTTAAAAAATCGTTTATGAGGTGGGGTGGTCCCAGGAAGAAGTCCAGACTGGGACGAGAGAACCCGAACCGTTGCAAGAATGCACGGAACCACCTCAGCGGAGGCGAGAGGAAAAGTGCCGACCTAGCGGCTTCAGAAACGAGGGTCTGCAGGGCGGAGGGCACCCGCGCCCCGTGCCCTGGGCCCTGGGCCCTGGCGAGGCGTCTGCCGGCCCAGAGCAGGAGAGCGAGGTGACACTGCAGTGCACGGCGCTGCACCGCCACAGGGTGGATGGACGGTAGGCGGTGGAGCTGGGCCTGCTGCTGGAGAGGGAGCTTGAGACAGCCAGGGGGGTTCCAGAATGACCCGTGCGGACTCAGGTGGAGACACGGGCAGGAGCGCGTGTGCAGCCTGATGCAGATACGGAGGGCACAGTGGCTGTGGTGCCAGCCCACCGGCCATCGGGTGCCCAGACGGAGCATGGCTCATGGGTGCGCCTGCCAGGGGTTTCCAGGTAACACCCGCATCAGGTGGGTGGCCCTGTGAGGCAGGCCGCCCTCCCCACTGTGGGTGGGCCTCCTCCAGCCCACTACGCATCCGAGTTGCACAAAAGGCGGAGGAAGGAGGAATTCGCCCCTTCCAGGCCTCACTGAGGAGCGGCCATCTCCTCCGCCGTCCCCAGAGGGACTTGAGCCATCGGTTCCCAGGTTCTCACACTCACACCGAGCAGCCCGCGCCCCGGGCTCCGCCCCGCCCCCATGACCACGTGGCCCGGGGCCTTGCACACGGAAATCCCGACAGGTGTGCGCGGCTGCAGGCGCTGGCGTGCATGCTCCATCGCTGAGCGGCCCAGAGCGAAGACCGCAGCGGCAAGCGCGCGTCACGCCCAGACCTTGGTTTCTAGTCATTTCTAGTACTTTTCCAGTGAAAGAAACCAGGGCCCCTGAGGGAAAGGATGATCCTAGGGCTGGGCACGGAAGGTGCAGGAGGACCCGGAGCGTCTTGCACCATCAGGAAGTGAGAAAATGGTCCAAAAACAAAATAACAGGGGCCCATCGAGGACGTAGGAGTGCGCGGGAGGGGGTCCCAGTCACCTGCACAGGAACAATTGGAGCAACAACATAAACAGGATTATTGGATTTTAACCCAAAGTATCAAATGAACACCCAGAGTCCATACTGATAAAAATGGATGATTGAGTAAATAAAGAATGGAGGAGAAACAAATCTCCCTTACGGAAGAATTCCTAGTAATCAATGCAGATGCATATCACGTCAGCCTAGGTGTGAGCCGGGCAGCGACTCCGTGGCAGAGGACAGTGTGCACAGGGCAGCGGGTCGCTTCCCAGTGGAAACGTGGCGGCACACCTCGGCCAGGCGGCAAGGTCAACACCCACGGACACGTCACACTTGTATGATGCGATGCAGGTGGCATTTACGTCTGCGGCCGTCCCTACCCCAGCATAATTGGGAGAAAAATGACAGACAAATCCTGATGAGGGAACATGCTACAAAATGTTCTGACCAGTCCCCAAAACTGTCAAAGTCACCAAAAACAAGGAAAGTCCAAGGAACTGTTAGAGCGCAGAGGAGCCCGAGGAGTCACGGTGACTAAATGTCACAGGGGCCGTGGACGGGGTCCTGGGACCGAAGCTGAAAACTGAGACCAAAATGCAGGCCCTTCAGTTACGACGACACCTCTGCAGTGGTTCACTGACTGTGTCACACACGTTGCCTACCGTGAGGCAGTTATAAGAGGGGGACCAGCTTGGGGCACAAGAGAACTCTGTAATACTTTCACAGTTTTTCTGCAAATCCGCAAGTGTTCCAAAACAAAGCATGTACCTCTTTTAAAGGCATGAATTTTATTGCATGTAAATTATACTGCAGTGAAGCTGGTTTTAAAAGTTACCTTTAAAATGTGTCCCCTGCTCTTTGGAGTCTCAGGAAGGAAAAATACAATACAAAAGAAAAACATGCATATAAATCACAGGCTGTGACTCTCCCTCTGAATCAAACCCATGGTGACTGGGCAAGAAACTGAGGCAGAAAGGTCCCTGACCTACCCAGGAGGAGGCAGTGCAGGGCTTTGGGGACAGATGAGACAGAAGCAAATAATGCTCAGCTCCATCAGGAGACGGTCCCCAGGGAATCACAAATGTGGCTCAGCCACGGAGGATCAGCATGGGGCGTCACAGGCATTTTATTTTCTTGGAGGAAGACACGAACTCCCCCAGCACTGAGATTAGACCTGCCTGGCATCCAGCCATGGCCGGAGACTGGAACAAGGCAGTCCTTGCCCTTTAACCAGGTTTCTGGGAAAACAGCCTGTGGCCACCAGGTACAGAGGTGGTACAGCGGTGAGAGGCTCCGAAACACAGTCTGTGTTAAGTGTAATGGGTCTTAGGGAATTTATTTTGCCAATTTTAGGACCTACCATAAAGAAGAAATATGGGAGAATTTTATGAGGCGTACTGTATATCTTTAATACTCATATTTTTTTCTCCAAATGCTGAGAATATCAATTATGTTTATGGCTTTATGAGGAGGCGCTCCAGCCCACTGTTGACAAAGCAAGTTTTAGCAGAAAATACACAATGTTGGCCATGGGGTCACCCAGCCCCTGGTGGGCACAGTCCAGGACCGTGTTTGAGGATCTGGCAGACTTCAAACAAAGCAACAGTTAAGGTTTGAGGTACTTTCCATTTGGAAAGCGTGCATGCATGTGTGTATGTGTGTGCGTGGGCATGCACATGTGAGTGTTGTGCGCGGATGTGCATGAGGCCCCCCTCGGTCTTTATTGTTTGCAGAGAGAATGGTCCCGGTGGAGGAGGGACCCCAGGAAACAGCGAGAAGCTGTCAGCCCCTGTCCAGGACAGAGAGTAGCTCCCACCCTGTCCCCCAAACCAGAAGCCTGACCCAGGGGCTCCATAGTCCTCCCACCTGCCCCCATGCCTTCAAGGGACCCTGCTCTGGCCCCTGGGTTTTCTATAGGATCTGCCCATCAAGTTCAGTCTGGCCTCCCCAGCTGGGCCCTCAGGAGCCCAGACATTAGAGCTTGAAGGCACATTTGGCAGCAGGTAGGCTGGCCCAGGGTTCCAGGCTAAGGGCAGCATAGGGGTGCCCTCGGGGGTACAAGGGTTGGGCAAGGGAGCAGGCTGGGCTCCCAACCCGCCCCTTTCAGCCATTGAACAAGGGATCCTGTGACCAGGGAGACCAGTGTTCTGGGGCTCTGTGCAGCCGATCATCCCACAGAGGGGTGCCAAGACCCAAGTGCAATGCCTGCCCTCGGCTGTGCCTCTCAGATAAGCCGGGAGCCTGCAGGGACGTGTCCTGAGCAGGCATGTGCTCACACACATGCAAGCACGCACACATTCACAGGCTGCACACACACTCATGCACACTAGCCCTGGTGGGTCTCTGCTCCTTGTGACTAGAGAACTCCCTGGACCCTGCCCACCTCCGGGGCAGGCAGAGGGTGCCCAGAGCCCCGGGGCAGCCAGCTCTCCTCCCCTGGTGACCTGCGAGGCACCGCCCACCCTGGCTCTGCTTAAAGTTATTTACAGCTCCAACGTGTGCGTTTGTTTAAAATCTGCTGCAGAATTCATCCTCTCTGCCACTTACTCAGCCATTATCAGCCATCACAAAAGTGCTGAAGAGAGAGTCATAAATGGCAATGATTTACGAGGCAGCAAGAACACGGAAGCAAGCAAGAGGAAATTAAATCCTTTACCTACTCGGTGATTTACGAGGTCGCTGACACGCATGGCCACGCGGGCGAACAGTGGCCTGGGGCACGTGTTAAGTGTCTTTCCGGCCCTGGACCCCCACCTCAGCCCTCAGTCACGGCCCTCCCACAGGGAGGAGATGGGGGGGCTACATCCCACCTGCTGTGTGACCTTGGGCGTGTCCCTGCCCTCTCTCAACCACTGCCCCTCTGGGTCTCAGTTTACCCTCTGTACCAAAGAGGTGTAGACAAGCGGGCTGTAGGGATGGTGGTAGTCACAGGGCAAGTTGGAAGTGCCCCCTCTGCCTCCATGCTGCCCACCCCCCCGCCCCCATGCCTCACCTGGCCTGTCCATGGCCCATGTATCCAGAGCAGCCCCCTGGGAGCCACCCCTTCTCTCCTCTGGGTGGGGTGGACCCCACATCCCGAGTCAGGGGATGGACCCAGCCCCCATCCTGCCCTTTACGAAGGACTGTCCTCTGTTCCCCACTGACCTCCCAGCCCATCCCAAGGAAGCTTCAGCTGCCCCTCCGTCCCCAGGAATGGGCTGGTGGTGGGAGTCCCAGGGACTGGCTGACATCCCCTGAGAGGGAGAGGATGGGGCTGAATCAGAAGACCAGAGCCCACACTTCTTGCCTTGGCTGGAAAGCCCCAGAGGAGAGGGAAGGTTAGCAGGATGTGCCGGGAGGTCAGAGCGCCCGCGCCGCTGGGCAGAGGAGGCTGTTTGTTCCACAAACGCAGCCTACCCGGCAGCCTCAGCCCCTCGGCTGTGCCTTCCGTGAGGGGCCTGGGAGAAGAGGAAAGGGGGAGGACATGCCTGGGTGGGGCCTGGGATGGTGCCTGCCTCCTCGAGAGACAAGGCCAGCCTCCTAGCCTCATCCATCCCTGCTGCTCCAAGAACAGGCTACACCCAGGCGGCCAGGAGCCTGGAGCCATCTGCAGGGACAGCAGGCCTTGCTGGGCCTGAGAGGTGCTGTCACAGCTGACGCCAGCCCCCTGGACCTTCCCCAGGCCCATCAGGGCAGGCTCCAGGGCAGGTGGCTGCGCCCATTGTCACAAGAAAACACCTGGCCTGGGCCACCTGCACAGGTGTGTTGGGGGTCACAGTGCCCCAGGTCAGGGTTTGGGCCCAGGGAAGAGTGGCCCTGTCTGAGGACAGGGTCTCACTGGGCCCCCACCCTTCCCAGATGGAGACAAAATCCCTCAGGGCTCCAGCCCCAGGGGCACCTGTGTGTCTCATTCTCTCTGGGGTGGCCAAGCCAGGGCCCTTCCCTGCATCCCTGCAGCTGCCAGGCCCCCACCACACAAGCCAGACATCTCAGCCTCACTGCCATCCACAGGATCCATCTGGGCTGAGGCCAAACTCAAACAGAAATAAGAAATGGGGCATTCCGAAGTGGGGGCCTTGCCAGGAAACAGGACCCAAGCCTGTGGGTTCTCCCTATGGCAGAGAAGCCTCCCTCAGGACTTCCACTGCCCGGTGCTCGTGGCTCACACCCGGGGTCCTCCCTGTGGGCAGGGAAAGCCATGCTGGGCTCCACCACCAGACAGCCCGCCTGGGCTCAGAAAACATGCACAGGGATACCCTGAGTCCTCAGCCAGCCGTAGGAGGGCCGCGGCACCCGCACCCGGGGCTGGACTGCGTGTCAGGGGCCCAGCAGGCCAGCCCTCCGGGGGCGGAACAGTGCGGGTCCCACAGTGCTGGCGGCCACCAGATAGACCCCAGCTGGGCCTTGAAGGCCCATCAGACCTCACACCCCACCCATGAGAGGAGGGTGCCGGGCCCCCAGCACACCTGGAAGCCAGATGTCGGACACCCGGGCAAGCTCACCAGGTCCCAGAAGCCCCACGTTCTCACCTCCAGGGTCTGCATTTGCCTATCAGCTCCAGGGGGACTCCAAGCCCAGGGAGGGTCACCTCCACCCCAGGGGACACCAGGAGGTTCCTTGTGACAGAGGCCAGCTGGCAGCCGTGCTGTGTGTTCTGTTTTGAGTGGTTTCCACATCTTTAAAGAAGAAAAACACCAGGAAATGCGATCGCCCACAAAGCTTTATGTGGGCTTGGAAATGAGCAGGGCGCCTTCAGAGAAAATAAGCGTTTGATTTTTCAGTTAAATCCTGTATGGACTGCACCTGGGCCTCCCACAGGGCGTTAGTTTTGCAAACAGCTTGTCAGCACCGCACCTCCCACCACCGCACCTCCCACCACCGCCACACAGGTGCTACCCAGTCTCACCCTTGCACTCTCTGCAGCAGCCAGGACCGCTGGTCCCACCCTATCCCCTGCTTCAGGTCTGCCTAGGGAGCCTCCCTCTCCGGGAAGCCCCCCAGGCTGCACCGCACAGCCTCCCCACCAGCCAGGGGCCCTGGACCCCTCACTGTGCTGCCAATCCGCAGGTTGCCTCATCTCGGCTCTGGGACCCTCACCCAAGGCCACGGCAGGCTCAGGGCCCCGATTTCGGGGCAGGAGTAGCCGAGCTGGTGACAGGCCCCAGCAACCCCCTCTGGCTGTAATGCTGGCCTCCTGTCCCAGCATCCCTGCCCAGCCCAGCACACCCAGGGCTTGCCTGCAGAGCCCATCTTCCCTCGCCCTCTTGGCCAGGGCTGCTGGGTTCCCAGCCACACCCCCACTTTGCAGGTCCCCCACACCCTGTGTCCTGACCCTCCTCAATCTGCCATGACCTCACCCACCCCTCAGCCCTGTGCCTGTCAGGCCAGAAGCAAGACTCCAAAATTAGGAGGGACCAGACAGGACAGGCAGCCTTGGGAGGACCCAGAGGAGGGCTTACTCTGGCCAAGGCTGAAATGCTCACGGGGAGCTCCGAGAGAGGCCCATGATGGTGGCCAGCGAGGGCTGGACCTTGGGGGCACGGGCTGACAGAGTGTGCCCAGCCCCCTCGTCCTCACCGGAGCTGCTCACCTTCCAGAGGGCTCCAAGGGGCCCTCTGGGAGGGGTCTCACCTGTCCTGACCTCAGACATTCGCATCAAGACAGAGCCAGGCCCAACCCTGAACAAGGGGCTTGGGGATGTTTGGGGAGCACAGGGGTGTTCTCCTGGGAGGCTGCCCTTCAACCAGGGACTCCAGGGTGGGAGGTACACAGAGGCCAGGGGCGGAGTCCTTCCCCACTCAGTTTCCCCAGCAGGGCAAAGGGCACTTGTGGCTCTGAGGCCCTGGGTGATGTCTCCAGGTCCCTGGGCTGCCAGGCCCCCTGCTGAGGCTGGCGCCCGGCATCCGCCCGGGGTTACCTGCGGGAATGCGGCAGGGGCCCAGATCAGAGCCGTTCACGGAATGAGCACTGTCTCCATCTCACTCTCGTTTTCTTCCCTGAGTAATTGAAAAATCGATATGTTGCAGAATTTCTGCACAAACCACAAATACAATTATTTCCAATCACAAGAGGAAAGAGCCTATGAAAACCGCAGCTACCCCACCATGAGACTCTGTGCAGCCCCACAGGGCCCCGAGGTGGGCGAGCCCTGGCCCGCACAGGGAGCTGGCCACCCGGGCCTTGCCGCACGGCCGCCTTGCTCCAGCCCCAGGCAGGCCCCCCCTTCCAGGACCTCGCCTGGGTGTGTGGCACCCAGCCTCATAAATAATGGAGCTTAATAAACGGCAAGAAAGTTAATTAATTGTAAGCATAGCTACACACAGCCACGCCATACCTCTCATAAAATATATCTTGTGCTGGAACTTACTATGTTTTTATCAACTGGGCCTTGCAAGTCCCAATGTGTCCCTGGGCCACGGTCCGTCCTCTGCAATCAGAGGCATTCGGTTTTTATGGGTTTGTCCAATTGCTCCCAAGGGACAGAAGGGACAAAGCAGGGATAGGGCCATCAGTTCTTCCATGTGGAGGACATTCGAAGGCCAGGCCAGCCAGCCCCAGAGGGGACACCGCCAGCCCCACGCGCCTCCCCTAGGCTGCCCACACTCGGGGCTGGGCCACTCAGCCCAGCTGGCCCTGCTGCCCTGCTCTGGCCCCGCAGCCTATGGGTCAGGCTCCCCACAGGCCCACCCTGGCCCCATCACAGCTGCACCTCTCACTGCAGGGCTGGGATGCACCTGCACCTGCAGGCTGACTGCTTGGCCCCACTGTCCCCACGTCAAGGTCAAGTGGCTAAACCATGACCACCACCGCCCTGTGCAAACCTTGGACCCCCAGAGCTGAGCCCGCCCCAGAAGGAGACAGTGGTGGGGCGCAGGGTGGCAGGCACCCAGAGTCCCAGCCGGGGCTCAGCCTCTCCTCCGGAGGAGCACGGTCCCCAGGATGGAGGAGGGTCCCTGGATCACCTCCTTGCCTGACCAGAGTGAGGCCTGACCTCTAAGGACAGCATCTGTGCCCCATTCTGGCAACACCACCTCCTCTCTGCCTCTGCCTGGCCACCCCTGAACAGCCCCCTCACTGCCATGGGCTGGCATCGTCACCACCCGGTATGGGGTCTCCCCACCAAGGGTGGCCCAGGGCCTGAGCATCCCTGCCGGCACCTCCCCACCTCCCTGCAGGCGATGCCTCAGATGTCCCATCGTGGGCAGCCTCCCTTCCAAGGGATTGTCTGGGATATGTCTCCACAAGGGTAAAAATGTTCTTTATCCATGCTGTCCAATCTGGATGCCACCAGCCACCGTGGCCGTGGGCCTTCGGCATGTGGGCTATTAACAACTTTGGAAGCAGATTTTTAAAACTTTATTTTATGTAAAAGTTTTTTTAAGGAATAACTGATACAGACTAAGCTATCTGTATTTACAGTAAACAATTTGATGGGTTTTAACTTGTGTATAACCATACGATGACCATCCAGGTCAGGCACGGTGATGAAAACCTGACATGCAAAGACCGTCCTCATGCCCCTCGTCACCGCTCTCATCCGCCCGTCCCCATTCCTGTCCCCAGCAGCATCCAGTCTCTGCCATTATGGACCATTGTGCCTTTCCTAGGATTCTGTATAAATTCTTGATGGCAGCATAAATTAATTTTATTTTTTGCCTACCTTCTTTCACGTGGTATATTGATGTTCAGCCGTGATGAGCCTTCCAAAAGTTCATTGCTTTTTCTTGCCGAGTAGAATCCGCTGTTTGGACATACCACTGCTTATTTATCCACTGAAGTGGTGATGGACATTCGGGTTGTTTCCAGTTTGGGGCTGTTATAAATAAAGCTGCTACTCACACTCATGCACAATTACATGGACACGTGGAATGGCTCGACCATGTGGCAGGTGTGTGATTAATGGTCTAAGAACCTGCCAAACTGTTCTCCAAAGTGGTTGTGTGGCTTTACATTCCCTCCAGAAGATCTGAGAGTTCAGCTCCCCCAAATTCTCCCAAACGTGGTGAGGTCCATCTTCAGGGTCACCATCCTAGCGGGTGCAGTGGTGTCTCATTAATTACCTTTCGTGTGCTTGTTTGCTATCCACATAGCATTATTCATTAGTGGTGCTGTTTTCTTCCTGAAGCATTTGGGAAAATTCATCAGTAAAGTCAAGCAGGCCCAGGGTTTTCACTGCAGGAAGGTTTTTAACTGCAAATGCGATTTCTTTAATAGCTACGAGGCACTCAGGCTACCTGTTCATCCTTCACATCCATGGGTAATTTGTGTCCTTAAGGAATTTGTCCATTTAATTAAGTAGTTGAATTTACTGGTATAAAGTTGTTCCCAATATTCCCTTATCCTGTTAGTATTAAGTTCTGATACCACTCCTTTCATGCCTGATGTTGGCAATGTGTCTCTCTTTCTCCCTCTACCAGCTTAGCTAAAGGTTTATTGTTTTTATTGATCGCCTCAAAGAACCAGCTTTGGTTTCATTGATTTTTCTCTATCGTTTTTCTGTTTTCAATTTCATTGATTTTCACTCTGATCTTTATTACTGCCTTTCCCCTTCCTTTGGTTCTCATTTGCTCTCCTTTTTCTAGTTTCTTAAGGTGGATGCTGAGGCTGATGATTTGAAATGTTTCTTCTTTTCTACTATAGGCATTCGGGATGCTACAGATGTCCCCATCAGCAGCGGTTTGGCTAAATCCACACATTTTCTGCAGGATTTGCTATGTTTTCATTTTGAATCAGTTCAAAATACTTTCTGATTTCCCTTTTGATTTCTTCTTTGACCCATGGGTTA
Organism: Smutsia gigantea; assembly: GCA_032199065.1. Taxonomy (NCBI): domain Eukaryota; kingdom Metazoa; phylum Chordata; class Mammalia; order Pholidota; family Manidae; genus Smutsia; species Smutsia gigantea. Next base: position 348,881 of record JAVSCE010012793.1, on the reverse strand, counting down.
TTAAGTAATGTGTTATTTCGTTTCCAAATTCATGGGATCTATCAGAAATCTTCCATTACTAATTTAATTCCATTATAGTCAAATAACATGCTTTTTACAGCTTGGGCCCTTTTATATTTTTTGGACTTGTTTTATGGCTCAGAATATGGTTTATCATAGTAAAGGTTCCATGTGTTTTTTAAAAGAATGACCGTGCTGGTGTTGCGTGAAGAGTATTGTCAGTGTGCCATCGATGGTCATCTCTAGCCTTACTGATCTTCTGTCAACTTGCTGTGAAAGAAGGGTGTTGAAATTCTGGCTCTATTTGTGGGTTTGTCTAATTCTCCTATAGTTCTATTAGTTTTTGTTTCATGTATTTGGAAGCTGTTATTAGGTGCATGAACATTTAGGGTTATTATGTCCTCTTCATGAATTGACCCCTTTATCATTTTGAAACAATTTTCTTTATCCCTGGTAATATTCTGTGCTCTGAAATCTATTTTGTCTGGTGTTAATATAGCCATAGCGAAGTTCTTTTGATTACTATTAGCATAGTATATCTTTTCCAATTCTTTTACTTTTAGCTTTTCTGTATCTTTATATTTAAAATGTGTTTCTTATAGATAGCACATAGCTGGGTCTTGCTTGTCTATCCAATTTGTCCATCTGTCTCTTTTTTGGGATCTTTAGACCATTTACATTTAATGAATTATTGGTAAGGTTCAGTCTATTATCTTATTTACTTTCTATTTGTCCCATCCATTTTTATCTTTTTCCTCTTTTTCTGCCTCCATTTGGATTAATCAAATATATTTTTACAATTTTATTTTATCTTTTGGTTGGCTTATTAGCTATGACACTTTGTTTACTAATTTGTTGATTATTTTAAGGTTTAAAACACACACATCTTTAACATTTCACTGCCAAACTTCAGGTGACATTACCCTACCTCTTGCACAATATGATCACATCACAATAGTATATTTCCACTTTGCCTCAAAAACTGTCCTGTTGGCTCATGTATTCTACTTTTACATACGTTGTAAACCCCATACAACATTATCATTTTTGCTTAAACAATTATCTGTAAATATGTGTAATTGGTAAAAAATAAGTTGGTGAAAAAAAATAAACCTTACTTATTTGCCCATAAAAGTACTAGCTCTCCCCATTCCTGTAGGTGGATCAGTATGTCCACCTGGTATCTTCCTGCTGCCGGAAGGACAACCTTTAGCATTTCTTGTAGTGCAGTCTTCTGCTGAGTTCTTTCAGCTTTTGGATGTATGTCAAAGTCTTTATTTTGCCTTTGTTCTGGAAAGATGTTTTTACTGGGTATAGAATTCTAGATTCATAGTTTGTTTTCCTTTCAGGACTTTAAACACACTGCTCCACCTTCCAGCTGCCATTTTCAACAAGAAGTCTACTGTCACCCATACTTTAGCTCCATGACATGAATCTTTTACTTTTCTGGAAGCTTTTAAGATTTTGTCTTTATCACTGGTTTTATTTTAATTTTTAATTTTAATTTAATTTTATTTTACTTTTTATTTTTTATTAAGGTATTATTGATATACACTCTTATGAAGGTTTCACATGAAAAAACAATGTGGTTACTACATTCACCCATATTATCAAGTCCCCACCCATACCCCAATGCAGTCACTGTCCTTCAGTAAGATGCCACAGATTCATTGTTTGCCTTCTCTGTGCTACACTGTTTTCCCCATAATCCCCCCACACCATGTGTACTAAACATAATACCCCTCAATCCCCTTCTCCCACCCTCCCCACCCGCCCTCCCACGCCCCTCCCCTTTGGTAACCACTAGTTCCTTCCTGGAGTCTCTGAGTCTGCTGCTATTTTGTTCGTTCAGTTTTGCTTCATTGTTATACTCCACAAATGAGGGAAATCATTTGGCACTTGTCTTTCTCTGCCTGGCTTATTTCAATGAGCATAATATCATCCAGCTCCATACATGTTGTTGCAAATGGCAGGATTTGTTTCCTTCTTATGGCTGAATAGTATTCCATTGTGTATATGTACCGCCTCTTCTTTATCCATTCATCTACTGATGGACACTTAGGTTGCTTCCATATCTTGGCTATTGTAAAAAGTACTGTGATAGACATAGGGGTGCATATGTCTTTTTGAATCTGAGAGGTTGTATTCTTTGGGGAAATTCCAAAGAGTGGGATTCCCAGGTCAAATGGTATTTCTATTTTTAGTTTTTTGAGGAATCTCCATATTGCTTTCCACAATGGTTGAACTAGCTTACATTCCCACAAGCAATGTAGGAGGGTTCCCCTTTCTCCATATCCTCACCAGCATTTGTTGTTCTTAGTCCTTTCGATGCTGGCCATTCTTACTGGTGTGAGGTGATATCTCACTGTGGTTTTAATTTGCATTTCCCTGATGATTAGTGATGTGGAGCATCTTTTCATGTGTCTGTCGGCCATCTGAATTTCTTCTTTGGAGAACTGTCTCTTCATATCCTCTGGCCATTTTTTAATTGGGTTATTTGCTTTTTGGGTGTTGAGGTATGTAAGTTCATTATATATTTTGGATGTTAACCCCTTGTCGGATATGTTATTTACAAATATATTCTCCCATACTGTAGGATGCTTTTTTGTTCTGCTGATGGTGTCCTTTGCTGTACAGAAACTTTTTAGTTTGATGTATTCCCATGAGTTCATTTTTGCTTTTCTTTCCCTTGCTCAAGGAGATGCCTTCAGGAAGAAGTTGCTCATGCTTATATTCAGGAGACTTTTGCCTATGTTTTCTTCTAAGAGTTTTATGGTTTCATGACTTACATTCAGGTCTTTGATCCATTTAGAGTTTACTTTTGTGTATGGGGTTAAACAGTAATCCAATTTCATTCTCTTGCATGTAGCTGTCCAGTTTGGCCAACACCAGTTGTTGAAGAGGCTGTCATTTCCCCACTGTATGGCCATGGCTCCTTTATCATATATTAATTGACCATATTTGGTTGGGTTTATATCAGGGCTCTCTAGTCTGTTCCATTGGTCCATGGGTCTGTTCTTGTGCCGGTACCAAATTGTCTTGATTTCTGTGGCTTTGTAATAGAGCCTGAAGTTGGGGAACATAATCCCCCCAGCTTTATTCCTCCTTCTCAGGATTTCTTTGGCTATTCGGGGTCTTTTTTGGTTCCATATGAATTTTAGAACGATTTTCTCTAGTTCGTTGAAGAATGCTGTTGGTATTTTGATAGGAATTGCATTGAATCTGTAGATTGCTTTAGGCAGGATGGCCATTTTGAAAATATTAATTCTTCCAATCCATGAGCAAAGGATGTGTTTCCATTTATTGGTATTTTCTTTAATTTCTCTCATGAGTGTCTTGTAGTTTTCAGAGTATACGTCTTTCACTTCCTTGGTTAGGTTTATTCCTAGGTATTTTATTCTTTTTGATGCAACTGTGAGTGGAATTGTTTTCCTGATTTCTCTCTCTCTGCTAGTTCATTGTTAGTGTATAGGAATGCCATAGATTTCTGCGTATTAATTTTGTATCCTGCAACTTTGCTGAATTCAGATATCAGATCTAGTAGTTTTGAAGTGAATTCTTTAGGGTTTTTCATGTACAATATCATGTCATCTGCAAACAGGGACAGTTTAAGTTCTTCCTTGCCAATCTGGATGCCTTTTATTTCTTTGTGTTGTCTGATTGCCGTGGCTAGGACCTCCAGTACTATGTTGAAAGAAGTGGGGAGAGTGGGCATCCCTGTCTTGTTCCCGATCTTAAAGGAAAAAGCTTTCAGCTTCTCGCTATTAAGTATAATGTTGGCTGTGGGTTTGTCCTGTATGGCCTTTATTATGTTGAGGTACTTGCCCTCTATACCTATTTTGTTGAGAGTTTTTATCATGAATTGATGTTGAATTTTGTCGAATGCTTTTTCAGCATCTATGGAGATGATTATGTGGTTTTTGTTCTTCTTTTTGTTGATGTGGTGAATGATGTTGATGGATTTTCGAATGTTGTACCATCCTTGCATCCCTGGAATAAATCCTACTTGATCATGATGGATGATCTTTTTGTTGTATTTTTGAATTTGGTTTGCTAATATTTTGTTGAGTATTTTTGCATCTATGTTCACCAGGGATATTGGTCTGTAATTTCCTTTTTTTGTGGTGTCTTTGCCTGGCTTTTGTATTAGAGTGATGCTGGCCTCATAGAATGAGTTTGGAAGTATTCCCTCTTCTACTCGTTGGAAAACTTTAAGGAGGATGGGTATTAGGTCTTCACTAAATGTTTGATAAAATTCAGCAGTGAAGCCATCTGATCCAAGCGTTTTGTTCTTAGATAGGTTTTTGATTACCAGTTCAATTTCATTGCAGGTAATTGTTCTGTTCAGGTTTTCTGGGTCAGCCTTGGAAGGTTGTATTTTTCTAGAAAGTTGTGCATTTCTTCTAGGTTATCCAGTTTGTTAGCATATAATTTTTCATAGTACTCTTTAATAATTCTTTGTATTTCTGTGGTGTCCATAGTGATTTTTCCTTTCTCATTTCTGATTCTGTTTATGTGAGTAGACTTTCTTTTTTTCTTGATAAGCTTGGCTGGGGGTTTATCTATTTTGTTTATTTTCTCAAAGGACCAGCTCCTGCTTTCATTGATTCTTTCTATTGTTTTATTCTTCTTGATTTTATTTATTTCTGCTCTAACCTTTTTATGTCCCTTCTTCTACTGACTTTGGGCCTCATTTGTTCTTCTTTTTCTAGTTTTATTAATTGTGAGTTTAGACTGCTCATATGGGATTGTTCTTCTTTCCTGAGGTAGGCCTTTATTGCAATATACTTTCCTCTTAACACGGCCTTCACTGCATCCCACAGATTTTGCGGTGTTGAATTATTATTGTCATTTGTCTCCATGTATTGCTTGATCTCTGTTTTTATTTGGTCATTGATCCATTGGTTATTTAGGAGCATGTTGTGAAGCCTCCATGTGTTTGTGGGATTTTTCATTTTCTTTGCGTAATTTATTTCTAGTTTCATACCTTTGTGGTCTGAGAAACTGGTTGGTACAATTCCAATCTTTTTTAATTTACTGAGGCTCTTTATGTGGCCTAGTATATGATCTATTCTTGAAAATGTTCCATATGCACTTGAGAAGAATATGTATTCTGCTGCTTTTGCGTGTAGAGTTCTGTAGATGTCTGTTAGGTCCATCTGTTCTAGTGTGTTTTTCAGTGCCTCTGTCTCCTTACTTATTTTCTGTCTGGTTGATCTGTCCTTCAGAGTGAGTGAAGTGTTGAAGTCTCCTAGAATGAATGCATTGCATTCTATTTTTCCTTTTAATTCTGTTAGTATTTGTTTCACATATGTAGGGGCTCCTGTGTTGGGCACATAGATATTTATAATGGTTATATCTTCTTGTTGGATTGACCCTTTTTTCATTATGTAATATCCTTCTTTGTCTTTTGTGACTTTCTTTGTTTTGAAGTTTATTTTGTCTGATACAAGTACTGCAACTGCTGCTTTTTTCTCCCTATTAGTTGAATGAAATATCTTTTTCCATCCCTTCACTTTTAGTCTGTGTATGTCTTTGGGTTTAAAGTGAGTCTCTTGTAGGCAGCATATAGATGGGTCTTGTTTTTTTATCCATTCAGTGACTCTTTGTCTTTTGATTGGTGCATTCAGTCCATTTACATTTAGGGTGATTATTAATAGGTATGTACTTATTGCCATTGCAGGCTTTAGATTTGTGGTTACCAAAGGTTCAAGGTTAACTTCCTTAGTATCTAAGAATCTAACTTAATTCACTTAATATGCTATTAGAAACATAATCTAAAGGTTCCTTTTTTTTCTTCCTCCTTTTTCTTCCTCCTCCATTCTTTATATATTAGGTGTCATATTCTGTACTCTTTGTCTATCCTTTGATTGACTTTGGAGATAGTTATCTTAATTTTTGCATTTGGTTAGTAATTAGCTGTTCTACTTTCTTTACTGTGGTTTTATTACCTCTGCTGACAGCTATTAAACCTTAGGAACACTTCCATCTGAAGCAGTCCCTCCAAAATACACTGTAGAGATGGTTTGTGGGAGGTAAATTCTCTCAGCTTTTGCTTATCTGAAAATTGTTTAATCCCTCCTTCAAATTTAAATATTAATCTTGCCAGATAAAGTATTCTTGGTTCAAGGCCCTTCTGATTCATTGCATTAAATACACCATGGCACTCCCTTCTGGCCTGTATGGTTTCTGTTGAGAAGTCTGATGATAGCCTGATGGGCTTTCCTTTGTATGTGATCTTATTTCTCTCTTTGGCTGCTTTTAATAGCCTGTCCTTATCCTTGATCTTTGCATTTTAATTACTATATGTCTTCCTGTTGTCTTCCTTGGGTCCCATGTGTTGGGAGATCTGTGCACCTCCATGCTCTGAGAGACCATCTCCTTCCCCAGATTGGGGAAGTTTTCAGCAATTACCTCCTCAAAGACACTTTCTATCCCTTTTTCTCTCTCTTCTTCTTCTGGTACCCCTATAATGTGAATATTGTTCCGTTTGGATTGGTCACACAGTTCTCTCAATATTCTTTCATTCTTAGAGATCCTTTTTTCTCTCTGTGCCTCAGTGTCTTTGTATTCCTCTTCTCTAGTTTCTATTTCATTTATTGTCTCCTCCACCATATCCAATCTGCTTTTAATACCGTCCGTTGTGCTTTTTAATGATTGGATCTCCAACCAGAATTCATTCCTGAGTTCTTGAGTATCTTTCCATACCTGCATGAGCATGTTAGTGATTTTTATTTTGAACTCCCTTTCAGGAAGAGTCATGAGGTCGATGTCATTTAAATCTTTCTCAGGAGTTGTATTAATAATTTTACTCTGAACCAGATTCCTTTGGCATTTCATATTTGTATATGGCGCCCTCTAGTGCCCAGAAGCTCTACTCTCTGGAGCTGCTCAGCCCCTGAAGCAATGTCAAGGGTTGCAGGGGAGTGATATTGGTGCCTGGGGGGAGGAAAGAGCTGTTTCCTGCTTCCCGGCTGCTATGCCTGACTCCACTGCCTGAACCAGTCAGCTGAGCACACAGGTATAAGCCTCTATGCTTTGTGTTTGTAGTTGCTGTGGACAGATATTCCCTCTGGCTGGCCTAACGCTGGGATAGGGTTTGCCAGTTTGTGAGCCAGGTGGGGCTGGCCTGGAGAAAGGGGCAGTAGGCTGCATATCACGGAGGGGGTCCTTGGAGCTGTGTAGCCAGCCAGGGAGCTGGAGCACCTGAAGATCGTCTAAGGAGGAAGATTTCTTTTTCCTCCTTAAAGATGAGACTCTATATGGCAAAGCCCCCAACCTGCTGGGCAGAGTGCACCCGGACAATTTTGTCTACCTGTCCTCTCTCCTGAGCAGTGAGCTCTGTGCAATCCTTGCCCCTTTAGCAGCCCTCTTCCTAAGGGCTTCCTTGTTAGGAAGTCTATCAGACTGCCCACCTTTCTTTTGTCCCAAAGCAGCTGGATATTGATCCCTGTTTTCCACAAGCAGCTGAAATCTCAGTCTTTCCAGGAATTCTGCCTGTCTTAGCTTTCCAACCATGCAATTGAGAGAGTACCATGCAAGCACCATGAAATGTAGGTTTGTGCTCCCAGAGCAGATCTCCAGAGCTAGGTGTTCAGCAGTCCCAGGCCTCCACTCCCTTCCTGCTTGGTTTCTCTTCCTCCCACCAGTGACTGCAGTGGGGGAAGGGCCTGGGTCCCACCGGACCACAGCCTTGGGACATCCCCCTGTTCCGTGAGGTCTGCTCTTTTCTCCAGGTGTGTGCAGTCTGGCGCAGTCCTCTTTCAGGCATAGTTGTATTAATTATATTTTCGTATTATATGCGGTTTTAGGAGGAAGCCTGTGTGTTACCTCTCATGCCACCGTCTTTAATCCCTCACTGGTTTTAAACTATCTGATTAAGATGTGCTTTGATCACTCTAATACCAAAACCGGGCAAAGGCCTCACCAAAAAAGAAAACTACAGACCAATATCCCTGATGAACGTGGATGCAAAAATACTCAACAAAATATTAGCAAACCGAATTCAAAAATACATCAAGAGGATCATACACCAAGATCAAGTGGGATTCATCCCAGGGATGCAAGGATGGTACAACATTCGAAAATCCATCAACATCATCCACCACATCAACAAAAAGAAGAACAAAAACCACATGATCATCTCCATAGATGCTGAAAAAGCATTTGACAAAATTCAGCATCCATTCATGATTAAAACTCTCAACAAAATGGGTATAGAGGGCAAGTACCTCAACATCATAAAGGCCATATATGACAAACCCACAGCTAACATCATACTTAACAGCGAGAAGCTAAAAGCTTTTCATCTAAGATCAGGAGCAAGACAGGGATGCCCACTCTCTCCACTGTTATTCAACATAGTACTGGAGGTTCTGGCCACAGCAATCAGACAAAACAAAGACATACAAGGCATCCAGGTTGGTAAAGAAGAAGTCAAATTGTCAGTATTTGCAGATGACATGATATTGTACATAAAAAACCCTAAAGACTCCACTCCAAAACTACTAGAACTAATATCTGAATTCAGCAAAGTTGCAGGATACAAAATTAACACACAGAAATCTGTTGCTTTCCTATACACTAATGATGAACTAACAGAAAGAGAAATCAGAAAAACAATTCCATTCACAATTGCATCAAAAAGAATAAAATACCTAGGAATAAACCTAACGAAGGAAGTGAAAGACCTGTACTCTGAAAACTACAAGACACTCCTAAGAAATTAAAGAGGACACTAACAAATGGAAATTCATCCCATGCTCTTGGCTAGGAAGAATAAATATTGTCAAAATGGCTATACTACCTAAAGCAATCTACAGATTCAATGCAATCACTATCAAAATACCAACAGCTTTCTTCAATGAACTGGAACAAATAATTCTAAAATTTATATGGAACCACAAAAGACCCCGAATAGCCAAAGCAATCTTGAGAAGGAGGAATAAAACAGGGAGAATTACGCTCCCTGACTTTAAGCTCTACTACAAAGCCACAGTAATCAAGACAATTTGGTATTGGCACAAAAACAGACCCACAGATGAGTGGAATAGAATAGAAAATCCAAACATCAACCCAAACACATACAGTCAATTAATATTTGATAAAGGAGCCTTGGATATACACTGGGGAGATGACGGCCTCTTCAGCAGCTGGTGTTGGAAAAACTAGACAGCTACATGTAAGAGAATGAAACTGGACTACTGTCTAACCCCATACACAAAGGTAAACTCAAGGTGGATCAAAGACCTGAATGTAAGTCATGAAACCATAAAACTCTTAGAAAAAAATATAGGCAAAAATCTCTTGGACATAAACATGAGCAACTTCTTCATGAACATATCTCCCCGGGCAAGGGAAACAAAAGCAAAAATGAACAAGTGGGACTATATCAAGCTGAAAAGCTTCTGTACAGCAAAGGACACCATCAGTAGAACAAAAAGACATCCTACAGTATGGGAGAATATATTCATAAATGACGTATCCGATAAGGGGTTGACATCCAAAATATATAAAGAACTCACGCACCTCAACAAACAAAAAGCAAATAATCCAATTAAGAAATGGGCAGAGGACATGAATAGGCACTTCTCCAAAGAAGAAATTCAGATGGCCAACAGGCACATGAAAAGATGCTCCACATCACTAATCATCAGAGAAATGCAGATTAAAACCACAATGAGATATCACCTCACACCAGTGAGGATGGCCAACATCCAAAACACAAACAACAACAAATGTTGGCGAGGATGTGGAGAAAAGGGAACCCTCCTACACTGCTGGTGGGACTGCAAATTAGTTCAACCATTGTGGAAAGCAGTATGGAGGTTCCTCAAAAAACTCAAAATAGGAATACCATTTGACCCAGGAATTCCACTCCTAGGAATTTACCCTAAGACTGCAGCAGCCCACTTTGAAAAAGATAGATGCACCCCTATGTTTATCGCAGCACTATTTACAATAGCCAAGAAATGGAAGCAAGCTAAGTGTCCATCAGTAGATGAATGGATAAAGAAGATGTGGTACATATACACAATGGAATATTATACAGCTATAAGAAGAAAACAAATCCTACCATTTGCAACAACATGGATGGAGCTAGAGGGTATTATGCTCAGTGAAATAAGCCAAGCCGAAAAAGACAAGTATCAAATGATTTCACTCATATGTGGAGTATAAGAACAAAGAAAAAATACTGAAGGAACAAAACAGCAGCAGACTCACAGAACCCAAGAACGGACCAATAGTTACCAAAGGGAAAGGGACTGGGGAAAATGGGCGGGAAGGGAGGGATAAGAGGGAAAAAGGGGCATTACAATTAGCAGATGTAATGTTAGGGGGGCACTGGGAGGGCAGTGCAACTCAGAGAAGACAAGTAGTGACTCTATAGTATCCCACTATGCTGATGGACAGTGACTGTGATGGGGTTGGTGGGGACCTGATGAAGGGGGTAGTGTAATCACCATAGTATTGCTCATTTAATTGTAGATTAATGATATCAAAATAAACTTATAAAAAAAAAGATGTGCTTTGGTGTTGGGTTTTTTTTTTAGCCTTCCTTGAGCTTCTTGTATCTGTGTTTATAGTTCTCATCATACATGGAAAATATTTGTCCATTATTTCTTCTAGTGCTTTTTCTGTCCCCACCTGTCTTTCTCCTCTCTTTCAGATACTCCGATTTAACATATTAGACCACTTGAAGGTTTTGCAAAGCTTACTGATACATTGTTCACTTTTGAATGAATGTTCTCTTTCTATGTTTCATTTGGGTAATTTCTATTGCTATGTCTTCAGGTTTGCTAATCATTTCTTCCACAATGTCTAATCCACCATTAATTACATCTGCTGTTTTTCATCTTACACATTTCAGTTTTCATCTCTAGAAGTTTAATTTGGATCTTTTTTTTCTTTTCATTTTCCATGCTTCTGCTTAACTTTTTGAACATGTGGAATCCAGTTGTAATAAGTGTTTTAATGCTTTTCTCTGCTAATCCTAACATCTGTGTCAGTTCTGGGTTGGTTTCAGTGATTTATCTCATTATGGATTGTACTTTCCTGCTTCTTTGCATGCTTGTGAATTTTATATGGGATTCCAAACATCACGAATCTTATCTTATTGGGTGCTGAATTCTTGAGCTTTTTCTGTGATGCAGTTAAGTCACTTGGAAATAGTTTGACCATGTCAGTATTGCTTTTAAGATTCTTTTAGGCAGGATGGGAGCAGTGTTCAGTCTAGGGCTTGTTGTTCCTACTGCTGAAGGAAGGCCCTGCCCAAAGCCCAGGGGTCCTAGGGGCTTCCAGGCTGGCTGCCGGGCACAGACCCTGTCCCTGGGCACTGGGCCATATTCTTCCTGATCCTTTCCAGTGGCTCCCTCCCTGCCTCAGGTAGCTCTCACTCACACGTGCTGGTCAGCCCTCAACCGAGCCATCCGAGTCCTGAAAGGGAACCTCTGCAAGCCCAGGGCTCTCGTGTGCAGCCTTGTGCTCTCCAGTTCACTGGCCTCACATTCTTACCTCCTGATCTCACTCCTCCACTCCATCTTTTTCTCAGTGAGTCTCCAGGCTCTGCCTGCTTCTCTGTCTCCTGCTGCACAGACCAGAAATGCTCTCTGGCAGAAGCTGGGGTGGGGGCCCGCCTCACTGGTTCCCAGCCTCTGACCATACTGCACTGCCTGATGCCCCGTGTCTTGATACTGAATTTTTCACATACTTTTGCCCATTCCTTGCTTAATTCAAGAGGAAAGACAAATCTAGTCCATGGTATTCCATCTTGGCTCGAAGCAGAAGTCTAATTTTATTGCATTGTATTTCATTTCAATTGTAGTAGTTACTGGTGGCAAACGCCCATCAAATTGGGTGGCACAACCTAAGACTGGGCCCATGGGGTCAGGAGCCTAGTTGGCCCAGGGACTGCATAGGAGTGGTTCCCAAGTGAACAGTTGGAAGAGCATAGCTCTGGGCCTGGAGGGAGGAGAAGAGAGTCCCAGGATGCCTTTGCCCAAAGCTCCCCACTGAGCCCTGCAACCAGAGTCCTTGGTGCCATGCTCTCTCCCTGCTGGCCCTGGGCCCCTTCAGCACCTGGGAACACCCATGACCCTGTGGCCAGAAGGGCTCGGCCATCCCTCAGTACCTCATTCCTTGTCACTGTCCTCCCAAGAGATCACCCCAGTCCTAATGCCCTCAGACTCCCAGAGCCCTGACCCCGTGTCCTTCAGCATGCTGGGATCCAGGGGCCCTGCAGCTTGAGCCCAGACCAGCGACCCCCAGCCTGTCAGTGTTCCTGCACTTCATGGCTTAGGAAGAAAGACCTCAATAAGGTTGGAATTCCTGATTCAAAAATGGGCAAAGACCTGACAGACATTTCTCCACGTTGGTCTACAGATGGCCCACAGCACGTAAGAAGATCCCAACATTGCTGATCACCAGGGAAATGCAATCAAAACCAGAACGAGATCCCACTCACACCCACTATGATGGCTTCTCTCAGAAAAACAGTAATGAACATTGGCAGGGATGTGGAGAAGTGGGAACTCTCATGTACCGTCGTCAGGAATGTGAAGTGGTGTAGCCACTGAGGAAAACCATTTGGCAATGCCTCAACAGGGCAAACAAAGAGTTACCGTATAACTCAGCACTCTCCTCCTTGGTATGTGCTCAAAAGAATGCAAAGCAGGGACTTTGCACATCCGTGTTCACAGCAGCATTATTCCCAATAGCCAAAAGGGGGAAGTCTCCCAGGTGTCCACAGACAGATGAACGGATGAGCAAACTGGTCTATCCATGCAATGGAAGATGCTCAGCCTAGTGAGAGGCGGAGTTCTGACACAGGCTCCCACCCAGACGGACCTAGAGGACATCATGCTGAATGAAATAAGCCAGACACAAAGGGACACATACTGTATGACTCTGCTCCTGGGAGGCTCCTGGAGGCGTCAAATTCAGAGACAGGAAGTAGTATAAAGGCCACCAGGGGCTGGGGGAGGGAGAAAGGGAGAATTGGTCAGTGGGGACAGAGTCGATGGCAAGAACAGTGAAATGCTGTGCACATATTTAATATCACTGGACTGCACACTCACCGCTGGCTAAAGTAATAGGCAGGATGTGGTGTGTATGTTACCACACTTTCTTTTAAAAGGCTGCAGGTGCCAGTGCCCTGCCTGCAGGCCGGGTAATCTCTGGTCCAGCGGGCTTGTGGACACCACATGCTGCAGCACCGCCAGGCATGCGGGCTCAGAGCCGGAGGAAGGGTGAAGGTGGCACTCAGCCTCTGAAGTGTGGACACCAGGGAAGCAGGTATCCCGCAGCTTTCATGGCTGTCACTCAGCTCTGGCTAAAGGAGCGCGTCTTCCCAGAAGCATAAATTTAGCAGATTGAGTGGGAAACTGCAGCTGGCCTGGCTAACAGCATCCCGAGCACCCATATTTCAGCGGCCAGTGGGCACTACACGGGGGTGGGGCCGGGGCTGGGGCCAGGGGAGGGGCCGGTCAGGTGCCTCCCCACACTGGCTTTGGTGGGGTTTAGGTCTCTGTGAAAAGACACCCACCAGGCCCAGCCCCGCCTTCCGCTCAGCCTGGCTCTCATCACCCCCTCCGCCTCCTGCCTCCTGGCCTCTGGCCTGCCTCAGTTTCCCACCTGCACCGCCGAGAGTGAATTTCGCGCCCCTGGAAGCCCTCAGTTCTGAGCTTCCTGGCCCTCTCCTACCCCTCCCAAGTCAGTCTCCCCTCTTCCTAAAGTCGGGTTGAAGTTGCAGGGACCCGGGACGCGCCCAGTGGGGCTTACAAGGCTGCCAACAGCATCTGACACACACACACACACACACACACACACACACACACACACACACGCACACACACATGCACACACGCACGCAAACCCAGGCATCCAAGTACATCTTGCAGGAAGAAACGGCACATGCCCAGCCCCTTCAGAGGGGCTGCTCTGGAATCCCGAGGGACCAGCCCCTCTAAGCCCACGACGGGATGCGCAGGCACACTGGGGGCCGCTGCCTGCTCCTGAGAGCTAATGAGCACGGCTCCTGCGGCCCCTGGGGCTGCTGGGATTAAGTCTGAAATTGCCTACGTGCGGCCGGCATCGGGAGCCCCCTCTAGGGTTCAGTGACCCCAACAGTGCTGAAGACCCTCTCCTCAGAGCCCCCTGCCCCACCCGGCCCATCCTGGTGACCTCAGAGGCACCTGTCTGCACCCCCTGAACACTGGCCACTCCATGGACAGGGCGCCTCTGACAACAGCAGGTCCCCTGAGCCCTGCACAGCGTCAGACGGGGTAAGGCAAGAGTGACATGAGGACTTCCACACTAATCGCACCCACAGGTACACACACCCACACTCACAGCCGCACAGCTGGGCCCACACCAGGACGCCAATGCCCTTCTGTCTCAGTGTGGTCCTTTATGCTTACTCGTTGACCCTTTCCCAGGGCCAGGTGACCGCTGCTCACCCTGGTGTGTTTCCTTATGCATCCTACCCCACCGTACTGCAGTTTAAAACACTGAACTCCTTGTTGGCATTTATAGACAGATTTCAGATCAAAGCCCAGATTTCTGGCATCTCTTGAAACACTGGAAGCTCCAGGGGCACGGGGCCATCCTGAAGAGCCCAGTCAGCTGGGCCGGCCCAGCTCAGGGACCACAGACCCAGGCCCACTCCCCTGTCCCATCTGGCCGCAGCACCGGCAGGAAGACGAGGACCCCGGTGGAGGCTCTGCCCCCTCTGCTGGACGCGGCCCCACCCGAGGGCAGTAGTGGCAGCTGGCCCAGCTCCAGGCATGGCTGTCCGCGGTCAGGGCAAGGAGGAGGGCCAGGTGGGAAGGCTGGTGTGCTGGTGAAGGCCCTGGGGCACGGGGTGCTCTACCCTTCAAGGCCTGTCCCTCACCAGGCCCCCTGCCGGTTTGCTGAGTCCTGCCAGCCTTCCTTCTCCGCCAGGAAACTGTGGGCCCAGCTGCTCAGGAACAAGCCACACCCAGGACCCCACCGCGGCACCCAGCATGGGGCCTGGCAGCAGCTCTCCGCGTGAGGGGCTCCGTGCTGCCCACCGTGGGGTCCGAGAGCGCCTTGAGGCCCACAGCAAGCACGGTTTGCCCTGAAAGGTGCTCATGGGCCAAAGCAGCTCCCTGAGAACTGGCACCCCGAGGTCCCCAGGGGCCGTGACCCCCACACGCAGCTCGGGGCCAGGCAGGTGCGTGGGGTGGAGGCCACTGCTTCTGCCCACCGCCTGCCTGCCCACCAGCTGAGCCCCCACACAGAGCTGCACTCGTTGGCAGGGGCTTAATTAGAGCCCAGAGGAGGGCCCCAAACAGCCGTGCTGGCCAGTTCCCCTCCCAGCACCAGACCGGCCGCAGCCTCTAATGGGGCAATCAGGGCCCGACAAAGGGCTGCCTGCAAATCGAGGGCAGACTGAGCCAAGCCTACCATGGGATGTGATAATTGGGCCCCACTTTAAGGTGTCTGTGGGGGTGGGGACATTAATGGGGAATGAGAGACAAGGCAGGGGAGAAAGGAGCCGGGGCAGCAGTGGGGAGCAGCTGGGAATGCCTGCAGACAAAGGGCGGCAGCGGGCCTGAGAGGCCCTCTGTGTGCTGGGGCAGCCCCAAGTGGGCCTGAGAGAGCCCCCCACTGGCCACTTACCACCATCGTGACAGGTGTCTGCAGGCCTGAGCCCAGCAACACCCCAGGCAGCTGTTCTGGGGGAGTGAGATGAAGTCTAAGGAGGGGGTCCCCAGCCACGGCCCCCCATCAGAGACAGAGGGGCATCTGCACAGAGGCCTCAGCAAACAGTGAAGGAAGGGACTGATAGGTGGGTGGATGGATAGATGGATGGGTGGGTGGGTTGTGGGGGCCAGATGGGTGCCTAAGCTTCCTCACCAAGGGGAGACCAGAAGGGCCCCCAGGACACCCAGTCCGATCCCTCCCCGGGAGAAGCACCCTTTCACCCTCATGGGCCCCTCCCTCCCTCACCCTGCCCTCCTCCGCCTCTTCCTCCTTCCCTCTTCCCCATTCTTCCCCGCCCGCCTTCCCCAGAGCTCACCCCCATCACCCAGACCCCAGCCCGCCCTCCGGAGCTGCCTCTGGCCTCCCTCAGCCACCCCGCAGGCCGGGGCCTCAGGCTCGGTCCAGTCCTCCCGCCTCCTGGGTCAGTCAGGCCACTGGAGGACCGTACAGGACCCAGGGCTGAGGGCCCGCACTCCAGCTACGCAAGCTGGCAACGTGTGCCCAGCCCAGGACCACCTGTCCACACTTCCACCCTCACCAGGCCCCTGCCATCCACCCCAGGCCTCAGCCCACTCCATCACAGGCTCCACTGTCCCCCATGCTCCACTGTCCCCCATGCCTTGCTCACCTGGCCCCTGGGCAAGTGCTCCCTGAACCCATACACCCTCCCTCCAACCTTCAAGTGGTTGCTGGATGCCCCGAGCAAGGAAAGAAGGTGAACTTAAGGCCTGGCCAGGCCTGGGTCCTATCCTGGCCCCACCTCTGTCCAGCTGGTCTCCCAGGGTGGCAGGTCTGTCCCACCTCTGAGCCTCGGTTTCCCCACTGACATGCGGTAAGAGCACCCCCACCCGGGGTTGGTTTGCAGGTCCTAGGATACACCAAGGCTGTGGCCCGTGCCAGCAAGGCCCCATCCGTGCTGCAGGAGGGAGGCCCACTTCCCCCACCCCGACACCCCACAGCTCCCATCACTCCCTGAGCAGACCCACGGGGTGAGTGGGACCTTCTCTGCTATCCAGAGAAAGCACCCCGTTCCCCAGGCACCTACCCCCTGGACACAGGACGTCTGAGCTTAGAAGAGGGGCTGCCTCACCCTCCCAGCAGCTTCTGTCCCCCTCAGGGTGGGTCCCATGGGGAATAAATGCCCTTAAACAGCTCCTGAATAAGCGACAGGCTCATTTCTGCTTCCAAAACTTTAAATCATCGAAGTATACTTTCATGTATATTTAATTTGCTGTTATGAAACTCAGATCCCAATTTAGTCTGATCATTATTTGGTGGGTAACGGGAAGGCAGCTTAGGTCATTAATTGCTCTGCTCACCTCTCCATCGGGCTGGTGAGGCTGGGCAGGCCCTGAGCCCGGGGCTGAGCTCCCCTCGGTCCGGCAGGGGTCCGGGGTGGCCCCCACCCCACAGCCCTGGCTTTGGGCTTGCCGGGAGGGTCCTGCCTTCCCTGGGTGGGAAGGGGGCCGCTGGAGTTCCGGAGGCTCTGAGCCCACCAGGCTGGTCCCTCTCTCTGGAAGGGTTTTCATGACAGGACTCTGCTCACAGCGGCCAGCTTTCCCATGCGGTACGTCCAGGGCTGCAGGGGGTTGTGTGAGATGATGTGGGAGAAGGATCCCACGTAGGCCCTGGCAGCGAGCAGGGCTCCGTCGATGGAAGGATAATGAGGACAGTGAGGTGACAAAGTCCTGAGGAGGAGGGAACACTGGCTGTCGGAGCTGGAGAGGCCCTGGGGCCAGGGTTCTGGAGGGGGGCACAGAGATGTGCCTTTGGGCAAGGGCCTGGATCGTTTGTCCCATGATGGAAACTCCTGTGCTTGGAGGCAGAGGTGGGACCGAGGAGAACCTGCAGAGGGTGCGCCCGGGAGGGCCTTGCCCATCTGTAGGGACGGCTTCTGACTTCCCGCCTGTTCTGGCCTTAGTTGTCCCCCACAGTTCATACACTGAAACCCAGGACCTCAGAACGTTACTGTGCTTGGGTGATGGGGACTTTAAAGAGCTCAGGAGTTACAAGGAGGTCACTGGGGCGGCCCTGATCCACCACGACTGGGTCCTTGTAAGAAGAGGATATGGGGACACAGACATGCACAGAGGGGCCACTGTGGGAGGACATGGAGAGAAGGTGGCCAGACTCCAGAATTCTGAGACGGTAACTCTGTGCTGTCCAGGCCACTGGGCAGCGGCATTCTGTTACAGCAGCCCTCGGTCACAGCCCACCATTCTTCCCTGAAATGCCAGGTGACTTCGAGGCAGACACCCAGGCTCCTGGAGGCCCCGGCCACCATCTGACCCCCCAGAGGTTCCTGGCTCCCCTCTAGGGCACACACCCCACCCAGAGAGGGAGAACAGGCTGCCCACTGGGAGGATCTCCAAGCCCAGACGGCCACAGGAGGCCATCCTCAGCGAGCCACCCTGGTCCCTGGGTCTGGGCCAGTGGGACCCACCTCCTCCTCACGCTGGGCAGACCTGGGGTGCCTGGTGCCCCACAGCCTTGGGCAGACGGGCAGGACCCCCCAGGCCTCCTCCACTCCAGAGGCGAGGTTCAGGCCTTGGGAGGGGCCTGCTGCCCCCACAGCGCCCTGCCCTCTTCACCAGGCCTGCTCCGTGGACAGCCCACGGCCACGGGTGAGCTGGGTCTGACCACCCTCTGAGCAGATTTCGATGACATTAAATCACACAGCACAGCAAAGAGGGTCCCTTAATGCAAGTCTGACAGGGAACTGAGGCTATTGATTTCCTGGCTTGAGCTGTCATGTTCCCTTAAAGGCATTTACCAAGGCTTTTAAGAGCCTCAGCACTTCCACAAAAGAGCAAATGACGTGCAAATCAGGCTGCTGCCATTTATCCTCTCTGCCAGCCCTTGTCCCAAGCGTCCGGTGCCACGGCTGGGAGCCCAGGAAAGGCTGCCCCCTCCAGGGCCAGAGCAGAGCCTGCACGCCGTTCACCGCCCACACCGGGCGGCCACGAGGAGGCAGCAGGCCGCGAGGGTGAGTGCTGGGCACTGCCAGTGCCCGTCCAGCAGCCTCCCAGAGGGACCTGCCGCTCATCAACCCCAGCCACACTGAGGCCACTGTCCCCTCCCAACCAGCCATCCCAAGTTGGTCACCCACCAGCTGTCCTGTCCTCTGGTCTCAGCTCTGTGTCCTGGGGCCTGTTTCGCCCTCTGGAAGACTTCATGGGCCAGCGTGGCCCCTCCTGCCTTCCTCTGGGTGCCTCAGGCCTGTGGCTGCTGCTTCCTGATGGAGCCCATGCAGCGGCCCACAGCATCAACGTGCCAGCCATCCGCCAGGCTGCTCACAGCCTCTCCAGACAGCTTCCTTCTGCCCCGTCCACTGCAGGCACAGAACCCAGCACAGGACTTGGAGCTGGGGACCCAGGGGAGCATGAAGCCCCAGGGCCAGCCCCATCTCTGCAGAGAGAGAAGTAGGTGGTAGCCATGGCGAGGGCCCCCCTCGATGAGGAGGCCCCTCCAACAGGCCTGGAGCCTGGTCTGGGCCGCACAGCCCTGTACCCACAGTTCCTGGAGGCCCCACCCACAAGGCATGCCCTGCAGGGTTCCAGAGGGGGACGGACCCTCAGACACCTGTCCCCTCCTGGGAGCCACATGCCCAGCGGGGCCCTGGCAGGACCTGGAGGGTGCCAGCCTCCTGCTTTGGGGCTCCAGCTGAGGGCCTGCCTGTTCTGGCTCCCGGCCCCGATGACCCCCTGTACACTGTAGAATGCTGAGCAGGCCCAGGAAGGCACCCCTCGCCTGGGTCCCCCTGACGGAGGGGACAGAAATCATGCTTTCTCCCAGGCTCACTTTTCTGCCTGCTTCCTATGCAGGCTTCAGTGGCCCCTGAGCCCCCACGGGCCTGTGACCAGCATTATCTCTGCACTAGGACCTGGGTTTGGCACTGGTTGGGGTCCTGACCCAGGACAGGCCCGGTCAGCCTGGGATGGCAGAAGCAAGGCCTCTGGGTCGCACAGCCATGACCCTGCTGCATGTGTGGACACTTCATGTTGACACATTAAGAAAACTGTCGCATCCCACCTGGGACCGTGCCTCCCCCTGAAAGGTGAGCGTGATGGACTGATGGTCAGCCTCCTCACTGGCCACGCTTATCCAGGGGGCAGGTGGTCCTGCCAGTGGTGAGGGGGTGCTGCCCACACCCCTTGACAGCCAGGCTGAGATGGGGGAAGGCGCTCTAACCAGGCCTCGCTCTGTGCCCTGTGCACATTCTGTTGCTCTGGTAACATGTGACCACAGGGGCTCCAGCTGAGACCCCAGCAGGAGCCCACGACCCAGCTCCCGGCTCCCCAGGGCCCAGTGCCTGCCCCTGTGATCTGGGCTCTTTCCTTTCACCCAGGTGTTCTGCCAGCATCAATGCCCCCACTGTAGCTGGCCCAGTGCCAGGACCTCAGCACGCGTGCACTGCTGTACATTAAACGTGAACGTGCCAGGGCCCAGGGGAAAGAGCTCAGGCCCATCACCAAAGCTGTGTGCCCGCCAGTCACGGATGCAGGTGAGGGTGTTTACTCAGGCCTCACTCTTGTCCTGACCTTGGTGAAGGCCCGCAACCTTGGGCAGGGCACTTAGACCTTGAGGCCTCATTTCCTCTTCCCAAGCTTGGGCACCACTGTGGCAGCTGCTGCAGGCTTCAGGACAACAGACAGGGTGCCCTGCGGGCTGGGCCAGCTGGGCCCACAGGTGCGCGCTTGGGTGGCTCAGCTGCTCTTATTCCCATGGCCACATTCTCACTGTGGAAGGGGCGCTCTCTCCGAGCTCTGGGCTCTGTCTGCATGGGGAGTAAGGAGGGCAGGTGTGGATAGCTGGAAGCCTTTGGAACCCGGGACTGGCCTTGCCCCCTCGTCTGAGCATGGAGGAAATGCCCCTGGGGAGAAGCCCCGCCTGCCTGCACTGGGAGGGGGTGGTGGCCCTCGCATTGTCCCCGGCACCCCAAGCCTCCCACTCTGTCCTGTTTGCCTTGGGTGACAAGGAAGACAACCATCCCAGGCCAAGTCTGGGGAAGGACCGCCTGCGGGCAGGGACTGCATTCCCAGTGACCTCTGCTGTCTGGGCCTGAGCAGCCGTCCTGCACAGGAGGACCAGGGCGTTTGACCCAGCCTCCGCACCTGGGGCAGGAGGGAGGCACAGGTCACACCCCCAGGGAGGGTAACAGGCTCCCTGTCGGCACAGAGGCCCCATGAGGCAGGAGCCGGTAGCTCAGCCCCACCTCCAGGCAGGCAGCCCCGAATCCACAGGGTGTCTGCCGCTGCAGGGCCCCTACCCAAACCCTCCCTCTGCCTTCTGGGCCCCTCCTCTACCTGACGCAGCCCCTAAGAGTACAGAAGGGACACGGTACCATAAGGATCCGCAGTGCTGGCGGCCACAGCATATTTTTGGCCTGGGCAGGAATTCAGGGCCAGAGGCAGGGACTAATTATGGCTCAAGGATAAAGACATGAGCCAAGCAGCTGTGCAGCACGGAAGGAATGCTGCCCCCAGAGACATATTTTCCGATTCCTGGGCCACCGAAAATGCATTCTTTGACATTTACAAGCCTCAGGCTCCCCATAAACCCAGGATTCCAACGAGGCCAACAGCTGGCCTGGCCCTCGGGATCTGGGTCGCGTGGCCCTGTCTCTGTGGCCATTTGCAGCAGCCATGTTTGCTTTTGCTTTGCTCAGGGGAGCCCCGCATCCTGGTCACCCAGCGTTCCCTGAGCAGCTAGAGTATCCAGACTGCGGACGCGAGCCAGCTCAGCTCGACAGCCCGAGGGAAGCAGGGAACAGTCCCTTTGGAGGCTGAGGGGACAGAGGCTCAGGAAGGCTGGGAGCCTTGGCCAAGGCCAGGAGCCAGAGGTCACCACCTGCCTTGCTCTGTGCTGTCCCAAGGCTGCCCCTCTCCATGCACAGCACGGGCCCTGGGCTACCTCTGGTATGCACAAAATATAATAAGATTGGAGAAAAATTTCCCAAAATGTCCACAGCCTTCTCATTAGATGGGAACACTGTTGGCACCTTTTCCCTTCTTCCATATTTCTTTTTCCCCGCAATGACCATACATTATTCTGAAAACAGGAGGTACCCACTTCCAGTAAGAACAGGCCAGGTGACCAGGAACACAATTAGAAAAGCTGGATACAAATGGTTGTAATCTTCTTTAGAGCAAAAAAGAGCAAATCAGATACTGAGGAATGAATTCCCAAGCCCAGGCTCGAGGAGGCAGGAGCCAGCAAGAGAAGCCCAGAAGTCAAATCCACTTTGCTTTGAAGGGCTCGGCAGCCATGCTGATTGGCCCCTGGAGGCAGCGGACAAGGGCAGCCAGTGGTGTCTGGGGCCGGCTCCAGGGCTCATGAGTGCAGACTGTGCCCACGGACATTCAGGGCAACGTGATGGTGGCTTGAAATCAGCCACGGTGGGAGTATTTATACCACAGTAATCGGCAGCTGCTACAAATCAGGACTTGGGTTTCTGGAGAGCCAGTGTTTAAGTATTTACCAGCACAGCACTGGGGACAACAGAGCTAACACAGAGCTGGTCAGAGGCAGGTCTGAAAATGCTCCAGCTCTTTAAGCCCAAAGGGATGTCTCAGGGCAGAGGGAACCCGAAGCAGTCAGCCCTACGTGAGCCCACACGCTGTGACAGTGGCCTGGTGGTCCTGACCCAGGAAATCTCAGGCCTTGAGCTTTGCCTAAAATAGTTCCAGGTGGCGCACCCCACCAGGAACCTGGAAAAAGCAAACCAAAACCAGCTCTAATGGAAGGGACTTCCTTCCCGGACACAAATCATTCCCACCAGCACTTTTTCAATGCACTGTCCAGCACTCAAGCTACCAGCCAAACCCTGTGGTCAGGAGCCAGCAAAACCAAGACAGAGCAACAGATGCACAGGGTATGAAATGCTGGCACTTGAAAGGCAAAAAGCAATAAAAAGAAATCTGCAAGAGACTGAAATGGTGCAATGTGTCAGAGAAGATTCACAAAAGAGAACATCCACACAGCCAAAAAAAAGAGAAGAAAAATGTCTAAATCTGAAAAGCAGCCAAAAATTAGAACCAGATGGACGTATTTGACTGGTTTGACACAGCTGAAGAGAGAATGAGTAAACCGGAGAACCGTCCTGAAGACATCACTGAGACTGCACCGCCTTAAAGGGAACGGCACACACTCCAGGTGTATTCCCATGTCAACAGGCAAATGGACGTGCAACTTAAAGAATGCTGGACAGCTAAAAAAGGTGTACAAGGCTTCAGTAAGGAAGACTAATAAGTGTATGACAAGGTGTTAAGAAACACCAAGCCAATGGAGATAAACCATGTTCATGTGTTGGAAAGCAGTGCTGTAAAGTTGCCAGTTCTTCCCAAATTGCTTTGCTTCTATAAAATTCTAACCAAACCCCCCAGGGCTTGTTTCTATGTCTGTGGGGAGCTTGACAAGCTGACTCTAAAAGGTATGTAGAATTTTAAAGAACCAGGAACAGCACAGACCCCCTTTAGGAAGAAGAGAGTGGTGGAGAACTTAGTCTAGTAGATATCCAAACCTATTCTACAGTATTGAGATCTGGGAAGTTGATGCAGCAACAGACAGGCTCATGGATGGTACAGAGAATCCACACAGACTGGGAGGTGACGTCCACTGCCTTTGCAACTGAAGTCAGCCCCAGGGCCACGGGAAACAGGAGACCCTCGCAACGACTGACGCTCTATCAGCTGGCTAGCCAGGTAGGGGAAAAATGGATTTGGAGCTCTATGCACACTGTGCCCAAAACCAACTTCAAGCAGATTTATAGGCCTACATGGAAGAGGCAAAAAAATACCAAGCTTTTGGAAGCTAACTTAGCATAATGGCATCACCACTCCTGAGCAGGGAAAGAATTTTTAAATAAGACACTAAAAGTTCCAGCCAACAGTGGTTCCACATTCACCCTCAGAAATTCTGTTCCTGGGAAGTCCCTGTAGGGAGAGCGAGGCACCCGTGCAGGTGGGGAAGACACAGCCCACAGAGCCACCATCGAGGATGGATGAGGAACATCAGCAAGGAAAAGAGAGACAACCCAAAGCAAGTGGCCAAACAACCCCACTGGGCACTTCACAGAGGACAGAATCTGTGCAGCAAACAAACAAATAAACAGTGTCCAACCTCAGTGCACTCAAGAAAACACACCATAAATCTGCAATAATGAGACCCACCAAGCAGGCAGAAGCTGTAAACTGATGGCAGCATGTGCGGCATGTCAGCCACCCCCACAGATGCTGGCAGGAGCCGGACAGTCGCTTGGCAGAGCACATGGGGTGGAACACCAGGCATTTTGAGGGCCATGAGACAATTCTAGATGATGCTACAGTGGTGGATTCGTGACATGATAGATTTGTCCAGACCCATAGAATGTACAGTGAGCTAATGTAAACTGTGGATTTTGGTCAGTAACAATGTATCGCTACTGTTCATCTGCTGTAACGAATGGGCCACAGCAGCACACACTGATCCTAACGGGGAAGGCGCTGGGGAGGAAGGTTTAGGGGATGCTCTGTGCCTCCGGCTCAATTTTTCTGTAAACCTAAAACTTTCAAAAAAATAAAATCCATTGATTCTTTTAAAGGCAGATTGGCATTATCTAGGAGAATTGGAGACGGGCTTAACCTGTGACCCAGTGGTTCCACTTTCTAGAAATATGGGTCCCAGCAGACGCATCCGAGAATGTCCACAAGCAGCAAAGGGCAGCCAGATTCGGAAGCACCCCAATTTTTCATCAGCAGGAGGACGAAGGAATAGACTGGTGCATTCATGCAATGAACACCACAGAGCCACACACTTCCACTGGATTCCAGCTATAGAAATCAACGGACACCCAACAAGCGGGAGACCCCGTGTCCCTGTGTTGGAAGATGCAGTGGTATGAAGACGGCTGGGTGTCAGACGGCACAGCAGGGAAAGAACAAGAAACAAAGGGGCGATTGTGTTTCACTCCATTTGTATAAAATTCGCCACCAGGGACAGCTAGAGCTTGTCGAGGGCTGCTGACATAGGTGGGGGCCAGGCAGATCTGCAGCAGTGCCAGCGGAAGGGAGGGGAGGGGAGCAGGGCGCTGGGGGCCAGCGATTTGGTGTTTCAGGTCTGGGATGACGCTTACAGAGAAGCAAGCACTGATGGCTCATGTACATCTCCGCATGCACGTTGTATTTTATATTTTATAATAAAATAAGAATGGAAAACTAAGAAGAATGTGCTCTGCTCTGTTATTTGGTTTATTCTGCTTAACTCAAGGCACAAATCACCAGCCACTCTCAGACTCCAGGTCGTAGCCTTGGCACTTGCAGGCATTCCTGGGCCAGTGGGCTGGCCGACCACAGCCTCTGGTGCCTATGTGAGGCCATCACCCAACATCGCAGGCCTGGGTTGGGCCTTGGCCTCTGGCCATCAAACCAGCTCCGAGGCCAGCCAGTGTCAGTCTGTGCGGGGGTAGCGCCAGTGGCCCCCAGGGAACCTGCCACCCGTAGCACAGAAACAAGCCACTCGTCAGTCCCTCACAGCGTGTCTGGGCTTCCCTCCCACACAGGCAGAGAGAAGGTGACTAATGGGGCGTCCCCAGCACCCCAGGGGTCCTGCCTCTCACTGCGCCCATGCCCAGCGCAGGAACCACCCCAGCCAACAGGAAGCGGCAATCAGGCGCGTGCCGGGCTGATCGATGATTCATCTGAGCATTAAAGAGCATCGCCTTTGGCTGGAGAGGAGCTGACGGGTAAAGTGGCTGAGCTGGGCATGTCTTTCTCCTGCCTCCCCATGGAAATGCCTTCTCCTCCCAGCCACAGGGGAGGGCCTTGGCCTGCCAGCGTAGGTGGTCCTTGCTGCCCTGTCCTCTGCGGCGGAGCGTCTGTGGAGCCACCAGCATGGGGGGCGCCACCCCACACAGCCCAGGGCCCCACCATCCCAGCCCCTCACCCGTCCTCCTCACGCCCTTCATGCCTGCCTCCCTGGCAGGGCTGCCCCTGCCTGCCCAAGCCCCCACAGTGACCAGCCACACACCCCCCTCACAGCCTTCAAGGACCCACTCAGAGGCCAGCCCGCACGGGTGCGGCCCTCCTGGAGCAGCATCGCAGGCAGTGAGCCTCCCCGTCCCACCCCCCCGGCCTCCCTCCTGCCTGCCTGCCGCTTCTCCCCTGCACTGCACCCCAGCTACAGCGTGATGGTCCTGGCTCTCCGCTGCTGCCGGCATGTCTCCTCCTGTGTCCCCCAAACACTGCAGCCCCTGTGGACAACATGGCACAGGCCCCCTCCCCGCCACCCCTGTCACTTGCTGAGGGCTTTAGCACAGGGGGCACTCACTGCTGTGGGCTACATTGTGTCCCCACAGGTTCACATGTTGAAATCCTCACCCCAGGACCTCAGAACGTGACTGTACTTACAATAGGGTCTTCAGAGAGGTAAAATGGGGTCGTTATGGTGGGCCTGATCCACCATGGCTGTGTCTGTATAAGGAGATATGAATAGACAGATGCACACAGCGGGACGACCATGTGGGGACGCAGGGAGGAGAGGGCCGTCTGCACGGAGGAAGGTGCCTCAGGAGGGTCAGCCCTGCCGGCACCCCGCTCTGGGACTCTCAGCCTCTGAAATCCCAAGAAAATTAATTTCTGTCTTTAACGCACCTAGTCCGCAGGTTCAGCGTCCACGCAACGGTCTGTCTGTCTGTGTCCCGACCCCTCTGCTCCCAGGACCGGCTGCACCCTGCTGTCAGCAACAAGCCTGCCGTGCTGGCCCTGGGCTCTCTGCACCTGCCCTCTGGCGACCACGACCCCGAGGGCTAGCTTCCTTCAGTGGGACAAGTAAGTCGCCACCCCTCCCTCATCACCCACTCTGTAGCCCGCGGCACCAGGGTGACTGCTCCCTCTGGTTCTCCTGAAAAGACCCTTTATCCTTGTGCCACAACCACTGTGACATGCAGCAAGCCACGTGAGGCAGCTGTTCTCAGGAGGTGCCGGACAGCAGGGAATGAGGCGAGCTCCACATCTGTCCCACCCACCCCCGCCCCGCCTGGCTTGGGCCAGCGGAGCCCACCTAGGACATGGCAGGCCTGCTGATCTGGGCGGCAGAGGCCAGAGTTTGGGCCGCCCATTGGTGGGAGCGTGGGGGCCAGGGTTCAAATAGAAGGACCCAGAAGTCACTGCAGGGTTTCCTGAACGTTCTTGGCCAAAGGCTGGGCTTTGCATGCAGAGGGTAGGACACAGTGCCCTTGTCTAGGGCTGACGCCAGATGGGGATCTTAGAGGCTAAGTGGAGCTGGAAAATGGTGGAGTTCCAGATCAAACCAAGGGCAGGGGCTCGGCCGCCTCCCAAGCAAGCAGCTGAGACACCGTGATGGCCACACCACAGGAGACCACACCTGCCCCAGCCCTGAGAGCTGACCCACACCCCCAGGGCCACAAGGGAGCCGGCTGGGAACTGTTGGACCAAATTCGAGGCTGGGGAAACCCTATGGCTTTCCAGGACTTGTTATAATGAAGCCTTGAAGCCAGACTACACAAGTCCAGCCTGCTAAACAGCCTGCTAGGACAAAACCAACACCTTTCAGATGAAGATAACAGAATCTAGAGTTTCTGCAATGTATCACTTTCAGTGTCCAGTTTGCAATAAAAAATTACTAGGCAACCAGAAAGACAGAAAAATAACTTTAAAAATACATGTAACTATGTCCAGGGTTTAAATAAAAATATTAAGTGATTAGTTATGGAGTCTCAGTAGAGAAATGGAAACTATAAACAAGAACAAGATGATAATTCCAGAACTGAAAAATGTATCTGAAAAATTTTTAATCCCTGGGTAGTTTTACTGGAGATTGAAGAACTGTGGAAGTCGTGGGTCACCAGGATGATGCGATCTGAAGAACAAAGAGATGGAAGACTCTTAAAACATGAAAAGTATCTGTGTTAAGTGTGTGTCTTCACTGTGATGCTTTGATGTCGGGGGCCTCTCTGACCCTGGAGAGGCTCCTGCCCCGGGCAGGCTGGTCCCTAGAGAGCAAATGACTGAGGCGCACCTGTCATGTGCACACCAGCCCCCCAGGCCCATGCTGGACCACCACTTTTTTTGAGCTCTCACACCCGGGGCCACTACTCCTCTCCCCCAAATGTCCCCAAGGCCATCTATCAACTAGGGACCTTCCTTGTGCCCCAGAGCCCACTGAAGTCATTCGAGCTGGTAAGTCCTACGCCTACTGACACTGCCTTGCCCATGGAAACCACAATAAAGCTTCTTGTCCACAGCTTCCTGACCAATCCTGGGGACTCCCTGTGCAGCCCTGCATGGCGTGGCGTGCCTGCTTCTTTTGGGAGCTGTGAATGACAAACTACCCCTTCAGTGGCGTCTTCTCCTGATCTGGCGGCCTCACCATACCTAATAACGGTAAAACCTACATTTAGTGGTCTGCGGTGGCCAAGGTATGTATAACTGGAATCAAGAACGTGAGGAGAATGAAAAAGGGCAGGAAGAATATTTGAACATATGTGATAGCCAAACACTTTTCAAAAGTATTAAAATGTCAATTACAGATCTGAAAATGTGAACAGACCCCAAACAGGATGAACACACACACACACACATCTAAGCACGTCATAGTTGACCACTGAAAACCAATAATAATGAGAAAATCTTGAGAGGAAAGACAAACGGCTCCTGCAGTCAGTCCCTCTCTCCGGCACCATGAAGCTCTCCCACTCGACTCGCTCACTCCGCCGACATGCAGTCATTCCCGAATCTCATCTTCCTTCTGTCCATGTCTCGTTACTGTTGCCCCCATTCCTCCACTCTCCTTCCTGCAGTGGGATCACGTCCAAGGAGATGATGGCGACGATGACAGCAGCGGCAAGGACAGCGGCCACAGCGAGGCCAGTGACGGTGGTGGGGGCGATGGTGCTGAGTGTGGCGATGCTGGTTGTCACGGTGATGATGGTGGTCACGGCGACGCCGGTGATGGTGATGTCAACAGTGACAATGCCGGTGATGACAGTGGCAGTCATCCTCCATTAGGCACCAGCTGCATGCTGGGCATGGGACCATACATCGATGCATTTGAGCCTCACAACCATTCATAAAGGCAAATGGCCTTTCCACCCTCCATGGACAAACAGACTTCTCAACATTAAATGTCCGCCAAAGTGGACAGCCACAGAGCTGGAGCCAAGCTCAGGACTTGGGCTGGACCTACAAGAGAGCTGGCGTGGAGCTGGGCGTCCAAAACACTTGTCGCCATTCTCTGAATGCTCTGCCAGTCTGTCACGCCTCCCATTTTGCCGATAGGAAAGCAGGCCCCAGGGGGTCTGAGTGACCCACAAAGAGGCTGCGTTGTGCTAGGGAAGAGAAGCAGGCCGAGGCCCAGCCCCCCCACAGTGGGGGCCCCAGACTAACACTCACGTCATCCTCCCATGCCCTACAGGTGGCTGGGGAGATCAGCAGAGTGCCGGGTGCCCACTGCACGCTGTCAGGCCTGTGGGGCCCCAGCCCGGTGCCAGCGCCCCCGCCCCTTCCGGCAGACCTCCAGGACCATTGATGGGCCCAGGCTGGAGTTTCAGCCACAGGTCTGAGAGGGAGGAACCAGGTGGGGGCACCTGAGGCTGGGCCTCCCCCAAGGCCCACCTGGGACAGCCCAGCAAGCTGTGAAATGCTTAAGGCCGCCCAGGCCCACAGAATTGGCTCATTATCATTTCTAATACCAATCGATACTCGCCAGGCATCTGGCAAAGCCAGCAGCTCTCAGCCCCCTCCCCTGCCCCCACCCCAGGCCTCATCTCCATATTGCTCTGAATCAAACTGAGGGGAAAGATGCAAATCCATCGTCGCTCATTGATCATCTCTTCTCCCCTTCATCCCACCGACACTTTGTCATCCCTCCCCCAAGCCAGCCAGGCTGACGGGGGTCCCTGCCTCCCACGTAGCTGGGGCACTCCTGAAAAGCCCTGACTGCTCTGAAGCCCTGGGCCTCTGCCGCAGGGAGGGCTGCTAACACAACATATGCTGCCCGCCCGCCGGCTTTGTCTGCAAGGATTTCTCTTCCATTTCAGCCCTGTGTCCAATTTATCAAGACTGGCGCTGATCATCTGCTTCCCCCGTTGCCGGCCAGACTTGGGGGATAAATAGAGGCAAGCGAATGCAGAATTACCATGATCAGATCTCCCTGGGCCAGGAACAAAAACTGCATTAGGCTCCTAACAAAGACCTCCATCACTGCAGATGTGCTGGGGCGGGAAGGGAGGAGGGCGGGGCCCAGAGACTCAGTGCCCCTTGGCCTTTGTCGTAAGAGATGGAGGAAGATGCAGCGGGCTCCCAGGCTGGGTTCCCTGGACACGCCACCCACCGCCCTGGGCCTCGATCCCCAGGAGAGGCACCTACGTCACGGGCTGCTGTGAGCACTCAGGGAGAGAATAAGGCAGAAGGTCTGCACTGGGCCCGGCATACAGTAACTGCTGGACAAATGGCAGCTAGTACATCTGCCTTTACGGGTGTGGCTGTCCATGTGGAGATACTACATTCAGTGCTGCTGCAGATGCCACGCTGACGCATGAGCAGCCTGTCCACCACGCCCAGAGATGTCCCTGAAAACCAGTGCAAGTGTCCTGTGCAAGGGGCCTCCAGGCGAACTGATGTCCACCTGCGCTGAGAGTCCCCAGTGGTTCCACGGACATCTCAGCAAACACTCCTAGACAGACGGCCACTGCAGCAGGCAGGACATTGGCCAAACACCATAAGCACGGCCCAGCCAATGGTGCGACTCCATCACCGCGAGGTTAGTAAGCAGCAGGCCCCCAGGAACCACCACAGCCCGGAACTCATGCTGGCCGTCCCCGTGAAACTCAGCACGACCCCCCGCTAAGTACTGCTCTGGGTGAGCAGGTCGGGCTTGGAGAGAAAGCAAGGCGAGCGAGTGGGGCTCTCAGCAAGCAGGGTGGGGGCCTCCCACGGATGAGGCCCTCCCAGATGGGATGGGCCTAACCCCCCGCAGCGTGCAGCAGGGAGGCCCACCCTGGAGGCTGCTCCCAGCAAGGCCTAACTGATGCCCTACGGGCACCCTGGGTCCCCTTGTTTTCCAACAGCCCCTCCAAGTGACAGGACAGGACAGGCCTCTCTGCACAGTTCAATCTAAATGTGGATGTGGGTCCAGCAGGAGCCACCGGCTGCCATCCACACCTGTGTGCACACATTCCAGCTCAGGCAGGGGGCCCAACAGGCAGGAGAGAACACGGGGCCAGGGCAGGGGCAGCCAGAGCCCCAATCATGGGGTCCCTGTCATGAGGTCTGTGGGAGGTGGCCCAGGGCATCAGAGGGCCAGGCACGGGGTGGGCAGCCGCAAGGGGCATCGGCCCATCTCCCTAGCACTCTGCTGCCTACCCAGACCCCACAGCCCCCTCAGCTGTTCCACCTGTGGCTCCAGCCCCAGGGCTAAGCCCCATGGAGGAGGCCCTGTGGCCCTGCTCCCGTGGCTGTGCTTACTGCCATCCTCAGCCCCATTGTGGCCCACACTGCTCCCTGCCCTTCTCAGTGGGCCTCATGGTCAAATTCATGGAATGAAAACCTGGCAGCGTGGCCCCAGCAGGCTCCAGGGCACTGCGATGGGCAGATCTGGGCCAGCACGGTGATCTGAGCACACAGGCTCAAAAGGCAGACAGAGGAGCGCCCCCCAGCTGCCTCTGCATCCACACCTGTAAAGGGGCAAACATCCCCTGCCCTCAGGGTGCCGGGGGGCTCAGGCGAGCGACAGCACCCGGCACAGAGCCAGCGCATGGTGAGCACCAATGGCAGTTGCCATTAGCTGGCCGGACCTCTGGGCAGGAAGCCAGGCCAGGGCTTTGGGAGTCTCCTGTAGTCCAGGGCTGCTTGGTCCAGGGCCTGGCCTCCTTCCCAGGCTCTCCAGCCTTCCTGCCATCGCCATGCCTTGAGGACCATGCCCTGACATTGTTGAAGTTTGTTCTTCTCAAGCAAGGTAAGGTCTCCACGCCTCTCCCTCAAGTTCCTTACTCTCCAGCTCTGCCTAATGAACTTCTGTTGACACGGCAAGACCCAGTCCAGATGTCCCCTCATCTGTGAAACTTCCCATTATTTGCACAGATAAGCTAAGCACACCTTCCTCTGAGCTCCCACAGTAGCCTGGACTTAGTCAGAGAAGAGGCCAGTATTGGTCTCAGCTCTGTACTTCTTTCTAGGTCCTACTCCCAGCTCCCGACCCCCATGGCCGTTGCAAAAGCAGTTATAAGGGGCCAAATTCAGGGGCCTCCAGCCATGTGATTGCCACAGTGTGGAGCAAACCAATGAGAGACCTGAAGCCCAGCCTGGAGGCAAGAAGCCGAGAGTTTCCTGCAGCCCTTTCGGGCCCAGGTCCCAGTGGCCCATGAAGGCCAGCTGCCTCCCGCCCTTCCAATCCAGGTGTCCAACCATCCTTAGATTCCACACCATGTCCAGGTCTGGCCCAGGAAACCCTTCAGCCCCAGCGCTGGGATGATTCTGTCCTGCCAGCTGAGTCCTCGTCCCTGGGGATGGTGAGGGCCCTGCCTGGACAACAGCCCTATGCAGGACAATCGGCCCTTCAGGAGGGCTTACGCTGGCCCTTTACTCACATGGGCTCTCCAAGGTCCTGGAACTAATGTGGTTATGTTTCTTTTTATATTTTCTTTCTTAAAGAAGACACCCCCTCCCCCACAAAATTGCATGATCACCAGCCCCACGGGACCCACCCGGCTCCTGCATTCCAGGAGTCCCCAGGGACTAAGGGCTCCAGTTTGTGTGCTGGGTGCCTAGTACATGGAGAGCGCATGGAAGTGTAGACACAACCCCACCCAAGTCCCCAGGGCCCTGAGGGCTGTATCCAATTTTGCACTTCCTGGCCTGGCCCCATTAATAACACAGGTACACATGCCAGGCGAAAGACTGCAGCTGGTGGATCTGTAGGTTGGCTCTGAGGCCTTGTTCTCACAGAAGCATGCCAGCAAGGAGCAGAGACTGCAGTCCCCGGACCAGCCCATATGTCCCGGCAGTGATGTGTCTGCCCCAGGCCCTGCCCCACGTCCCCCAGGGGGCCAGCTCCTCAGACCACTGTCCCCAGCAGCCTGGGAGACCTACCTAGGTCTGCCCTGAGGAGTCCATATGAGTACCCCATCTCCTGGCCCATGACAGAGTGGCGGACCCCAGCCTTCTGTTCCCAGCACCACCAGATTGGAATTGAAAACATGCTCACCAGGGTTCCTGCCACTAAATCAAACACTAATAAGCTCCCCCTAATTTCTCTAAGACAATATTAGCCATACAAAATGAAACATAAATGTTAATAAGACAACGGCCGTCTGGAAGCCCAGGCGCAGGCGGCCTGGGAAATAGTAATTTATTGCATATTTGCTGAGGCAGGCCAGGGACACACCAGGGAGAAGTTGGCATCCTTAATTTTAACCTGCATCGTCTTAAAGGTACAGCAGCCCACTCCCCCATTCCTGGGGAAAACCTCTTCCTCGGCCGGTGGGCGACATGACCTTTATGAAATGGGAAGTGACCTGGGTGCCCTGCAGCTGGCAAGAACCTCCGCACCACAAGGATTCTCTGCAGGGTCAGCAGGAGTGCGGAAATGTCCACAGCAGCATTGGGAGCAGGTCGGGTTGGTCCGGAGGCATCCTCATGGAGGCTTACTCACTATTTCTGCAAAGCCAGGGTCCTAGAGTCAGAGGCAGACAGACCGCCCAGCATTACTCAAGACAAGAGGGGCCATCTGCGCCGCGGAGCTCCATCACGTCTGGTCCCCACTCCGGCCTGTGTCGTGAGCATCATCAGCCCAATTTGCAGATGAGAAAACTGAGGCTCCAGAGAGTGTATGCCCCTTGCCCAGAGTGGGTGCCGGAGGTGGATCTGCAGCAAGCCTGCCTGAGGGCCGCAGAGCCCGCAGAGCCCCGATCCCAGGAGGAAGCACAGCCAGGTGATGGCGGGCAGACGGGCCCCAGGAGCCAGGGCGCTGCCATCCACCAGCGATGGTCAGGTGACCCCCCTCAGCCCAACTTTGCTGAAGAAGTCTGGACACCTTACCCGAGGTCACATAGCAGGTCAGGCCAACCCTGACCTCAAGCCTGGTGCCTTCTCCTCAACCCCAGGCTGGAATGGGTGGGGGTCTGGGGAAGGGCGACGCCATACAGGGACCCCTCTGCCATTCACCGAGTCCTCGGCTTCCCAGAGCCGGTGCGGTGTCCCCCACTTGGCAGGGCTCAGGCACCCCTCATGTTTCACCCAGCACCCCCCGCGGGAAAGGGGTGGGCAGGACTCCTGGACCCGAGCAGCCTGCCTGGCTGGCATCCTCAATGTCTCTGGGTGAACCCACACCTGGCAGAGCAGGTCCAGGTCACTAAATGGCCACGCTGACCACCACAGTGGTGCTTCTGTGCCCACCACTGCCACCTACCAGAGTGGTCTGTGAGTTCAGGCAAGCAGGGCTGACTTCATACCCAACTTTGACCTTTGACCCTAAGCAAGGCCCTTGTGGGGGCCTGGAGCCACTGAGTCCTGTCCCCTCCCCTGGGAAAGGAGGGTGGACCCACCTACAAGGTGGCGCTTGGGGAGGGTAAGCGAGGTCTGGCCCATTCGGTGTCTGTAAATGCTCCCCAGCCTCGCGAGCTTCAGGGGCAGGTCCCTGCATGGCCTAGCATACACACGCCCGCAGTTGCCCAGCCCTCCGCCAGCACCATCTGGGGCCTGACCACTGGTTCTCCCTGACCCCGGCCCAGGCCTACCCGGGAGGCTGCTGCCCCCCAGCCCTTCCCTCCTCCATCTCCTCCTCCGGGCCAGGGACAGGTGTGGGCAGGGCAGGCTTAGAACAGGTCACAGCCCCCCAATACCTTGCCCAGATAACAGGGCTGACACCGTGCAGGCAGGACCGTCCGAGGCAGTAGACAGAGCCTGGTGTCCCCAGCCCTAGGCTGACTGTCACTTGTCCCAGAGTGACGAGGTGGGTCTGAAACAGGGCGCCCCTCGCAGGCTAAAGAAGCCCACCCTGCCAGTCCAGAGGGCTACGTGTGCAGCCGAGAGCCTGTGTCCACACACAGGCTCTGGGGGCCCGGCTCCCGCCCGTGCGTCTCACTGTTCCCAGGCCGCCTCAGACCACATGCCCAGTTAGCCAGCAATGTCTGGCCCATCCACAGCTGACATCTGGCCTCGGGGCCACAGCCCCCTGCCCAGACCTCCCTTCCAGCAGGTTTCCGCCCAAGGCCTGGACCAAATCAAATCTAACCCCTCGAGCTTCCTGTGACGGTGAGGGAGGGGCCGGGGGAGGGGAAGCAATAAATCTCGTGGAGGCGTTCCCCGGATATCAGACACCAGGGCCCCATTAGTGGGCTGGGGCTGCGGGAAGGAAGTGGGAGTGAGCACAGCGACAAGGCTGACACCAAACCGGAGGGGAGGCCGGCCTCTGCAGACCGAGTCAGGTCAGGGGTCGCTGCAGGGCCCCAGGGGCATCTTTGCTTTACCTGCAGCTCCGCTAGAAGGTGGCCTCCCATCCCAGGGCCCTCAGAGCAGGGGCAGGTCAGGGGCAGGAGTGGTGGCCCCGCAGAGCCCGTAGTGGGGGGCAGCTGCAGAAGGCCTGGGTCCCTCCTGCCTCGGCACCTGGACTGCCCCCTCCAGTCACTGAGAACCTATCTGGGTCTAATGAAAACGTTAACCTCAATTTCACTTGATTGCTTCTTGCCCAGGGCTGACCCCCCTGAGGATGTCCCCAGGCGTCCTGGGAAGAGGAGGTAATCACAGAAGGGAGGGCCCCAGGCCCCCGCATGGCCAGGCTGGTCAGGGCCCCCCCACCCCCGCCGGAGTCTCTGCAGATCACCAAGAAGCTGAGCAGGCCAGGCACGCCCTCACCCACACACCAGGTCAGCAGGTCTCCACGGCAACAACCCAGGACACCAGGCCAGGGTGCTCAGGGAAGGCTGGGAACGGGCGCAGGTCCAGGCAGGAGCTTTGGGGGGTCGGTACGGAGGACGGGACTGGGGATGGGTAACAGAACAAGCCCTTCTGCACCTGCTCCCTCAGCAGGCTGAGCCTTGCACCCCACTCACAGCCAGGCACAGCCACCCCCAAGCCCAGCAGTGACTCAAACTAGGAAGCAGGGTGGGGGTCGGAGCCAGGACCGCAGGGGGCAGTGGGGAGGAGACGCCAGGCTCTGCCAGCAGCTAGGCCTCCCACTTGGGCCCATGATGGCTCTAGGACGGGAGCAGGGCTTGGCTTGGGACAGGCCCTCAGGGCACCCCACCCCCAGATGCCACAGGAGGGCCGGCCTCAGTCAGCTCCCCCTGCGGGTCTCCAGCCACGGGGTCTCTATATGCTGCCCACATGCCACATTCCAGCCTTCAGACCCTGGGATAAGCCCCAGCCTCACAGGCCTCAGGAGGCCCTGCCAGCCCATGCTCAATAGCCAGGAAGCTGGGGGCCTTGAAAGCGGCCGCGGCGCAGTGTTCACACCTTGGAAACCGGCAAGCAGTGCGCACAGCATCTCCTTCTTTGGAGAGAGGGTTCACCTCGCACTGCACGCGCCCCAGGCAGTAGTGCGGGGATCCGTTTTGGTGAACCAGCCTGTGGACCCCCTCCAGCCACGGAGGGGCACCGTGCGGATCCCACACCCTGCGCACCCTCCTGGGCCAGCGTGTTTCAGCGAAGCTCAGTGGGGGCGCCTGGGTGCCAGATGCAAACTCCAGGGCCAGGCTCCCAGAGGAGCAGTCTCAGGCACGCGGCGTCCACAGCCTCCCAGTGCCCGGCAGACACCCCACCCCGTGTGGGGGCTGCACCCAAGCAGAGCCTTGTGTGGGCAGGAGCCGGCTTGGGGATGAGGGAGGACAGCAGGTTTGTAACTACACGTGAGGAAAGTGGAAAGATCTTTTTCTATTACCCGAAACACGGGAGTCTGGGTTTCTGTGTCAGAAAACACACATTTCATCATTTTTATCTTTTCTGTTGGGGCCCAGGGAGGCCACTTCAGTACAGTCCCAAGAGGCGGCTCTGCATAGCAGGCCACCCGGCTGACCCTCATGAGCCTGTCTCCCGGCCAATCAGATGGCAGCAGCCTGCGGCAGGTGAACCAGGTGGAGGACTCCAAGGAGGGGCCTCACCACCTCCTGGGGGCAGGTTCCCAGCAGAGCCGAGACCGAAGCGTCCACAATCTGGGGGCAGAGAGCCTGCTGAGTGCCAGGCCCACCCCTGCCTCAGAGAGCTCTTTCCACACCCAGAACTGCAAAGGTCACCCTCACTCTGGGGCCTCCAGGCCACCCTTCCCACCTGCAGCATGGGGTCCCACCTCCTCAGCTGACATCTGGCCGCTCAGTGTCCACCTGCCCCAGGCCCTGGCCACCATGCTGTTGTCTGCAGGTGTGTTACAAGGTGCCCCTGCCCTGCACAGAGGGCCCCCCACCGTGCATCGAGGGTCCTCCACACTGCACCATGAGCCCCTCTGCACTGAGGGACCCCCACACCGAGAAGCCCCCCGGCTTTTCCCTCCCCAGAAGTGAGCCATCAGTTCCCAGGACCCAGCTCAAGCCCCGCGCTGGGAAGCCTCTGCCGACATCCCCCTTGGTCTGCATCCCAGGCCCCTGAGCAGGTGAGTTCAGGGTGAGCCAACCCCAGCCCAGCTGGTTTCAGGCACCTGGCGCCCAGCTTGGACCTAATGCACAGAAGGCGCTCAGGGAATGTGAGCTCTGCTCAACAGAGGGGCCGAGAGGCCTTGGGGAAGGACACTATCGTCCGCGAGGCTGCATCCTCCACCGGCAAGCCGCCAGGGCCCACCCAGGGTGCCAGGAGCGCCCAGGGGGGCTGTGTGCTGCATGCAGAGGGCAAAAGAGGGGCTCTGGGTACTGTGGCCAAGGGGTGCAGGAAGCTTCCGGGGCCCAGTTGCCAGGTGTTCCTGACTCTTCCCACGACCTCCAGGAGCAGCTGCCGTGGTCCCCAGGTGCAGATGGGACACTGAGGCACGGAGCACTAGGACCCCTGCCTACTGTCAAGAGGCCAGCAAGGGAGCGCCCTGCTTGTCAGCCCTCGGATCTGTGCCTGCTTCCAGTGTGGCCAACTCCCCCGCTGACACCCTTTTCCCCTTTCACCCTCCGGAGGACCTGCCGCACAGCTGGTTTCTTGCCCTAGGAACACCATTCGCCCTGCCTTCCTGGTTGGCTGCCCCAACAATGGACCGCAGGACAGCAGCATCCCACCCCATGCGAAGGCTCCCGCCAGCCTAGGCCAATGAGCTTGCAGTGGACTTTGTGTCCCAGCTTGGGGAAGTTCCCGGTGTCCTCTTCTGTCCTTGAAGGTACAGGCAGCTGGCCCAGAGAAGGCCCCCGGGCCCCAGGGCTGCCCCACCTGTGAGGGCATGTGCCTGGTGCAGGGGCTGCTCCAGCCCAGCCTCCCGAAGAGCAGGCCCAGGCCACACCAGTCCTCCTCACCCCAGAGCCACGCCACATGGGGCCGAGTCAGCTGGACTGTCCCCTGCTTTCCTGAAGGGCTGTAAATCCGCAGCTGGAGCGATACCCAGCCTGAGCCCCCCTATCTCAGAGGGACAAGCTACCATCAGCACAGCAGTGCCTTTTTCCCAGCCAGCTCCAGTCCCCACACACAGGACTCCCTGTCACCAGCCCGCCAAGGGGTCGAGCTATTTATAGACGCGGAATCTAGACCCAGGGACACTTGGCAGCTGCAAACTGACACCCCCTGCCCACTCACTTTTCCCCCCATTTCTGCGGGGTGCCGGGGGAAGCTGGCCCTGCCCTGCATGCCCATCTTCAGGTCCCCCACATGGCTGCACTGTCCCATGCTGCCCCGTTCACCCCCAGCTCTGCCCCGGGTCTCCAGCGGGCACAGCTCAGCGCTGCGGCTTCGAGGCTGCAGACAGGACAAGTCCTCCCAGAGAAGCCCGAATCCCAAGGGAATGGGGCGTGGCAGCGACTTGTGTTATTGTTGTGGGGGTGGGTAGCAGGGTGGTCCCTGCTCCGCGTCACCTGCAAGGAGACCCCGTGCATGACCCTGCTGCGAGAGGGATGTGGGCAGCTGCTGAACCAAACGCAAGGCTCCTTCCCGCCCAGCCCGCCACCAGCCCACCTGTTCTCCCTGGTGCGCGCATCTGGGCAGCCTCCCAGCCCGGCCCCGCCCCCCACCCGGACATCTTCAGGCCCCTAGATGCACAGCAGCCGGAGCTTCATTAAAATTCATCACCACGCTCCGGCTCCAGGACCCCGCCTGCCCGGCCAATCACCAGCCACCAGAAACCCGTCTAGGGGCTGAGCCGTGAGCTCAGGCATCTGCCCAGACCCCTGTCACTGTCACAGTAGAAGGGGCTGCAGGAGGACGTGCCATGGATAGCACCCCGTGGCCTGTCATTAAATATTGATAAAAGGCGAGATGGGACAGCGTAATGCAAATTACGTATTGATCTTGCTGGGGCAGGGCTGAGATAGTGGGGTCCACCCTCAGTGCTGGCCTGCAGAGGTCAAGCC
The DNA here is from genome assembly GCA_032199065.1 of Smutsia gigantea. Lineage (NCBI taxonomy): Eukaryota > Metazoa > Chordata > Mammalia > Pholidota > Manidae > Smutsia > Smutsia gigantea. The sequence goes on along the minus strand of JAVSCE010012793.1, from coordinate 309,697 downwards.
CTGGGCCCCCCAGCACCAAAGCCCCAGGGCAGCTCAGGGAGGGCTGGGGGCAGGGAGGGAGGAGAGGAGGCGCCGCCTCCGCGGGCCACCCCCGTGTGACAGTCCCGCACACCTGGACCTGAGGGATCTCGATTCCAGCTTGGCTGCTTGCGCAATTTTTGTTTGGTTGTGATTTTTTTTAATGGAAGCATTTGACTTTTCTTTTTTTTACCTTAAAACAATTCGCATAGTAAATATCCAAAAATTAGTGGTGACATGTATAATCATCCCCTTTATTAAAAAACTCAGAGAACTGAATTATACGTCTGCTTTAAAGAACAGTAATCCTTAAGTTCTCAAGAAGGAATAAAAACTTCTCCCTGTGAAATGCAGGCTGTGTCCCCAACACCGCCACGTGGCTTCAGGCAGCGAGACTGAAGCCACTCCCGGCGCAAAGCGATCGGCGAGGAAGGAGCAGGTGAGGCTGGACGCTTCTAAGAGGTCTCCCAGCCTCTCTAAGGAGCCGGTGCACCTCCAGAACATTCTGATGGTCCAGCTGCATTGCCTCGCGGATGGCACGGGGCGTCCTGCATGCTCGTCCAGCTTAACCCACAAAGCACCTGCAGCCTGTGCCAGCCTATCATCCCTTTTCCTCGGTGGGCTGAGGCTGGGACACTTTGCAGACCCACGTCTTCTGGACCCCAGGATCCCCGCAGGGGCACCCAACAAGGCGCTGTGCCTCCTGCTTGAGAAACCAGTGGGTCCGTGCTTCATTCTAGAGAGATTTTTATGTAAACGGTTCCCTTCCAAAGCATGGTTTCTTATGCTTGGCTATCCTGAAACCTGTTTTCTAGCCCAGCGCCATCCACACCACGGCGGTCATGGCCAGCCAGGGAGGCATCTGTCGCGTTTCCTCAGCCTAACCCCCATGGTGATCTTACAAAGTGCGGACACTAAGGCCAGGGTGTCCAGGACTTGCCTGGCTCTCCCAAGAGGTGTCCTGACCCTTTCTTCCCACAGCCCTGGGCTGGGTTTGCCCCATTCCCCCAGGAGTCAGGATACCTGCTGGGATTGGACAGGCCCTCAGGCAGGACAAGACAAGGTGAGACGGAAGGCCCTGCCCCAGGAAGCCAAGAGCTGCTCCAGTGCTAGGCTAATCCTGCAGACACTCCTCGGGGAGCCGGGATCACCCAGCACAGGCGGCCATGTGGGTGCCGACCTTCCCCAGGCCTGCCCCAGCTGCCCCAGCCTGTTAAGAGCCCCACACACAGTGGGCACCACCCGCACACTCTCCTGCAAGGAAGGGGGCCCCTTAGGAGGGGGCTCAGGCCTTCCTCCCTGGTGGCCTGCAGGGAAGAGAGAAACCTCAAGCCCCAGCCACTTGTACCCTGTCCCCGCCAGGCAACACACCCGACCCTTGCTGCTGTGGGAACTCCGGGCTCCCCAGCACACTGCGGGGGCCCAGGCCAGCACCCCGTTCCAGGATCACTGTCCATCTCACAGCATTCGAGGCACAGCGCAGTGTCCCTACTGCCCTACTGCAGAAAGGGGCACATTAGGACCTTGGAAATTATTTCAGTTATGACGTAGGTGGGGGCATTGGTGGCAGGGAGGGTGACACACGTGTGCTCCCCAACCCCAGCCTCCCCAGGTGGTGCTCTCTCCTCACTGTGGCCCAGCCCAGCTCTCTTGACTGAGACAGACACAGGGTGGACCGGGGACGGCCTGCCTCAGACAGCCATGCAGATGCCAGCTCATCTGGGCAGAGGCCAGGCTGGTGTGGTCCTCCCCACCCCCACCCCCACCCGTCCAGGGCGTTCTCTTGCTGGGAGCAAGAAAGAAAAGGATTTTCCTGCTCTCCAAACCTGATAAGTGTGGATAAAATGAAGGTTCCTGTGGCCAGGATTCTCACCTGGCCCTGGTTGGCTGGCTCACTGCACACATGGTGGGGAATATGTTGTTATTGACTCAGTGCTCTGGGTGACACAGTAGCACAGCTGCAGGAGAGCAGAGAGAGTACAGAGTGGTGGCAGCACCGAGGACAGAGGCCCAGAGGACAGCTGTGTGGACAGAGGGGCCCCGAGGCAGAGACCAGCTTGCTGCGTGCAGACTCCCTCTGAGTGGACGGGATCTTAGTGACTGACCTGCCACCATGGGAATAAAGTTGGGTATAACCCTTTCACCCAAGAACGTTCTACTGTCATTGCTTTGGCCACACTGAGTCCGTGGTGAGGTTGCCGGGGCTGGGGCCCACTGGCAGGACAGTGAGGAAGGCAGTTTTGTTGCTGGAAGGACCCAAGACCTGGGGTCTCTGCAGAAAGATGAGCCGGGATGGGTCCCTCCACCCGACCCGCCGCCAGGCACCTCGTGCCATTGGAAATCCAATTGGCAGCATCAGCGGCGCTCGCAGGGGCAGCTCGGTGCCTCCATGCACCCCGATGGGGCAGGGTGTCAACTCTTCCAAGCACCCTCTGCTTCTGCTGCCCCGAGGCTCCAGGGACCACATGTGGCAGGGCTCACAGGGGTGGGGTCGGGCTAGCCACAGCCCCCACAGACCCAGGGGACCAACATGCCTCCTCTCACCCCCTCCCAGCCTGCAGGGCAGGTACCCCCCCCCAGCTGATGGCTTCTCCCAAGGCATTACTGACCCAGCAGGTCCCAAAACCCAACCACGTGCCTTTCTCCCTGGCTGGCGTGGGGGTTGGGGGCTCCCAGGGGAGGAGCAGGGGATCAGGGGCTCCAAGCCCATGGCCCTGCCTATGTGCTACACTGCTGGCTTCTTGGTCTCTCAGCTCCCCGCACATCCCACCCAGAGGGCCGTAGTGGGGATGCTACTTGCAGCCTGTGTCTGCTCACCAAGCCTGGCAGGTCCTGGTCCTGCGGATGGGGTCATCTGCCTGCCGGCCTTACCAGCCCCTCTTTCCAGTTCATTCTGAGGCGTTAAGAGGCAGTCCCAGCAGGAGGAGGTGTGAAGGGAATGAAAGCAGGTTCAGGCTAACCCTCTCCACCCTCTGCCCACGGAGGACTGCAGCTGTTTCTCTCTGCCAGAAGTCAGACCGCATGCCCAGCCTCGTCACATGCACAGTGACTCACTGGTAGAAATAATTCATACAAATTCAAATTGACGACAGCCAAAACTCTCACGGCAAAAGCTTGGATGCGACTTGACAAAAGTCTTCTGGCCCCATTTTGGGTCCAGGCAAGAACTCACCCTGGGAAGATGCAGGGCAGGACTTCAGCGCCAGCACTCAATGCAGAAGGCACACGAAACCCACAGACCCCAGAGACTTCGGGTGGCTGCACATGCTTGAAAAGAAAGGTAGAAATGGGATTTAACTGTTCCACATGGGAAACTGATGAGGGTCCTTGATTGTCTTTGAGCAGAGCAGTGGCCCCAAAGACAGGAGGTCCCGGCCCCAGGACCTGTGAGTGTGACCTTGTTTGGTAAAAGGGTCCTTGCAAATATGATTAATTTACAGCTCTGAGATGGTGAGGTTTTCCTGGATTGTCCTGGGTTTTCCATGTGCACTTTACCTGAGAAGGCCAAGGGAGACAGGGCACACGCAGGGGACGAAGCCCCGTGACAGAGGCGGCCGAGACTGGAGGCATGCGGCCAAAGGACGCCGGCAGCCACCAGGAACTGGGGCCACTGGAGGGTGCCTGGCCCTCAGACGCCTCGATTTCAGCCCAGTGACACTGACTTCAGACTACTGCCCCCAGAACAGTGAGGGAATGCACTTCTGTTGTTTTAAGTCACCCAGTTTGGGGTAATCTGTTACAGCAGCTACAGATAATACAAAAAGTATTCTCCAGAAAAATACCCCATCAACGAAGTGTATTTGCTTCTGGGGCTATGTGGTGGACAGCCACTAGCTCATGCCTTAAAACACCTGCTGAGGTCCTTGTCTGAAGGTCAGACACCTGGGGTGAGGCCCCTGCTCCACTCGGGTGGGATCACCCCGTGGGCTGGCAGTCTTCTTATCTGAAAGCCCCTGGGAAGCCTCCCCCAGCAGTCTTGTCAGGCTTTGGCAGGACTGAGTTCCTGTAGGTTAGGCCGGAGCTCCAGCCGTCCGCCCCGGTGGCCCTGCACTTCAGCCAGCAATGGCACATGGACCCTCTAGCTTCCAATCACTGATACCCTCTGCCACCCACTGGGGTAAACCCTCCACTTTGAAAAGCCATGTGGTTAGGTCAGCTCCCACCCCAAGAATCTCCCTGTCTTGAGGTCAGTGGACTCATAACCTTATTTATGAATTCCCACCTTCAATTGCCTTATGTCCTTAACAGAGCACAGCAGGGGGTGAGGATCCTGGGGCCAGCCTGCCATTCTCCCCACAACAGTCAGTGGTGCTTGAAAATATTAGTAGAAACGGGGCCCAACAGCTCAGGGCCAAATGTCGTTGGGCCTGAACAACAAGGGGACATGATAGGCCCAGAGCATGGCGGGGGTTGGCGGGGGGGCTCCCGTCCTTGGAGAGGCCTGGGGTCCAAGGGCTGGGCTCAGAGCCCAAGCGGATTCATGAAGCCGCAAGCCGGGGGCTGTGTGCTCAGTGCCCCAGCAGTGCGCACAAGGATGTCACACCACCCAAACCCACCTGGTGCCTGGGTGGCGACTGGGGCAGATGCTATTGGGGGTCCAGCCGCAAGCCCTCAGCGCACACCTGCCAGTGCATCTGGCCACACACGCCCACCCCCCTCCGCCTGAGGGGTCCCGGAGCGGCCCCCAGCCCCGTCAGGTGGGAGGGCCCCGGCGTGTTTCGGATCATCTCCCAGTGGCCCCCCCAAGGGACCGACTGCCAGCGCCCCTCTGGTGGGCCTGCTCCCTCCATGTCTCTGCGCCTTATCTGCAGGGGACCCAGAGATCACTTGTCCTAAGTCTCAGGGTGCACTTCCGAGGGAGCCCATCCTCGCCGTAAGACCTCAGATCCAGAGGGTTGCTGCAGCCCCTTTCACAGGTGAAGACACTGAAGCAGAGAAGCAGTGTCACCCACCCATGGTCACAAAACTGGGAACAGGCAAGAAGGGGGACCGACTGGCTCCAGGGCCACCCTTGGAGTCCGCGGGCTCTCCTCCTGCCCTGGCCCAGTCCCTCCTCTGTGCCCTGCCTGGTGAGTCGGGAACCAGCCCCAGCGCCCACCCCTTAGAAGCAGCCTTACACCGTTCGGGCCACGGGGGGTGCGTGCATATGCCCCAGAGCCAAGACACAGAGCAGCGGCTCACTGCCGGCCTGCTCAGCATGCATGGTGTCCCCACTGTCACTTGATTTGTCACTGTGAATTCCTCTAGACAGATGGGTCAGGCTTACCTGCAAGGCAAGAGCCCTGGGATTTATGTACTGAGAAGTCTATTTCTAAAGCTGACCGTATTTGTGGAGCAATGCTCCGCAATAAATCCTGCCTTCAGCACAGGATCTTCCTGCTGATTTGTCACATTTGAGCCTCTCCCAGGAGTCAGAGCCCCATGGTGTCCACCTGAGCGGCAGGCCCGGCCAGGGTGGGCGCTGGGGGTGGGAGAGGACATGCAGGTGTGAGGTACACACACCATCTGCCCTTCAGGTTGCATGGCTGGAGTCCTTCCTCCAGTGTCACGCTGGAGGCCCCAGTCTCTTGTAGGTAGGAAGGGAACGAAGCCAAAGGAGCCCCCAGAGCCCCCCACCCAGGACCCACCTCCCGGGGTGGCACAGGTATATCCTGGTGCGCCCTGCACAGCCCCCTCTCCCGCCCAGGCCGGCTGGCCCTCCCGGCACCTCCCAGCCCATCCGCAGTCCTGGCCTCAGCTCCGCCATGCGCTCGCAGACAGGCCTCCTCAGACTCTGAGCTCCTCACTGTCCATGCCCCAGGACGCCCATCACTGCTCCGCGAGCCCCCTTTGCTGCTGCCCCTCTGGGCTGGGGTGGGGGCCCTCTGCAAGCACTTCCAAGGTCCTGCTGTGTCCTGGCACAAAACAGTGCCAAAGACGCAAAGGCTGCTGGGAGGGGAGGCACCGATCCGTTCACTCGCACGGCAGTGGAATCCTCAGTGTGACATTTGTTTTGGCAGAGCTGTAATTAAAACGCATTTGGGAAGCACTTACTTGTGTCTAATTAGACCTCGCTGGGTTTCTATGGAGATCCCCTCAGTCGTAAGAGGAAGATCACTGTCCCCACCCTCTGCCACCGGCTGCAGACAGTGGGAAGGCCTGAGGATAGAGTCGGCCACAGCTAACTGCTCGGTCCCCACCGTCCACAGGTCATCTAAGCCCCTGGTGCCCCTCATGCGGGAGACAAGTTGGGCCAGGATGGCCAAAACAGCTCCTGGAGGAGACCCAGCCGCACTGCACCCCTGGACCTCCACCCAGCCCTCTGCCAGGGGGTGGTGCCGGGCTGGGGAGGGGCTGGACCTCAGAGCCCCCTCCCAAACCTGGCCAGCCCAGAGGACAGACAGAGGTGAGGGTGCAGAGCCAGGACCCTCCATAGGGAGCAAAGACGGCCACAGGGACACTGCATCGATTCCGGTGATGTCCCACTGTGGACGCCGCTGTGTGACACCCATGCACAATTCACAAGGGGAGAGCAACACAGAGGGCAGGGTGCAGGCCGGGAGCCCCTGGACATGTGTGTAAAAGAGCTTCCCGCCAGGCTCAGCCCAGGCGGACGCTGCACCTGCAGCCAGTGCCCAGCGCCCCCTAGAGGAAGACCCAAAGTGGAAGCCATGCCCATCCTGCCCCAGGGCCTGAGCCTGCAGCTCAGCCCCACGAGCTGGGGAGTGCCATTCTCTCCTTCACCTGTGAAAGGACCCTGGCCACCCACTCCCAGGGGTGGGACATGTTGAGTGTGGCCGTCGTGTCACTGTGCTCGCGAGAACTGGGTCCCCTTCACCTGTGGCCTCTCCTCATAAGTGAGCAGCCCAGTCCCCCTGCCCGCCCAGGCAGGTGCTTGCACACGCATACACGTGCACACGTGCACACACACAGCAGTGCTCATCAGCTGAGACCACCTAACTACTGGACTCACATCAGGCTGGTGCCCTGGGGGTGGGGAGGGGGTGCAGCATGGTCTCCTGAGCAGCAGGCAGGTGGCCGGGACCCCAGCACCTCAGGTGTGCTTGGCCTGCAAGGCTGCCTTGGCCTGGGGGACGCGGAGCTGCACACACTCGTCAGTCCTGCCAGGCCCCCCAACAAGGAGGATCCAATCAAGAATGTCCAGCCTGAAGCGCCCCCTCTGACCCAGCACTGTCCTCATCCTCACAGCATGGGGCTACCTGAGCGGACATTGTCCATGCTTCTCATTACTGGTGGCCCTCACCCGCCAGACTGTCCCCTCCATGGGGCCATGGTGGATCTGCCCACTCACAGTTTCCCCAGGGCCCAGAGGGCATCCGTGCTTGCGCGTAAATGATCACCATTGGACAGTTGGGGAAACTGAAGCCCAGAGAGACGAGCAAAGCTCAAAGGATGCAGTAAGCAGGGACTATGATGGCCTGGGGCTCTAGGGCTTTCTCCAGGGGACCACCCTGCCACCAGGATGGACGGAGGCCACAGGAGGCCTCTCCATGACAAGCCGAGTATGGGCCCAACCCCCAGTCAGGGAGAATAAGGGGTCCAGCTTCAGGACCTGGCTCAGCAGGGCCTGGAGCAGAGAAGTGGCCATGGGATGGCCCATCTGCCAACCTCACTCTCTCTGATCTCAGTGGCCCCCCAATGAGCCCCCGACACTCACAGGGTCATGGGGTGGTGACTGTGTCTCCCTCCACCTGGCCCACCCCAAACCCTCCTCTGTACCCCCTTTCCTGCTGGTGTGGACAGGGTGCAAGCAGCTGTCCCCTCCTGCCTCAGGCTCCAGCCCTCCTGGACAGCAGTGAGAGTGGCCACCCTCTGTCCCCTAAAGATGAATGAGTGACAAGAGACAGAGAGCAAGAAGGGACAGGCAGGAGAAGGTGCTGGGGGGCCCACACGGACTGCCAGGCCCACAAACCTGGAGATGGCGGAGATGCCCCAGCAAAAGGAGGGGCTGCAGGCACTGGGGGCTGGGAAAGACTTGCTGAGGTCAGAGCCCCTCAGATGTCCCAGCAACACCTTAGACGTCAGGCCAGCCGGGCCTCTGGGCAGGTTTCAGAGCTAGCACCACCCGGGGCTGCCCTGGGCCAGGTTCCTCACAATAAAATGGACACCATCACACCATAAAGTGGGCTCACAGGACCTCCAAGAAGCGTCACCACAGAGCACAGAGCAGCCCAAACCCAGAGTGGGCACACCTGCCACACCAGGAAAGGATGCTGGTGCCATGGGGAACCCAGAGGCTGGACACGCCCAGGGTCTGCTGGCCCCGGGCCAAGGAAACGCACACATGGCCGGCCTTTCCTGTGAAGGGACATCCTAGCTCAGGGACAGCCCCTCCACCAAGCCTCCCCAGCCTCCCCCACACTGCCTGCTCCCCTCACTAGATGCCCTCACCCCAGAACGCCCTGTTCCTGCTCACTGCCCATTCACCACCAGTACGCTCGGCCCAACCGTTACTCTGTCCTCCCCGGGCCCCAGGCTATGCTGAGGTCGCCCCTGGGTCCCCCTAGGCTCTGCCCTCTCTCAGGGCCCACGCTGCTCTGGACCATAATGCCTGTGTGTGACCCACAGGCTAGGACGAGACTAGGCACAGTTGTGCTGGAAGTAGTAATGGGTACAAGGAAGGATGGAGAGAAGGGAGGGAGGAAACAGTGGATGGGGGCTCAGCGGGTGGGTCAGTGCATTGCAGGAAGAAAGAATATGAGGTGGGAAAAGCAGACAGACCGACCAGAGGACCCCCTCCCGGCGACGGGGAGCCCGTCCTTCACGATCTTTGCACTGACCGACCCCCATGAGGCAGAGCTGCAGTGACCCGCAGCGCCCCTCCACTGAGCCGCCCTCTGGCAGCCCCCACGTGCCATGCTCTGCGGCCCCGGCACCTCTCCGTGCCAGCAGCACTGGGGGTGGGACAAAGACGACCAAGGAGAATCCCCCCACCCACCGCCCCGCAGGGTGCACAGTGACTGGGGCCACAGCCCCGACCAGTGTTGGCGGTGGGGTTCTAGGGGACCCCCAACAGCTGTGCTGCCTGCAGCCTCCGCCTCCCCCTAACGGCTTTCCCTGACCACAGGTGCAAGCCCCCCACAGGCGAGGAGCGGCCAGGTGCAGGCAGGGCTCAGCGGCCTGAGCGCCGGAGCCAGGGCAGGACTGTGTGAGGCCCGTGAGGGCACCAGGAGGCGGGGAGACCGAGGGACAGGCCCACCTCCTCTAGGTGCCTCCCTGGCTCTCCGAGCAGAGAGTAACCGCTCCTTCCTCTTTCTAGAACTTTCTCCAGCCCCTCCCACACCTTGCCTGCCTTACTCTCTCCCAGCAACATCTTGTATCCCAGGAGCACACCCCTGTTCCCTTGTCTCACTGATCCCCCACCCAGGGTCCAGCCCACGGGGCATCCTGGCCACCTCCCGGCCACAGGGGTGCCTGTGTGTCAAAACGGGAGGCGTCCATGGGCACCAGGGGACTGTCATCTGCCTGTCTGTCCTCGCACGCAGCTCTTCGCACACCCACGCATGCTCTTCGGTGAGGTAACTAGCCAGAGCCGATGCTGCCCCATAAAAGCCTGACAGGCCGGTTCCATGGACGCAGGAGCAGCTGACACCATGGCCATCTGCTCCTCCCAGCACGGGGTGCCAAGCACCCCCAGAACAGCCATAGCGGAAGGGCCAAGCCAGCACTGGGCCACAGTGTATGCAGATAAGGCCCTTAACCGTCAGGCTGGGCCACCAGGCTCACAGGCAGCACGGCCAGGCAGCAGGACTGCCCCACTGGCAGGGGCTCGGCAGGAAGACAGACGCCCTCCCCGTAAGGCCCACACCTGCCTGGCCGCTATAGGCTGCTGTGTGCCACCGCCCACTGGGTTCACCCTAGGTCGTGCACGCATGCACAGAGGGCACGCAAGGCCCTGGGGTCCCCACGGCCCAGGCCAGGGTCCGAGAAGGCTGCCTTCCCCTACCACCTCCTCCCATCTCAGCCTCTCCGTGCCTCCCAAGAACAAACCTGAATCAATATTTAATAGCAGGGAGATCTGGGACTGAGCGAGGGAGACACAGAGGAAGCGGGTTAGAGGAGACATCTGGATGACGGCCGGTTTATGACTCTTTCTGGGGGAAGACAGTAACCCAGGAACCCCCACCTCTAAGAGGAAGCCAGGACAGGCACCTGCTCTAGCCTGACCTCCTCCTCCTCCTCCTCCTCCTGTCGCTCTGAGGGCGGCCTCACCCCAGAAGTTCAGTGACCCCGAAGGCCACACAGAAGTAGATGGAGCAGGGATGGGGTCTCTCAATCATCCCTCCCCAAAAAATGTTTGCGGTGCAAGGGACTGAGGCCCAGGGGAGGTCAGGGGCAGAGAAGGGCCCTGCTCCCCATCTGCCCAGCTTCCCTGGTCCCATGACCCCACCCTCAGTCTGTGCAGCGCCAGGGGCGGGGGCCGGGCCAGGGCTCGGGTGGCCCCTCCTGCCTTTAGCACCCACAGCCACAGCCTCGCCAGCTCCCCACTTGGCCGTCAGGCTCCACAACCTGATCAGAGAGCCCCCCGCCCCAGCACGGCTGCTCGGAGTTCTCAGTCTTTGAGCACCCAGCTCAGCAGAGACGCCAGCCCAGGGAGGGGCAGCTCAGGGACCCCAAGCTCTGGTTACACCCTCCCCTACACAGGGCGGCTCTGTGGCTGCCCAGGGCAGGGGTCTGGCAGCGGTGTGGCCAGGGAGCCTGGGGTAGTCTTTCGAGAGCTCAGGCCCAGAGCCGCCGGACACGCCTGCTGCCTCCTTCCCGAGGGGTTCCACGACTGCAGGCTCCAGGGATAGGCAGGCCCCACTGCCAGATGCAGAGTGCCCACAGGCTGACCCCCAACAAAGATCAGGCTAGGCCTGGTCCCCTAATCCTCGTCCCCGTCCCCGGAGGGGACTCAGGTGCCCGGGCCAGGCCAGGCCTCCACTGACAGGCTCTAATTGGAGGCCCAGGGAGGGGCCAGGCCCCAAGGCAGCTCACTTGGGGAGGTGTGAGCCAGGGGCTGGGGGCCCCTACCCCTGCTCTGAGCAGGAGGGTCTGCCATGGGCCCAGGACCCCACAAGTACACCCACGCACTTGAGACCCCGGCGGCCCCACCTACCGTTCCAGAAGGGGGACACAGCATCTCTTGACGAACAGGCTTGGATGGAGTCATGTCCACCCCTCACTCCCAGGCACACACACGCACACGCACAGACACACACACACACACACACACACGGCCAGCGCTCCTACATCGCACAATGGACAAAGCCCTGGTTAGATGCTCAAGGCCAGCCCCTGCCCCACCTCCTGTGTGAACTGCCCCCGTCTGCTCCCTGGAGGGGCTGATGGCTGAACCCCGAGCACCCCCTGCCTTGCCTGGGGGGTTCCATGGGCAGCGTTGCAGGCACCCCTCTGAGCAAGGCACCCCCAGGGGTAACTGATGACCCTGCTGCAGACGGAGGGGCACAGGCCCAGCATGAGATATCAGGCTGCTGACTGTGCCCCCTACCGCCCAGGACAGCCCCCCACGCAAGACAAAAGTGCCATGTTCCCCTTCACACGCATAATTTATCCTCCGTTAATGCTTGTGACAACCTGACAAATTAAATCTCTTTTAAATGTAATCTGTCCCTAATAGTTAGCAGAAGGGGGAAAGCCCTACCTGGCTGTGAATATTTAAACTCCATATAAAAATCTTAAACCGCAGGAGGGTGAGTACGTCAAGGAGCCTAATACTATCTTTAGGGAAGAGGGTCGCTCGCCACCGTTCACTTCCCCCAATGCAAATGTCCCGTTTTTATCTGTGGCTTACAGGCATGTCACAAATAGGATTAGAAACCCATTTTGTGAAATGGAAACGAACAGGATTTAATGGAAAAACCAAAAGATGCTCCAAGACCCATTTTTCTTTAATGGTATTTCCAGCCAAGAGATGCCCCGAATCGCCTCATGGGTTGCATCCCCCGCCAGGACACCTGACCCCCAAGTAGAACAAAAGCCAGGCAGAGCTAGGGGACCCCGTGAGAGGAGGGCCATTGTGAGAAAAAGAGGGCTGGCCACGAGCCAGCCCGGAAGCCATTACGCAATTGATCCACCAGTAAAATTCACTTAAGGGCTTCACTGGGGCTTATTGCCATGAACAACTTAATCCTATGCCCTGGAAGTCCATCCTGGGGTGGTCTGGGGACTGGCCTCCGGGCCCCAGGCCCAGGAACGACCCAGCGGGGCACCCTGGAGCTGTGCGGCAGGGTGCCAAGGCTGCAGGGGGCTCTGGACGTGGGGGCCGGCCCCGTCGGCCCTGGCCCTCCACACACTGCCCTGGCACTCCCTGGGATGACGTGCTTGGCGTGGGTCTTTAAAGAGGTGGTTAAGTTAAAGTGAGGTCCAGGGTGGCCCTGACCCACCATGACTGGTGTCCCTGTAAAAGAGATGGGACGCAGACAGGTGCAGGGTCGGCCGAGTGAGCACACAGGGAAGAGAGGCCTTGGGACCCCAGCCCTGCCCAGGCCTGGACCTCGGATTCCAGCCTTCAGACTGTGAGACAATAGATGCCTGTTGCTCGAGCCCCCTGGCCTGCAGGGCGGTTACAGCAGGCCATGCTGACCAGTACACCACGGTTTAGGAGAGAAGGGCCATGCCTTTGGGAGGTCACCCTAGCAGTGCAGGCCACTCAGAGGGCCAGGGAGAGGGGTCCCTGGGCTGCCCACCCCCCACAGCCCAAGGCCATCCAGGAGCAGGTGGCCACTCCTCAGAAGATCCTCCCCTGGTCCTGCAGTCAGAAAAGCCAAGGCTGGGTGACCCCCTCTGGGCCACCCAGGGAGTCAGGTGGCCTTTTCACACCAAAGTAAACACTTCCTCAAAGTACTGGTCTCCCCAGCAAATACCTAGAGGGAGGCAGGAGGCTGGGGTCGTCCATCACTGGGCAGCCTGAGCCTTGTCCGCATGCCACCTCCCTTCCTGAGGGTGTGGGGGGAACAGGACGATCTCATCCGTGCAACACCCTCAGGGTGAGCCTGCTGCCCTGAACCCCCAGCCTTCGTGGGCCACTTCCCTGAATGACTGAGTCAGTGAAGAGCTATTGAGTATTTACAGCACACGCTAGCTTCCCCTCCCTCTGGCTTCCTCTCTGAGATGTTCTCCAAATGCAAATTTTCCAGTTAGGTGCCAGCATTTAGCTCTAGGGTGTTAAGTATCTTGGGTGGAAATAAGAATCTTTATAACTGTGCCTCCTCTCCATTCCACGTTCCTGCTGCCCTCCTCTGTGCCGTCTCCCGGGCGACCTCAGTGTCCCAGGGCCGGGGCACCCGGGCACTCCGGGGTCAGGCTGCCCCACCGACGAGCAGGAGAACTGGCTCACTCCTGCTCCTGCCAGCTGCCCCCGCCAACCATGTCCCCCCTGCCAGCCTGGACAGCGCCCCTCGTCCGTGCCAGCTGCCCACCTGCTGCTTTGGGTCAGAAACCAGAGTGACATTTGCTGGAATTGGGTCTAAGCTGTGGGTCTGCTCTGAGGCTAAGCCAGTCAGGCAGCTTCTGCCCAGGCTCTGGACAAGCAGGGGAGTCACTGAGCATTAGAAAGGCAACCTTTGTTTAAAAATCGAATATTTAGGTGCAATCCCTTACACTAAATTGTTTTCATCTGTTTCAAACCAGCCCCAGGTCATCGCAGAGAATACAAACAACACAGAGAAGAGGACAGGCAACCTCTGCCCTGCGCTGGACCGGGGGTCTGTGGCCAGTTTTCCTCCTGACGCCTGGGGCCTCTGTACCCCGGGACGTGGGGCCTGGGGTACACAGAGCCGTCGTCCTAGCCTTCTGCTCCTGCCTCCCTCACACGACGAGACACCGCTAGTCATGAGCGGCATCTAAGCGGCGCTTACCAAGCCATCTTACATGCAGGCACAGAGCTATTTCCGTGCCACTGGCTGTCTAGCGGAGGCCTGGGAAGCAGCTCCGCCCCTGGGCTAATTCAGCAGACACCCCCAGACAGACAGCCACAGAGGCAGGGAGGTCTTAGGGACCACAGGCCCACAGCAGCTGCACAGCCAGAGGCCACAGAGACCTCTCGCCCAACAGTCCACACAAACAACAGTGGGGGACCCCTCTGGGTCCCCACCACACCAGGCCACCAGGCTGGGCACACAGGAGTCTGAGGGTGAGGAAGGCCACACATGCCCAGCCACACCCTGCACACCCGCCCCTGGTCGGCACCTCTGGGGGCTGGCCTGTCCCTCGGCCCAGCTCCAGACCCAGTTGGGCAGGGTGTGGGAGGTGACCCTGGGCCGCCGCCTGCCCCACAGCCCAGAAGGATGCAGCAACGCCCATCCAGAGCCGAATGCCCAGGGAGGAAGCCGGTCCCAATCCGCCCGCGACTGCCAAGGGGTGCAGACAGCCAGGAGCCCTCCTGCCCCGGGAGCCACAGCCATCTGGCCCGGAACTGGCGCCTGCCTGGCAAGGAGCAGCTTCGCCCCTGCCACTCGTCTCTGCATTTGTTGCTCTGGGGAAGCGCAGCTCCAGCAGGCCCGATGTTTACGTAATTAGCGTCGCACAAACATTCCCCAGCCCGCCGGCTTATGGTGCACAATGTGCCACACATGGGAAGCCAGCCGGCCCAGCTGCCTGGGCCGCGCACCCGCCCGAGGGGGAGGCAAGGGCTGAGGCTGCAGAGCAGAGCCCGGCCTCCCCAGAGCCCTCCTCCACGGCGACCAGCTTCTAAGCTGGAGGGTCGCAGATGGTCACGGTTCAGGGTTCTTGGGGCCCTTGCTAGTCCTCAGCAAAACGCAAAAACTGGGAAGTATGAGCCCCCTTCTGGCCCACCACTCTGGGGTGGCCCCAGAGTTCAGGCCTGGAGCCCCGACTCACCCAGCGCAGCAGCAGGGTCCTCGCCCAGGTCTCGCTGTGGCCCTGCCACGTGTGTCCTCAGGCCCGCCCTCCACGCCACCACCACTGGGGGTGCGCTCGGCCAGCAGGCGGGCTGCGCGGAAGGTAGAGAGGAGGCCTCCCTGGGAAAGGCGAGCAGCCCCGCCCGGGCCCAGGCACCGGCCTCACTATCAGTGTGATCGGCACCAGCTGCTTTTCCAGGTGCCTCAACAGGGCTGCTTCCAGGGCCAATGAACTGCCGTCATCTCCAATCCCTGCGCCCCCCAGGAACCCCCAAGACCACCAAGGAGAAGCGTCAGGGCTGCATGCCGTCCTCTGGTCTGGGGTCCAGCAGGTGCCTGCTTACTCTGGCCTGAGAAGTCCTGTCCAGAGGGGTACCTTCCACCTGCCCTGGCACCACTCAGGGCCATGGAGGTGACAGGTGCAGGGAGGGAGACACCAGGTGGGCCCAGCTTCCTCACCTGGACTATGGGTCAAGGTGGCCCCCGCACTGGCACGGGGTCACAGGGGCAAGGTAGGGCCAACAATGGGCTCTCTTTGGTGTGTGCTGAAACAGAGACCCCTGGGGCATCTAAGGGGACCCACGTGCAGGGCAGTTGGATATAAGGGCCTGGAGTTCAAGCCACAGGACCAGCAGGAGCTAGAACCAGGGGTGCCCAGCACAGAGATGTGGAGGACAGGTGAGGTTGCCACAGCCCGGGAGCCTGGACAGCACCGGGCATAGCAGCCAGCTGGCTACACCAAGGAGGAAGGCCAGGAGGTGAATGAGGTGCATGGAGGCCGCTCCCTGGGAAGCCCAGGTTCTGAGCCCCTCACTCTGCACCCAGTAGGGAGCCAGGAAGTGGTTGGATACCCACGTGGGGGTCCTTATCTGCCTGGACTATGGGGTCCATGGGCAGAGACAACCCATCTGAGGCCTTGGATACAGGAGATGCAGGGGGTGGGGGTGAGGCTGGGTGAGCAGGGCAGGGCCCCTGAGGACAAGGCAGGACCTACAGACTCCTGGGCAGAGGCTGGAGAGGCAGCTGGACCTGGACACACAAAGGCCGCTCAGAGAACCAAGCAGGCCACAGGAGGCCCATATGGGCTGAACTGCATCCCCTAAATTCATATGGTGAAGCCCTGATCCCCAGTATTGTGGGGGTGACTATTTGGAGACAGGGCCTTTGGAGGGGTGATTATGTCAGATGAGGCTGGGTTCCAATCCAGTCTGACTGGCATCCTTACGAGGAGAAGAGGTGTGGACACACAGACACCAGCAGTGCACATGAGCAGAGCGAAGGCCGCCTGCAAGCCCAGCAGAGGCCTCAGCACCTCCAGCCAGCATTGCCGGCACGCAGACCACAGATTCCAGCCTCCAGACTGTGGAACACACATCTTGTTCGAGCCCGCAGTCTGAGCCCTTCGCTACGGCCACCCTGGGCAAACTATCGCAGGCGTTGGTGCTGGGAAGCCAGGCTGAGGCCAAGGCCAGGCAGGGGGTAGACAGGCAAGGTCCCGACTCTCAGCTCCCCGCTCTGGCTGCTGAGACCCGAGCCCCAGGCCCTGGGTCTGAGCGGCCCGCCTCTCCTCCCTCAGCTGCAGCCCCGCCAGGGCCAGCCCCCTCCAAAGCCTCCCTGAGACCCACTCTCGCTGTGAGATGCCCTACCCCCCGCCGACGCAGAGCCCTGGGGAGGCAGCGGTGACCCCCCAGAGCCCCTGTCAAGTCCAGCCTGCCCAAACCCAGACCCTGGCCCCCTCCCCTCCTGCCCACCCCAAACCAAGCCAGCCTTTTGCCAAACACAGTCAATAAATTATTCAGTTTGCAAAATGCTATTATGTGTGAGTTTACTTAATTGAATAGAATAATTTATGGTAAAACCTGGGGAAAGAAAGACCGTGAGGAATGGCACAAAAGAATGATTGTGTCTCAGCAAAGGGAATTTGATTTTTATCCCTCATTATAATAATATTAAGGGGAAAACATCAGCTTGGGTCAGAATCAATATTTGCAGAGTGGCTGGACCATGAATTTTAACTGGAGGTGGCGGGAGGCAGGCAACATGTCAATAATTAATGCAGCGTCTGCTGCCACAAACTAGCAGCTAGGCTTGGTGCAAATGTGTGCTACCCGCAGACTCGCTGGTGATCATAAAAGATAATTTAGGAACAAGCCTGTCCGAGATACGTGTGTGACACCCCCACACCGACATGATTCAGGACGCGGTTACACGTCGGCTTCCCCACAAATCACCCCAGAGGCAGATGGCGCAGTTTCTGCTCTGCCTCTGGTGCCCCAAGCTGGTTAGTCGTGTAGCCGGCAGCCGGGGCCGGACCAGGCTCTCGGAGCCCCTCCAGGGCAGCCCACGTCCAGGCCACATCCTGCCCTGGGCAGCCCAGCCATGCGAGGCACAGGCCAATGGCCCTGGGCTCTGTGTGGAGGGAGGCATAGAGAGGATCACTGGCTCGCACGCTTGCCCTGTCCGTGTCCGCAGGCGCCAGTGGAAACACACCTGTAGAGAAAATCATTGCTTCAGTCCCGCTGCCTGGGGAGCAACAGAGACTCCTGAAGGGCCCAGGCTCCCTGTCCCTTGGCTCTGGGGCTGCCCTCCCCAAAATCACCCCCCCCATGCAGTCAGCTCCAGGGAGCCTGGGGCCATATGCACACAGACTGGGGTAACTAACCCCAGTTCACAGGTGAGAACAGATGAGGTTGAGGGACTTGCCTGAAGTCACCACCCAGGTGGCAGAGCCAGGCCTGGGTCTGCCCAGTGTGATCCCCTGCTTCAAATGACCTGGCCGTGTCTAGAGTCGCCTCCAGTCAGTCTCTGCAGTGGGTGGGGCAATGCAGACACGACACCATGGCTCTGGAGGCCTGGCAGAGAGCCCAGGGCACAGGCACCACTTTGAGCCCCTTTGGGGACCAAGGACATCTGCTCTGAATGGAAAATGGCAACCAGGTCTTGGTATTGTGGGCAGAGGGCAGTACTGGGAATCTGGGCTCACTGGGTGACCTTGGGCATGGCCTCCCCTGACTCCCAGTTCCTCAGGGCCTCTCCAAACCCTTAGTGTCCCCTGGGCTGGATGGCAAGAAGATGGGCTGTGAGCCAGGACCCCGCCCCACTTAAATGCAGCCTCACCTGGTGACATAGGAAAGCAGAGTCAGTGCCGCAAGAGGAGCACGTCTGCTGAAATGTCTCTCCGGCGGTGCTGGTTGGCCAGAGCCCAGCCCCAGCTCCACTGAGAATCAAGTGGCCTGAACACCTTCAGATCTGCACAGACCCTGCAAACGCACTTCCCACAGACGCCTCTCCTGCAAGCTGTGGGCTCCCGAAAGGCAGGGACCACGCCTACCTTGTTCCTGTGCCCCAGCCTGAGCCCCAAGCGGCCTTGATCGCTGTCGGAGGAGTGGGTCAGTGGCTGGATGACAGATGCTTGGGTAGATGGATGGGTAGATGGTGGATGGGTGGGTGGACGGATGGATGGATGGATGGATGGATGGACAGATGCATGAATGGATAGGTAAGGATATAGAAAATAGTAGATAGCTGGACACATATCTGGGTGTTAGACACATATCTGAGGGACAATAGAGAGACTAACTGGGGCATTGGTGAGTGGTGACCGGATGAGAGGAGGGAGGACAGTTGGATAGATAGGCAGGTGGGTGTGTGGTGGAAGAGGTGGACCCAGGAAGGCACGAACCTGTGTTAGTTCCTGGTATTCAACGGGTATTTATTGAATGAATGAATGAGTGGACAGGTGGAAAGTGGGTCATTGGAGTAGCAGTTCCCCACTCTCTCCCCACAGTGAAATAACAGAAGATGCCCAGGGCTCTGGGCCCACTGTTTCTCCTGGCATCGTGGGAGGCAAAGCTGGCACAGACCTCAGGGCCAGCGCCCCAGGCCTCACAGCATGTCCTGGCCCAGCCCTGCCTCTGTCTCCCGTAGCTCAGGTCTCCGTTCACGCAACAAGTTCCTAGGGCCAGCTGGAGGAGTGACCCTCGCCCACCCTCCTGGCCCTCCGGGCCCACTGCCCAGGCAGGTGGGGCCTGTCTGACCCCTGGAGCCGTCAGGTGGTTGCCTCACAGGAGCACTGCCAGCTTCACCCACCTGACTGAAGAGCACGTTCATGTTCCATCCCGGCCACAGTGCTCACACCAGACACCCTCCACAGGGGCTCAGCAGGGCACCTGTCAGCGTGGGGACCAGCAGCAGTGGGGACAAGGGCAGACGCAGGTAAAGGGGGCCTGAGCCTGTCACGAATGGTATGGAGATGAACAACCCACAGCTTCAATGAAGCAAATGCAAGCCACAGGGCCAGGGCCTCCCCACTGCCTACCCCTCCTGCCCAGAGTCCTTGGGGCCTGCCTCCCTTCCCCTCCCCACCCAGCTGGGACCAAAGCCACCTCCTCCCCTCCCCAAGCCTTCAGCCCCTCCCTTGGCGAGCTCTGTCCCTGACTTAGCCCCACCCTCCCCATCCACGTCTGCTCTCCTTCTTACCTGGGCGCACCCAAATACACTCTCACCTGCCCCAGGGTGTGCTGGTAAGGGGCCAACAGCCCCTCCAGAGAACACAACACATGCACATACACAGTTTATTCTAAATGTCACTGCTGCAAAGGATGTGTGTGCCATTTACAATCAGGCAGGCTCGGGGATAATTCACAAACAGGCACGCTGGGAGATGAAGCAGGCTCAGCTCCCAGGCCACTGCCGTAAACCGGCCACTGCAGTGAAGCAGTTCCAGTGGACTTCGTGGTTTTCCTGTGCATATACAGATCATGCGTACCCTATGCTGTAGTCTGTTAAGTGTGAAATTGCATTATATCTATAGAAGCAATGAACATAGCTTGATTTAAAAATACTTTATTGCTTTATAAAATGCGATCATTTGAGCTTTCAGTGAGTTTTAATCTTTTTGCTGGGGAGGGTGTCGCCTCAGTGTTGATGGCTGCTGACCGATCAGGGTGTGGTTGCTGAAGGCTGGGGGGCTGAAGGTCAAAAAAACACAAGTATGGGGTCTGCCACGTCGACTGACTCCCCCTTTGTGAACAATTTCCCTGCGGCATGTGGTACTGTCTGCATTTCACCGCCCTGGAACTTGTTTCAAAACTGGAGTCAGTCCTCTCACACCTGCTTCTCTGTCACTTTATCAACTAAGTTTATGTAATATTCTAAGTCCACTGTGGTAATTTCAACAGGCTTCACAGCCTCTTCACCAGAGTAGATTCCATCTCAAGAAATCACTTTCTTTGCTCACCCATAAAAGCAACTCCTCGTCTGTTAAAGGTTCATCCCGGGAGGCAGCAGTTCAGTCACATCTTCAGGCTCCACTTTTGGTTCTAGTTCTCATGCTTTTTCCACAACATCTGCAGTGACTTCCTCCACTGAAAGTCATTCATGAGGGTTGGAATCAACTTCTTCCAAACTCCAGTTCATATTGATATTTTGACCTCTTCCATGAATCACTAATGTTCTTAATGGCATCTAGAGTGGTGACTCCTTTATAGAAGGCTTTCAATTGCCCAGATTTATGAAAGGAATCGCTCTGCAGCAGCTCTAGCTTTATGAAATGTATAAGCCTTGAAAGTTGCAGTTATTTCTTGATCCACAGGCTGCAGAATGGATGTTGGGTTAGCATGCCTGAAAACAGCATCCATCTCATTGTACATCTATCTCCACCAGAGCTCTTGGGATATCAGGTCACAGGGCATTGGCAATGAGCAGTTATATTTTGAAAGGAATTTTTTTTTCTGAGCAGTAGATCTCAACAGCGGGCTTCAAATATTCAGTTAAAT
Source organism: Smutsia gigantea (assembly GCA_032199065.1). NCBI lineage: Eukaryota > Metazoa > Chordata > Mammalia > Pholidota > Manidae > Smutsia > Smutsia gigantea. Next base: position 289,041 of record JAVSCE010012793.1, on the reverse strand, counting down.
CCTGTTTTAAACAGATGTGCTGTCATCCGGGCTTTGTTTCTCCACTTAGGAGCACAGGTGGAATAGATTTAGCATAATTCTTAAGGGCCTCAGGACTTTTGGAATGGGCAGGCGAGCACAGGCTTCAGCTTAAAGCCATCAGCTACATTAGCCCCTGACAAGAGAGCGAGCATGTCCTTTGAAGCCAGACATTGATTCACCTCTCTAGCTGGGAAAATCCTAGACGACATCTTCTTCCAGTAGAAGGGTGTTTCTTCTACCCTGAAAATTGCTCGGTGTGACCACCATCACTAATGATCTGAGCTGGATCTTCTGGATAAATGGCTGCAGCTTCTACGTCAGCACCTGCTGCTTCACCTGCACTTTTATGTTATGGAGACAGTTTCTTTCCTTAAACCTCATGAACCACCTCTGCTACCTTCAAGCTTTTCTTCTGCAGCTTCCTCACCCCTCTCAGCCTTCACAGAATTAGAGAGAGTCAGGGCCTCGCTCTGGGTTAGGCTTTGGCTTAAGGGACAGTTGTGGTTGGTTTGATCTTCTATCCAGACCACTGAACCTTTCTCCGCATCAGCAATAAGGCTGTTTGGCTTTCTTACTTGTGTGTTTGCTGGAGGAGCACTTTTCATTTCCCTCAGGAACTTACACTTTACCTTCACAGCTTGGTCGCCTGGCACAAGTGGCCTCGCTATCAGCATGTCTTGACTTTCAACATGTCCTCCTCACTAAGCTTAATCATTTCTAGCTTTCGATTTAAAGTGAGAAGATGCAAGTCTTCCTTCCACTGGAACACATAGAGGCCATTGTAAGCTTATTAATTGGCGTGATTTCAATAAAGTTGTGTCAGGGAATAGGGAGGCCCAAGGAGAGGGACAGAGACGGGAGAATGGCCGGCCAGGGGGCAGAGCCGTCAAAACACACACATTAGTCAGTTGAGTTCACCGTCTTATACGGGTGCGGTTTGTGGCACCCGAAACTGAATAGTAACATCAGAGATCGCTAGTCACAGACCCCCATCACTAATATAGTAGTGATGAAAAAGCTCAAAAGATTGCAAGAATCACCAATACACGGCACAGACACAAAGTGAGCAAATGCTATTGGAAAAATGACAGTGGATGGTACAGACCTTCAATCTGCAAAACCCACGATATCTGCCAAACACTATAAAACGAGGTGTTCCTGTAGCAAGAAAATGCACAACGCTTCATCATGACGTCTACCCAGCCCAGAGCCCACCGCCCCGGCTCTCAACCACTCTGCCCTCTCAGGTTCCTGTAGCAACCCCATGGCTGTCAGGCACACAGTTTGACAAATGAAGGCATACCCCACCGTTGATTTCCCAGTTACATTATTGTCTTTAAGCCTGATATGTGATCCACTCTCTGACAATTTCTCCCCTCATCCAAATTTTATTCATTCGACAGAAACCTCTTTCCTGTCAATGCTGTAACTGTACTCGGGCTGGTCCTCTTGTAAGCTCTCCATACCCGGGCAGGGATTGGAACATGCTTTCGTTCCACACTGTTTAATTACAAATATACTGAACAGTGCGCTCACAAAAGGCCTGAAAGCTTAGCAGCCAGCTCTTTGTCTCCCAGCACGGCTCTACCTCCATACGTACCTCCCTGGCATGAACAAATGAATGAATTCTGTGTCTCAGCCCAAAGCTTCCTCCTGGAGCTGCCTGTGGGTCCTTTGGACCATCCAAGTCATCTCAGAATAAACATGTCCCTGACCCTTCGTCCCAGGCCTCATGCCATGCCGGGCTCTTAAACCGGAATGGCTGTAGACATGCCCAGAGGCTCTCTGTCCTGGGTTCCTGCACCTCACTGGGCCCCTGTCCACTGGTGGAGGGTCCGTACCATGCAAGGCAGTCTACGGAGAGACCAGAGCCGCGGGACAGGGAGCTCTGAGGACCGAACGCGGTCTCGGGTGCCCTCGGATGCCAAGCCACGAATGACAAGGAGGCGGCCGGCACACGGCTTCCCTCCATTGACCCCCATCCTCAGCTTGGTGTGCTGGCCCTCAGCCTGGCCCCGACCCCACCACCTCCCCTCCAGTGGGACACTTTGGTGGAACTGTTCACACCCCGGCAATCACAGCTTCGATTCCTTTGCCTGGACTGTCCCTTCCGACAGGAGGACCCTCAGCCCGCCTGTTGAGTCTGTCTGTCCCGCAAGCAGGATGGGGGTCACCCTGGGCCGGTTGGGGCTGTGGCCTCATTTGTGAATTGTATTGCCCCGCTGCAGCTGCGGTTCACACCCCATACATGCACCTCAGGGCCCGCCCGCTGCTGTGCACAAGCCAGGGGCCCTCCTCACGTGACTTACAGCACAGGCTCTGGGAGGGACAGCCGCGCCAGCCAGCCACCACCACCCCACCCGGCTCTGGGCTAGACCCTCAAGGAACAGAACCAGGGCAGGGCCCAAGGGTCAGGCAGGAAGGTGGGTTGGGGGCTGGCCAGGCTGGGTCCGAGGGGGCTTCCAGGAGGAAGGGGCTGGGAACATGGAGGAGCAGGGCTCTCTCCCCCTCCACTGTCCACCTCGCACAGCTCAGAGTGGGGCATGTACTCCATGGAGGGGAGAAAACCCCACCCACCCAGACCAGCCCCTTTCCTCTGCCCTGCCTCCTGCTTCCACACACACCCTCGGCCCACCTGGCCCACCACCAGGAGCCAATGCCTGCCTGCTCCCCCACTCCCTTCCCCATCACAGCCCCACCCCAGGCCCCTCCTGCAGCCATATGCCCCTCTAGCATCCCCACCGGGGGCCGGGATGTCCCCCTTGCACACCCCACGGGCAGGTGCAGCCAACGGCGGGGCCCCCAGGGCAGGGCCCCTGACCCAGCCTGATTCCAAAGGCCTTTCTAAGGCCAGCAACCACCCAAGAAGGGCACTGCGGCGGGACCCTGGCCCGGCCCTGCACACCCACAGCGGAATCCAGGCCAGGCACAGGGCCGCCTGGGCTCTCGTGCGAACACACGTCGCCGGCCCGTGAGCGCTCAGACACACACACACACCCCGCGCCGACATTCAGTCCTTCTGAACCCCTCTGGGGCCGGTGGGGATATGTGTCCCCACTTTCCAGAGAAGCAAAGGGGCGCAGGAAGTTCAGCAGCAAGCCTGGGTCACACAGCTGGCAGGATGTTACATGCAGACGTCAGGCTGGGCTGGGCACTGGGGCCACTCGCTCCCTGGTGCTGTGTCCTTGTGGCCCTGGAGGAGCTTCTGAGCCCGCATGCTGGAGGCAGAGCCCGGCGGATCCCAGGCAGTGGGGTCCAGTGCAGTGGACAGTGGGGTTCCCAGACAGGGGCCCGGTCCTGCAGACCCTGCTCTGTGAAGGCCAAGTCCAACCCAGGAGGTCGGCACTGATGGCCGCCAAGAGCCATGCTTTTAAACGGATGGCAGCGCAGATTAGAGCAGCTCTTGGCCTTCTTGGGTGGCTGGGCCAGGGGACCAGCCCTCTGACCTCCCAGTTTGGGGGCCAGTCTGTCCCCACTGCCTAGGGGTCCCCAGGTGGGGACATGGAGGCCTAGTGGGCTGAGGTCACAGATCGGAGCTGGCTCTGAGGCAGAAAGGTCAAGGGCCAGTGATCTCACCTCACGGTGGAGGGAGGTGGTGAGCAGAGAGGTGGAGAGGCTTTCCCAGGTCGCAGAGCCCTCCTTGGTGAGGCACTGGAACTGGAGCAGGCCCTCCAGAACCACAGCCTCTGGTCAGTGGCCTCTGGGTCTGGCTCAGTGGGGGGGGCAGAAGAGACGGAGGGAGGGACCCAGACTTAGCACCCGAGCCCAGGGGGAGCAACTGCACCCCAGGGCCAGGACTAGGGAAACCCAAACCGCCACAGCTGAGCGTCAACACAGCAGGGGCCCTGAGCACACCACACACCATACTCTCCGCAGCCGTGCGCCTGCCCCCCATCCCGCCGCTCCCCCACATCCCACCCTTAGAAGCCGCCCTCCCCTGAGCCCCGTGCCCACTGACTTTGGGGAGGACCTCAGGGGTCGGGGCAGGTCTGTCTAGGACACTGGACTAGAAGGTCGAAGGCCACTCAAGGCCCACCTTCCCCCTACATGGCCTTGCTGTTTGCCAGCTGTGGACAATGAGACCAATAGAAACTTCCAAAAGGAAATACTTGCACTGAATTCCAGGTTCCTTCAAGGGGAACCGCAAAGCAGCCCAAGGCCCTGAGCCAGACCCTCCAACCCGACTCTCAGATTCCTAATCCTCCCATCCTACATCACAGACCCTGAGACTCCTAGAGCGTCACTTCCCAGACCCCAGACCCCAGATCCCAGATCCCAGACCCCAGACCCCAGATCCCAGATCCCAGACCCCAGACCCCAGATCCCAAATCCCAAATCCCAAACCCCAGACCCCAGGTCACCAGGCACACACCCAGAACACAGGCCCTCAGAGGCACAGGCCCCACACCCAGAGAGGAGGTCTCACTACTTCAGGTCAGAGCCCAGGCCCCCAGGGCTTACACAGGAGCAGCTGGAACAGGAGCTGACAGCATGAGCAAATCTTGGGGTGAAGGCTTCTGGAAGCTTCAGTCACCTGCCTGAAGGAACAGCCCCCCATTCATGCCTTCCCCCCTGTGAGTCAACCTGTCCTGACCCAGTGCTGGAGCAGGGAACATAGAGGTCTGCCCCACAAGGGCAGGGGACTCCCCAGCTTCCTCGAGCCCAAACGTTTCAGGGGGGCCTTAACGAGGGTCAGCACGGAGGCAGGGAAGCCAGAACCCCTGACTGCTGTGTGTGGGAGGCAGCTGTCCTGTGGTGGGGAAGCGAGGCGGCCTGACCAGAGCTGCCCCAAACCGTCCTCCCCCCACTGCACCCACCCTCCAGGGGTGCCAGGGGACAGAAAGGTGGCCTCCCGGGGAGAAGCCACCTTGTGATCTAAATGCCGGGACCAGCACTGAAAACCAGACACATCAGAGTCCCTGGCCCTGTCCTGTGGCAGCCTGGGGAGGGCCCTGCCAGGGCTGGGGCAGGTGACCCGTGGCTTGAGAGAGGTGCTGACCACTCCTGAACACAGCAGTCAGCAAAGGACTGAGAGATGGGGTGGGGGCAAGGTAGGAAAGGACAGCGGCAGAGTCTGAGGCCCTGGCGCTCAGTCATAACCCCTGGGGGACCTCAGCAGTGCCCCCGCCATGTCACGCCTCAGTTTCCCACCCCCTTGCTGAAGGAGGCTGTCTGGACTCTGACACTTGGCACGGGGTCCCCACCAGCTCCCAGGAAAGGAACTGGGGCTGCAGGGACTGGGCGCGCACCCTTGGGCAGAGCCACATGGCCCAGCCGCTGCCCTTGGGGAAGACAGCCCCCACTGCTGGCTGCTCCCAGGGCCCCCAGCCCCCCAGCCCCGCCAGGTCAGCGCCCTTCACAGCTCCCGTCACATCACAGCTGAGTATTTACCCAGTTTCTGACTTCGCTCCCCAGCATGTTTGCTGCCCAGTGCCGGGCACCCAAGCCCACCTGCTGCGGCCACCTGGCCCCTGCTCCCCCCCAGTCCCTGGGGGCTCAAAGGCAAGGTCTGTGGAGCCTCAGCTCCTAGGCTTCAACAGCCGGGAGCCTGGACTCCCACCCCTGGGACATGCCCCTCTCCACAGCGGCAGGGAAGGAGGGTTCCTCGGGCTGGCCCGGGGGAAGCCCTCACCCCGCAGGCCACTGCGTTACAGTTGAGAACCTCTGTGTGACCCAGTGGGGAGGCCGGTGGGGGGCAGCTGGGCCCCTGGCCTCCAGAGACTGTGCCCACTGCTCCAGCACCCGCCATGGCCCCCCAGCCCCACCTCCTGGCAGAGGCTCAGGGGCTTCTGATGCAGTCGGAGTCTAGAGCCAGACTGTTCACGTTGACAGCCCCCATGTCCAGCACAGCTGGGCCTGGGACACCAGCCCCCACAGCCTCTACTCGCATGTTGGACGCTCTCCGCTCAGAAACTCACCACTCCTGCCCTGGGACCCTGAGGTGTCCCCACCAGGACAGGGCCAGTGGGGAGAGGCAAGGCTGCTCTGACTGCAGGACCCCCCCAGAGTTCAGGGGCACAGATGTGACCTCAGAGCCCAAATCTGTGGAACCTTGGGCAGGGTCCTCTACTCCCCACAGACTTGCCAAAAAGACCCGCAGGTGGGGGAGCTGGGGAAAGAACCCCCATGCCAGGATTCTGAGAACTCTGACATGGCGAGCAAGAGCATTGGGGCCCAGCTCCCACACGCGCTTGTGCATGTGTGTGCGTGCGCACAGCAAGTGACAAATCTGGCTTTACTTCCAGGGAGGCGTGCTTCCCACCAAGGTCTATGCACTGCGGTTTATTAACAAATCGCATGGCCTGACACGCACGTCCCCGGGACTGACTCTTCCCATCAGATCAGCATAATGGGAAATATGTGAGCACTGGGACGCCCATGGCGCCCGCTCCCCACCAGCCACTTCCTCGCCCTGACCCCTGCTCCAGCCTGGCCCCCTGGGCGCCATGAGACTGGCTGAGCATTGAACACCCTCCCCTGGTGCCGGGCTCAGAACGTGCCACGCTGGCTGGCTGTGCCCAGGACCCCCGGCTCCCCTCAGACAGCTGCCAGCCTCGGGGAACTGCCCTCACGCAGGCCCCCGGCCATCCCCCTGGGCAAACTAACAGGGTCTCAGCAGGCCCTCACGGCCACTGTGCTGTTTGTAAGGAAACAATGAGCTAAGAAAAGCCTTCCCTCTGCTCCCACGGGGGCCCTCCAGCCAGGGGCCCTGCTCTCCAGGCCAGGCGGGGCACTGAGCTCTCGCCCAGCCCGTCCTCTGGCCGCCCCTGCCGCCCAGCCGCCTCCAGGTGCTGGGAGAAGATGAGAAGATGCTCTCCTCCCCAAGGGCACCAGCACAGCGGGCCCACAGGCAGCCATGGCAGGGAGCCGGGACAGTGCCGTGCTCCCTGAGCCTGGGACTGGGAGAGCATCGCAGTTTCACACCCATGCTCCACGGGCTATTCGCAGAAGGGCAGTGCAGGACGCCTGTGGCTCGTGCACCCTGCAGGCCGGCACCCACCGACCACTGCCTTAGCTGACAGGTGTTCCCTGCTGCAGGACCTGGGTCTCCCTCATCTGTCTCCCTGGGCTCAGCTCAGCCCAGGGCTGGACACACAGGGCTCAGGGAGTCCCCACCGATGACTGTTCACAAGAATTCCTTCCTAAAGCTAAATTTCAAGGCTCTTGGAGCCCAGATCACTGCTGGTCCAGGCCTGGCTGGCAGACACGGGTGTGATGGCGAGCAGGCAGGCTCTACATCATCCCATCCTGTCCCGGTTCTCAGCTGAGGCTCCTCCGGCCTCATGAAGATGCCAGCCAGCCCTGCGCCGGCACAGGCAGGCCCATAAATCAGCTTCAGGTGCTGGATTTAGAGCGACACCCCACTGTCAGGTGGATCGGCTTCCTCAGACGGCCACCGAGGCTGCAAGAAATATGGCCCAACATCCCACTGCTGGAGCAACAGGAGAGATTTATTCCAAACCATGGCAAACGGTGTCCGATGCCTGGACTGATCCGGACACAGCCAGGCAGCACATCCTCTGGAGGAGGGGAAGTCAAAGTACGGGAAGGGGGCCTGCCCTGGCTCCACTGTGCAGCAGGCCACCCAGGCCCCACACCCAGGGGTCCAGCCCACCTCCCCTGGCCCCCAGATACTCTGGCCCCTACCCCCAGCTGAGAGGGCTCCCTTCAGGGGTGCTCAGGCCACCAACAGGCCCAACCTGGGAGTCTTTTCTCCGGGCACATGGGTCTTCTTCAGAGGGCGGGTGAAGCCATTTCATTAACCTGGACTGTGTTTTCCCAAGCAGCTGAGAAAAGCTGGAGCCGACAGTGGGGAGCAGGTGCCTCTCCTGGGGGGCTGGGGTGCATGGCTGTCCCCAGAGGAGATGCCTGGGAGGTGGAGGGGGGTGGGAGGCCTAGCTGCCCGGGTTGGTGGCATGTCCCAGCTGACCTTGCAGCCCCCCAGTGATGGCAGTGGGAAGGAGGGTATGGGGTGACCTCACCCTGGAGCCGCCCTGTAGGTTCTCAGGGACGTCACTGCCCTAGGGCCAGGCCAGGCCAGGGCACATGGGCAATTAGACTGGCACTGTTGTGTGCTGCCAGCCAGCAGGCCACCTCCTGCACACACCCCCGCCCCAGAGCAGCCTAGGGCCTGGCACCCTGCTGTGGCGTGGAGGGACCCCAAGGGCCGCATCGCCGCTTCAGTCTCCAGGTCTCCAGGGCTGCTCAGAGTGGGGGCATCCCCATTCATGGACCTCGGTCTGCCTTCCAGGCAGTCAGGGAGCCCCACAAAAGGGCCTCAGTGTGCCCCTCCGCCTGGACGCTCTGAGGCACAGACCCCAGGGCCTGAGTCCTCACGGCTGTCCTTCCAGAGGCTCGGAGCCTCCCAGCACCCCTGCCCCCCGGCCCACAGGCACAAGCTATGTGGCCATGGCTGGGAGCCTGGGAGGACAGGCTGGGCCGGGTCTGGGGCAGGACAGGTGGCGGGACAAACGAGCTGGACTGGGCCACCCTGGCGGGCACAGGGCCCTCCATGCACCTTAAAAATGACCCAGGCCGATTAGGGCTCCCAGCAGACAAAGCTGGGACAGTTTTAGTAACAAAATCAAATAGTATTGGATTATAACCCAACGTTTAAAATAAATATCCGCAAGTCCATACTGATAGAAATGTGATGGTTTGCCTGATGAAAGGGGGAGAAGGGAAGGGTCTCTCGGGCCGCATGATCCCAAATAATCATGCCTTTTCCCCACTTCAGCATGCAGCCCAGGGTGGGACCCTCAGTCACAAGAAGGTCAGAAGGAGGATCTGGATATAGTGTGTGCCTCGGCCAATAGGGGGGACAGGGCTGCTCCCCGCTGACCTGTGGGCGGAGGTGGTGAGGGAGCAGCAAAAGCGGCAGACAGGCAGGCGCAGCAGCTTCAGAGCTTTCCTGGAAATCTGAGATAAAGTTGACTTTAAAAGATGATTCTGAAAGAAATACAGTAGAGGAGGGGAGGGGAGGGGAGGGGAGGGAGGGAGGGGGGAGGGGGAGGGGGACGGGAGGGAGGCGGGGAGGGGAGGAGAGGGGAGGGGGAGAGGAGGGGGAGGGGAGGGGGAGGGGAGGGGGAGGGGAGAGGGAGGGGGAGAGAGGAGGGAGGGGGAGAGGAGGGGGAGGGAGGGGAGGGGGAGGGGGAGGAGGAGGGGGAGGAGGGGAGAGGGGAGGGCAAGGGGGAGGGGAGGGAGAGGAGGGGGAGAGGAGGGGGGGGAGGGAGGGCAAGGGAGGGGGAGGGAGGGGAGAGGAGGGGGAGGGAGGGGAGGGCAAGGGGGAGGGGAGGGGGAGGGGAGGGAGGGAGGGAGGGGAGGGGAGGGGAGGTGGAGAGGAGGGGGAGGGAGGGAGGGGGAGGGGGAGGGGGATGGGAGGAGGGGGAGGGGAGGAGGGGGAGGAGAGCAGGTAGGGGGAGGGAAGGGGAGGGGGAGGAAGGGGGAGGGGAGGGAGGGCGAGGGGAGGGGGAGGGGAGGAGAGCAGGTAGGGGGAGGAGGGGAGGAAGGGGAGGGGAGGGGGAGGAGAGTAGGGGAGGGGGAGGGGAAGGGGGATGGGAGGGGAGGGCGAGGGGGAGGGGGAGGGGGAGGAGAGCAGGTAGGGAGGGGAGGGGGAGGGGAAGGGGGAGGGGAGGGGGGAGGAGAGCGGGTAGGGGGAGGGGAGGGGGAGGGGAAGGGGGATGGGAGGGGAGGGCAAGGGGGAGGGGGAGGGGGAGAGGATGACCAGGACCACCCTGAGGGCCAGGCTTCCGAGTCAGCCTTTGTTCAGGAGGTTGCGGGGCACCTCTGGGGCCTTTCGTCGGCGGCTGGGCCACCTGGTAGGAGGGCGTTTGGAGGACGCCGCGATGGCCCTCAGGCTGGCCAGTGGGCAGACGCCCCGTAGAGGCCGCGCTGGGCTCCCGCAGCTCCCCGAGGGCCCTCCCGCAGAGACCCTGTGTGGCCCTGTGCTGCCACCTGCCCCCGTGTCAGGCCACGCTGGGCCGGGGAGGGGGAATGCACCGCATCTCAAGCTGTCTTCGCTGGATGTGGAGAGAGTCCCCGGGCCCGGCCGGTGTCCCCAGCTCCTGCAGGGGTGGCGGCCGCCCAGCCCTGAGTTCCGAGCGCAGAGGGGCCTCGCTGGGCTCCAGGCCGCCCCCACCCTGCCCCACCCCAGTGGCAGGCCTAGCCCACAGGAAGCCCGGCTTCTCGGCTGGCGGGGAATTCCTTCCCGGCCTCCCGGGTTTCCTGTGCGGAACGGGGCCTGGACCCCCACAGTGGCAGGAGGGAGAAACCACCATCAGAACGTCCGTTTGCACAGTGAGCTGGATCCCCGGCTGCTGTGGCGGTGGGGCTGCAGGGGGGTCCCACTGAGGGGCCTCTGACCCCCCAGGCGCTGCCGGGCAGGGACCCCAAGGCAGTGTGCCCCCGAAAGGCACATGAACCCTGAGGCGAGTCCGCCACAGACACACTGGAAGACTGACGCGGGACCTCCGTACGCACCCTGTGCCCTGAGGGAGCAGGCAGCTGGCCACTGGGTGAGGACCCCCCAGGCCGCCTCTCCTGCCCAGGGCTCAGACCCCGCGGGAGCCCCACGAGGCTGCTGCCGTGCCCTCTCCCCGACTTCCCAGGGTGCAGGGCTCAGGAGGGGACAGGCCACAGCCCAGGGGACAGATGGCTCTGCAGGTATAGAAGGCAAGAAGGAAGCCTGCTGCCACTGGGCTGTGGAAGGCCTTGGCCGCGGAGTCGCCCCTGCCCCCGAGACGACCCGCCAGAGGCACGGTGTCCCCTTCCACGAGGCCATCGCCACAGGTCCCCTTTGCTGCCTGCATGATGGTGCCCACAGGAGGAGGCTCAGAGAGCCAAATGCTCATTCTCGGAGAGCAAGGCTGGTCCCCAGGGAACCTGAAGCCCTGGCAGGGGTCACCTTGCCACTTGGCCCAGAGGAGACCCAGGAAGGAGGGGTCAGGCTCTGAATCCAGGGAGAAGCCCCTCCTAGGGGATGCACACCGACTGGGCACCCAGGAGCAGGGCTCGCGGGCAGCTTTTAGGCACCCGCAGGCCGGGGCCTCAGCTCCTGCCCTGCACGCCTGCCACCACCTTGGGTCCAGCCTGCTCCCAGCCAGCAGCCAGGCCCTGTAGGCCCCCTGTCCGCATGACCCAGCCGAACCTGACCCCAACCTGGCCCCACCCCCCACGTGGCCTCCAGATGCCCAGGGCTGGGGCGGGCAGGGCGGGCAGGGCGGGCAGAACAGGCCTAGACTCGCAGAGTGAGTCAGGCAGGCATCGCACCTGGGGGAGCAGGCTGGCAAGGCTCCGGGCCGGCCTCTAAGGCCGCGAGAAACACCGCCTAAGCCGGCTCCTGCCTCGTCCCTGCGTAGATTAGGCAGACACTCCCCCTCCACCAGGTCGGGGGTTAGGGGCTTGGCTGGTCCTGGCCCTGCCCCAAGGACTCTGCCTCCCCACGCGTGAGTTCCAATCTGTCCCTAGGAGGGACACCAGAATGGGGGCTTGAGCAGCCCTGCCCACTTTGGGTCTCAGTTTCCCCAAATGTTCAAGGAGCAGGAGGCCCACAGACCCCTTGCAAGCGGCATTACACTGGAGCTGCCTCGGCTTCAGTCAAATAGCTGGGTCCCAGACAACCGTGGCTTTCCCATCCATAAAATGGGCGTATTCATCCTGCCAGCTGCTCCCAGCTGATTCCCAGCCTGTAATGACAGGGCTGAGGGCTTTGATGTCCCAGATGAAAGGCCACCCCAGACTCCCAGGCTGGCCCAGGACAGGGGGTTCTGTGCAGAAAAGCAAGCCCCACCCTCCCGCGCCTCCCCTAGGTTGTGGGAAGCAGGCTCCGTGGCCCCAAAGGTCAGCCCATCCCAGCTGGACCTGCCCCACAGAGGCGCCCCCCCGCCAGGACAGGCGCTGGGGTGGGGGGTGGGGGGGTTCAGCAAGGATCAATTAGTTGTGGGCCCTTCCAGGCAACAAGGGGCAGGGGAGGGAAGAGGGCCTGCCCATAATGCCCGAAGCAGCCCAAGGGGACAGAGCAGGGCACGCTGGGACTGCAGTGGGCCAGGGCTCTGGCCCCACCCACACTCCAGCACCACCTGGTCTGTCAGGATGGAGGGGTCCCTGGCCCGGGCCAGGCCAGGGCCTCTGCATACCAAGGTCAGAGCCCGGGTCATGGCCAGTTGGACTGGGGTCACAGAAGTGGTGGCCTAGCTCCCCTCAGATATCAGGCCCTGCAAGGATGTATCTCTCCATCACAGTCTAACCACTTCCACCCTGATGCCCCAGAGCCCCCATATTCAGTAACAGAGAAGCAGGCTTTGTGGCATCTGGCGGAGTTCCCAGCCTCAGAGTAGACAGGGAAAGGCCAGGAGGGATCTGGCCCTCTCGCCTCCCAGCTGACACATGACCTGATCCCAGGATCTGGGGGTCCCATGTGCCATCAGCAGTAGAGGGCGAAGAGGCGGCCTGGGGTGGGGACCTGGTCTGGATAGCCCTGAGGCCTGTTTCAGAAAGATCAGAACAGCTGGGGTACTGTGCAAACCCTGCTTCTGCCCCCAGCGCGTGGAGGAGTGGCCACCCTCCCTCCCTCCTCCTCTCCTTCCTCACACCCTCCCTGCCTCCCTTCCTTCCTCTGCAATCCCCCAAGGCCCACCCTGTGCCCAGTGTTGGGGTGCAGAGCTGACTCAGACCCCGCCCTGCCAGGGGCTCCACTGAGACCATGAGGCAGGCAGAGACCACACCAGGTGTGACCGTGCCCCGGGCAGCAGGGCCACCAGGGAACAGCCCACACACAGGCCACCCGGGGGTGCCCCGGGCCAGGACCACAGTCTGAGCATCTGGTGGAGCAGCCTGAGGCCATCTGAAGGGCTGGGCAGGGAGAAGTGGCTGTGCCAGGCTGGGGGCCTGATGTGCCCACGGTGTGTCTGCTCGTACATCTTCTGGAAAGGCAGGTTTGGGGGGCAAAGGAAGGAGATGAAAGGTGTCCCAAGAGGCCTATTGCTCCTGCCTCGATTTCCCAGGTGACATGACCTCTGGAAGGGGGGCGGGGCCAGGCACCCATCAGAAAATGCAATTTCCTGTCAGCCAGCTCCAGCCCCTGGCTCCCTGCCTCAGCCTCCCACCCAAGAGCTGGGTGCTGTGAGACAGAGTGGCTGGGAAGGAGGTCAGAGAGGAAAGGGCACCTCCTGCCACGCGGGTCCCCTCTCACCTGCAAAGCTGTGGGCATAAGGCGAGTCCCTGCTGCCCAAAGCCCACCAGTGTGCTAGGGCCCTTGGAGGGCGGCGTGCCAGTGAAGCCAGAAGCCACGTGAGCAATCAATGCATCTTTTATTCACAAAAGCCGCAGCAAGATGTTATCTACACATTTGTACAAAGGTTTGGCTGCCCCAAGAAAATGCACAATGGTCAGAAAACAGAGCCCGCCCTGCCAGGAATGCCACCCATAGGCAGGCTCATCCCTGGTCTGCATCTGGCAAGAAGTGCCTCCCCAGGACCCCTGCCCTGCCCAGGATGTCCCCCAGAAAGAGTCTGGCCTGAGGGATACCTTCCATAGAAAACCATAAAAACACAGATCACTTGTCTTTGAATTCCCACTGCAAATACTGCAATTATAGGCAAAATGATACAAAAATATGAACCTAACAGAACCTTTACAAAACCCTTATCCCCCATTTTTTGTATGTGTTGGTTTTTCTGTTTTTTGCTTGTGGTTTTGTTAGAATAATGCCGTGTGCCTCCGGCCCAGCGCTTGGGCCCTGCCCTCTCTGTGCCCTCAGGACAGAGCAGGCCCTGGGAAAGGGAGGGTGGGCCACCCTGCCCAGGAGACCCCGTTGGCATCACCTGCAGAGGGAAGGGTCTGGAGACCCTCAGGCGGGCTCTGCTGAGAGGAAACAGATGTGAAGGAAAATCATCCTGATCCCAAACCGGTAGCCTGGGGAGCCCGGGGCTGCCCCGCTGCAGGGAACTGCTCGGCTGTGAAGGTGAGAGAAACAGCGCCACTGGCTCCAGCCGGGAACCTGGCCGACCACAGCCACCCCCGGCCACGGCCACACACCGGCTGCTGGTGTCGTGAGTTCTTAGCACCAAACGCAAAAAGGACAGAAGTCCAACTCCAGGGTAAAGGCACTTGTCTGGGAGGTGACTGTCTCCCGTCTTCGCACACTCCCCCCTCCATCTGCCGCTTGGCGGGCCCTTCCCCTCCCTCTAACCCCACTGCCTCTGAGACCCGAGTCCTGCACTGGACCCTCTGCGTCCTTGGCCCTCCACCCCGCACCACATCCTCGCTCCTCCCCACATCCTGTCCTCTGGCCCCTGCATGTCCCCTCCCCCCGTGTCCCGATGCCCAGCCTCAGACGTCCACCTCCTGCAGCCCCAGGGCGGCAGTGGGCGAGGTGACGCTGATGTCGAAGCAGGTGACCATCATGACGTGAGCCTTGCAGAGGTTCACACACTGCTCCAGGGCCACCGTGGCGTGCTCCAGGGCCTCCAGGTACTCCGCCGACTCGGGCTCCAGCTCTGGGTCCACCTCAACTGCGGAGGGACAGCAGAGAGCAGGTCAGGCCTGGGTCCCTGCAGGGCCGAGTCCCTGCCACACGTCAAGGGGAGCAGCTGGGGCTCCAGGAGGGAAGGAGATAGCTCGGGGGCACAGGGTGGGCAAGGGGTGGGGCAGGGTGTGGGAGCTGGGGTCCTGCAAGCCCACACCTCCCTGGGGGGGCGCTCGCCAGCCCGGTCGGGGGTCCGGGGGACTCACACTGCTCCAGCCAGCGGCCAGGCTCCAGCATCAGCCGGCCCTGGGTCTCAGCCAGCTCCGCACAGAGGCGCTGGTGCTTGGCCCGTACCTCCCACAGCTGCTGCCGCCTGCGCTCGGCCAGCCGCAGCTCCGCACTGACGCACCCCAGGCCCTGAGCGGCAGGGGGCAGGCAGGGGGCGGGCTCAGGCACTAGGGACAACCTACTGCCCGGGCCCCCACCTTGGCCATGAGCTCCCCCCACCCTGCAGGCCTGGATGGGTGCGGAGTGGGGCCTCAGAGGTGGGCGGGGGCAGGACCTGGGCCCCCACCGGTGGGGCTCACACCTGCCACTCCCTAGCGGCCTGCCGGTGCCTGTCTGGATCCTGGGCCCGGGATGAGTGGACACAGCTGTGGGAACCCCCACCCGGTTCAACTCCAGGGGAACAGCCGTGACCTCAGAACCCGTCCAGCCACCCACTCCGCCAAGGCGGGCATCAGGGACCGCCACGGGCTCAGGGCTGGGCAAGAACAGATCCTACCTTCTCTACGTCCTGGGAGGGCTGCGGACAGGAGGGGAAGGTGGGGTCAGCAGGCCGCCCAGCCGCCCCCAAGGCCCGCCCCCCACCCCAGAGCCCCGCCCACCCTGACCTCAGCCGGGTCCGCCCTCGGGGGAGGGCGGGGCCGCTGCAGACGCTCCACATCGTCTATCTCGTACACCTTGATCTCGAAGGGCTCCTTCCGCGAGCCGGCCAGGGGCGGGGGCAGGTCCACCCACTGCCCAGGCAGGCTGGGCTTGCGGCCCAGGGCGGTGGCGTCAGGCAGGGGGGTCGGGATGAGTCGTCTCCGCGGCAGACCTGGAACAGGGCCGAACGCTGGTGAGCAGAGACTGGAATCCAACCCCAGGCCCCGGGCCCCAGCCGGGGTCCTGACAGGGAGAGGGCACTGCCTGCCACCCCACCCCAGGCCCCAGGGGGCGGACGACTCACTCCCCCAACCCACCTCTCACCTGGACAGCCACACCAGCTGCCTACACAGCAGCAGCCCCTTCACCCCATCCCAGCTTCGGAGGCAGCAACGTCACGTCCTAACTCACAACCTCCCCTGCTCCCTCGGCCTGGGACAGACCCCCGGGCCAGCTCATGGGGAGCACTGGCCCTCCGACCATACCCCCAAGGTGCCCCTTCCTGCTTTCCCACCCCAGCCTGGCCACAAAGGGGCACCTGCCCGTCCCAAACATCAGCTGGAAGCCACACACACCCAAAGCCATGCAGTGCGAGGAGCAGGCCTGTCCCACCCAGCCCCAGAACCGAGGCAGGAATAGTGCTGGAGGCTGGAGGCGGCTCCCAGACGTGGGCCCTGGCGTGGGAGAGCCCCAGCCTCGGAGCCCCAAGCCTAGTCCCATCCTCCCAGCTCCCCACGCCACTCGGATGACCCGTGCAGGCCCGCCCTTGCCCCCCAACTCTGACCAGGATGGGGACCAGCCTCTGGGGCAGTGTAAATCACAGAAGGGGGCACACAGGGTCTGCTCATAGACTGCAGAGGGCTGTGCACATGTACACCCTGAAAATCCAAGGCCCACTTGTAAAACTGCCAAGGGCTATGTGTGCCTGAATCAGTGAACATTGTGCCTGGTGGTCACGCATCTCCAGATTATAAACTGCGGAGGGCTGTGCCCCGGAGAGCTGCCCACACCCACCTGTGGCCCTCTTCTTGGGGGATCTGAGGCTGCGAGCACGGGCGCCCGGGGAGGCGGCCCCACTGTCGCTCATGGAGTCGGGGGCAGAGGACGCGCTGCCGGTGGCCTCACTGTCGCGCATCATGCTCTCATAGCCGCTGCTTCCGCTGTGATAGAACAGGGCCGTGCGGCCCATGGCAGGCGGGAGCTCCCCGCTCAGCACACTACTGTTGTCACTGCCGTGCCCACTGCTGTAGCGCTGGGGCCGCCGGGGGGCCGTCACCTTGCTGTAGGGTGAGGGCAGCACGGGGCCTGCGGGCAGCCGCTCCTCCCCCACGTGCACGCCGCTGTCATTACCGCTGTCCGAGTCGGCTGAGCCCCACGCAGGGCCGCCTCTGCCAGGCGCCCCGCTGGCCACCAGCTCACTGACACGGCTGTGGGCGGCCCGGAGTGCCTGCTTGGTGCCCATGACAGTGCCTCTACTGGCCTTGGCCCCCATGCCGGGGGCCACCCGTGGGGCTGCCCTGGGACCTGTCCCAGGGCCACCAGGGCTCCTGCCGGCCACAGGGGCCAGTGGCTTCACTGAAGAGCCCAGGGCCCTTGACCCCCCGGCCGCCACGCTGCGGGCCTTGGCCCCACTGGCTGGGGGCTTCGGGCTCCCCACACCCTTGGCCGGGCCGCCCCTACAGGCAGCAGCAGGGGCAGGCGTGAGGCTGGTGGGTGGCACACCCAACCTGGGCACAGCCCGGGATGGCCTGCCCGGGGCCTCCTTGGCCTTGCCGCTGCTGTGTGCCAGGCCCTCACACCTCTCCAGAGACCCATGGGCAGTGGAACGGCACGCTGCCTCTGCCTTGCCAGCCCGGGCCTTCAGGCTGCACATGGTCCGGGGCACAGAGTGGTCAGCCCGGCTGCTAGGCCCGGCCTCCTCCTCCCCCCGAAGGAGGCACCCTGCCTGGAGAGGGCCCAGGGTGGGGCTGTTCTTATGTTCCAGGCTGGACTTGCGCACGGGCGGGGCTGGAGGGGCCATCCCACCAGGCCGCAGGAAAAGGCCCCCCTTGGAGGCCGTGCTCTTCTTGCTGCTAGGGGCCGCCTTCAGACTACCCACGCAGGCCGCTGGCTCGGCCAGGGTGTCCCCACAGGATGCCGTGGGTGTAGTCACACCGAGTGTGGTGGCCCCCCTCCGCAGTGGCGGGATCTGAGCCACAGCCTCCGGCCTGTGGGCCGCCCTGCCTGCCACCTCACAGCCATCCGCCACCCTCCGGGCACAAGCCAGCACCAGGGCCGGGCTGGGGGCCCTGCTGACAGAGGCCACCTGGAGTGGGACACATTCATCTGCCCGCAGCAGCCAGGGGTCCTCGAATAGGTCTCCAGGCCCAGGTGGGCTTGGGTCCGGGCGAAGGCAGCCCACCTGACCGGCCACTGAGGTAGTCCTCGGTTTCCGGGGAAGGCTGGAGTGGAGAGTTTGTGCTGGGGCTGCCCCCCAGGGAGGCGCAGCCTGGGGCTCCCTGCCACCTCTGCTGGGGGCTGCTGCAGCTGCCGCCCCAGAACGAGGACTCCAGGCTGGGCCAGGACTGTCTGGCCGGCCATTTTCTGAGAACAGAAAGCTGCCACCCTCTAGGGAGCTGTCCAGGATTGGGGGGCCCAGGGGGTCAGGCCCCGCCCCTGAGTCGGGACCAAAAGGGTCCGGGCTGGCCCGAGAGGCGGGCTGCGGCGTGGGGTGACAGCTGTCGGCCGCACACACGCCGACCTCACTGAGCCAGGAGCTGACAGAGGAGCCGCACCTGCCGCCAGTGTGGGCAGCCCCACCCGAGGGCCTGCAGGCGGCCTGCGAGGCGTACGCATCGAGCTCATCGTTGAGGCTACTGATGATGCTGACCGGCCTGGAGCCCGAGGCCGGGGCCCGCAGGGGGCAGTCACTGCTGAAGCTGGCCAGGCGGGTAGGGCACCCGGAGCCTGGGAGCCCACCCAAGGCCAGCTCCTCCACCACGGTGAACACCAGCTCGTCCTCGCCGTGGAGCCCCACGGGCTGCTGCAAAGTCACCGTGGCGGTCAGCAGGCCCCGCTCCAGATGGCAGCCCTGTGCAGACGGCTGGGGGCAGCCCGCCTGCCCACGCGTGCCCACAGGGGGAGGCCACACCGCGCCATCAGTTCCCCCGCCCCCGGGCTCCTCTGGGGCTCTGCTAGCTTCTGGTGGCCGAGGTGGCGGAGGGGCTGGGCCAGGCAGCGGCCTCCGGCCTCCACCCCCCATGGCCTTGTCCAGAAGAGGCAGCTCAGGCTTGGTGCTGACATCATCCCTCTGATCACCTCCAGCCCTGGAGGGCTCCAAGCCACCCTGGTGGGTATCTGGAGTGGGGCTGCCATGAGGCGTGCTGGCAGCCACTGGGGAGCCCACAGCCTTCCTGAGGGCCACAGCCTCAGGCAGGGAAGGCGTCCTGCCCCCTCGGGCTCCCAAGGGGCCCTCGCTGCCATCGATGCACTCCAGCCGCTCCTGCAGCTCTGCAAAGGTGCTGCAGCGGAAGTGGTCTGCGTCTCGTGGGCCCTCGGAGGGCCGGCGGCGGCTCAGTGCAGGGATGATGGGCACGAAGTCCGGCGGGCCCTCGTTGTCGGTCAGCTCGCGGTCTGACAGCGCTGCCCCACCAGGCCCCACGTAGATGACGGTGTCGCAGGACTGCTCACTGCTGGACGAGTAGTCAGGGTCACCAGGTGAGCTGGGGAACAGGCGGTCGGGGTCTGGGGCCGCAGGGCGGAGGTGGAAGGGGCGTAGGTGTTGGGGACGACGGGTGCGGCCTTCCTCGCAGGAGCTGTCCCCGCCCGAGGAGCTGGATGTGCACTGGGGACAAAGCAGGCCCCCGTGAGCGGCCTGCCCGCCCCCCACGTCAACCCCTGATGCCCTCCAGCCACACAAGCGCCCTCTAGCCACCACTGTCCGCATCCCACCACGTGCTGGAAGAACACTAAACCTGAGGCACGGAACAGAACCCCATCTTCTCAAGGAGACTTCCAAGGAGAGAGAATTAAGCCGGATCACAGGGAGGCGAGAGCACATGCCCAGGCCCAGGAGGGGTTCAGGCCACAGGGATCCTGCCAGGCTGCCCTGACCACTGTCCACCCCTGGGCCAGGTGGACAGAGGCGGCCAACCACAAGCCCCCTTGCATGCAGCGCCAGTTCTGCATCCGGGCAACCTAGGACTCAGCTCCCTGCCTCCTTCGGGTAGGGCCGCAGCCCCATGACCTCAGTCCAGATAGGTCTGGTGGCCCCCAGTATGCCAGGCAGGGGCCCAAGAAGGACACAAGACCCTGGGCAGCAGGGGGGACGGGGCATGGACAGGAGATGCAGCCAACCTTGACCTTTCTGCGCAGGCGGTGAACACGGGCAGCCAGCTGCATGGTGCTGAGCGTCTCGGCATGGTGGGTAGGTGCATCCGAGACGTGAGCGATCATGGTGGCACGGCAGTTGGTGGTGGCCAGGGCCTCCCGCAGCAGCATGGTGAGCCTGTGGTCCCTGGGGGCCGAGAGGGTGCTCAGAGGCTGAGGGCCAGGGGAGGAGGAGGGTCAGGGTGGGAGGCTGGGTGACGCTGCAGGGCTGGAGAGAGGGAGGCAGGCCTCTTGCCAGACCAGGCCCACACCTGGCGCCCTGGGGTTGGGTCTGGCATCCACCTCTGTGCTCGCCCCCAGGGGTACCAGCACCCCTAGCAGCCATTGGACGGCAGGGCCCATCAGGTGATGAGACAAACCCAAGGAGCTCGGAGGCCAGAGACACAGGGGGCATGCCTCACAGGCTCCCAGCTGGTTCCCGGGGCCACCCTGCCAGGCCCACCAGGGAGCCCCCACTCACCTATAGGGCACATGCTTGGCTCCGCTGAGCAGAGCCAGGATGACGCTGCCCAAGGCCGACAGGGACAGACACAGGGGGCCCCCGGGGGCCTCGCCACCCCTGCCAGGTGCCCCCTCACAGCTGCCCAGGTCGATGAGGTGCAGACGGCTACGGCCTCCAGACACTGAAACCAGAGAGCAGTGGGTGATGGCATGGACCCCACCTCACGGCCCCGCACCCCCAGCCTGAGGCAGGAGTCCCCAGGCGATGCCCCCAGGGCATAGTCCGGCTTGGGGAGGGGCGGTGAGGTCTGACCCCCCCAGGCAGGACTGACCCCAAGGTGACATGAGCCACCTGAGCCCAGGGTCGCAAGTGACACCTACTTCCACCCTTGCCACACTTCTCCATGCGGTACTGGTAGACATGCAGTGTGAAGAACACGTGTGAGCTGCGCCGGGCACCCTGGCTGGTGCTGCGGGCGGCCAGAGCCGCGTCCAGGTAGAAGGCCGCCTTCTCAGCCGTGGGCACCCGTAGCTCACTCTGGTTCTGGAGCTGGGACGGGTGAAGGGCACAATGCCCCGGTGGCTCAGGGCTGAGCCACAGCCCCCTCCACCTACCCAAGGCCGCCCTGCAGCCCTCCCAAGACCCCAGGCCCCGCCCCTGTGTGGTGCCAGTGATTTTTATGTACCTGAGCCCCACAGACAGGGTCCTCCCGCAGGTACACGCCTGGAGACTGGGCGTCCTGCAGGCCACCAGAGGCCACCTCAGCCAGCAGGTCCCTAAGGCTCCCGTCCTGGCCGCACACCTCCACGGCTGAGACCCGGACAGAGAAGCGGGTGCCCGTCCTCTCCTTGCGCTCACCAACAAGCCGGAAAAGCCAGGAAATGGCGCACGGCATGACGCCCAGACTCTGGGGCGAGCGGTCCTCCCCCACCATGGTATACGATTTGCCTGGGGGCCACGTGACATGTCAGGGCCCTGCCTGAGGCCCTCAGAGCCAGCCTGGGGCCACAGCGACCCCAGGGGCCTTCTCTGACCTGCCCCTAGACCCCTGCCTTCCAGGCCTTCAGGGTTTCAGCTTCCGCATAAGCCTCCACCGCCCGTAGCAGGTGTTCCCCTTCTCCACCCAGAACCGGACCCAGCAACCGCAGAGCAGCGGAGAGCGCTCACCAAGGCTCGTGTGGCCAAAGGAAAAAACGCAGCCATCAGCCCCACTGACCACTGCCTGGAGCACATCGGCCACTGTGCCTGAGCAGACCTCGGCCTGGAGGAGGGCACAGAGAGGCAGGCAGGTTCCAAGGTCAAGGGGCCGCCATCCAGCCTCCCACGTCTGTCTGTCCCCATCACACTCAGGCTGGCACACATGGGACCAAAGACAGAGGTCATCACATGCACACAGCGCACAGAACACCGATGCACACGCACAGCCTAAGCCAGCCAGACATGGGGCGGACAGGTGGGCACACGCACACACACACAGTCACTGCCACTGCGAGCACCCAGGACACCAGCCAGAGCACATGCTTGGTCACAGTGTGTGCCCAGCACCCGGCAGAGCACCCAGGTGCTCACACAGAGCCAGGGCGACAAAAACCACTGCCTGGAAACTCCCATGCAGGGTGACTCCAGAGAACGGGTGCTTCCCAGGGAAACTCGGCCTGAGAACCAGGCCAAGAGCCAGGCAGGGAGCCCGAGGGCCAGGGAAGCCAGTGAGGCAGAGAAAACCCAGCAGGCCTGCCAGGCCCCTGAGCCCCAACCCTCCCACGCCTGGGCCTTGCTCCCGGCTCCTTCCTCCTTGCTGGGCACCAGCAGCAAGCACAGCTCTCACAGGGAACCGGCAGCCCTGGCCCGCAGTTCCTGATGGACGCCACCACCCTCACCTGCTCCGAGTCCTGGGGGAAGACGGCGTCGAAGGCAAACATCTTGGGAACTGCGGCAGTGGTGGCTCGTCGGGGACCTGAGCTGCCGGGGGGCCCAGCGGCCGGGTCGTAAAGGGTCACCTGCTTCTTCCGAGGGTCCACCTTCAGGAAGGCCGTGGACTCGGCCGAGTGCTGGGCCCCCTGCACTGGCCAGATCCGCAGCATGACCTTCACCTGGGGAGGCGGGGTGGGGGGGAGCGGGCAGCTGAGCGGCCGCTAATTACAGGGCAGGAGGAGCCTCGCGCGAGTTGGGACAGCAAGCCAGGCCCTGGCTCAGGAGCCCCACCGCAGGAATGCGGACGCCCGCACCCCAGCTCCGGGCCCAGAGCAGATCCTGCATGAGGTCAGCCAGGCAGGGAGCAAGCGAGGCCCAGTGAGAAGAGAGGCTGGCCAGGTGCAGAGCAAGTCAGCACAGAACGGGGAGCACAGAGTGGGGCGGGGAGGGGGTGGTGAGGACAGGGCGGAGGGAGCAGGGGTGGCTGGGAGCTCAGGATGGCGGAGCCGGCTCGGCAAGCTGCAGGTGGCACGGAGACCACGCTCAGAGCGCGCCCCACCTGCCCTTGACTTGGGCAGCTCCACACCTGTCACTGACTCTCATGCTGAGCCAGGCACTCAGGGGAGGGGGCCCAAAGGCACAGAGCCTCTGACGGCAGGCACACCCCCACCCCAAGCTCACCCCCAGCTCTGTCGGCCTCCCAGGGGCAGGCAGCCATCACATCAACAGCCCCCCCAAGCCCGAAAGCAGGTCTCCTGAAACCCCAAATCCCAGATCTGAGGGTGCAGGGAGAAAGGGAGAAGGGGGGGCAAGCAGAGGGGGCCGGAAGACCCAGCCCACCCCCCACCCACAGGGCCTCTTCCCGGAGCCTCACCTGCCTGCTCTCCCCATGCAGGGGAAAGGGGGCTCAGAGCCCAGCCCTCCCTGCACCCCAGCTCCCGGCCTTGGCCAGACTGGCTCAGTAAGCTGTAAAGTGCGGCTCCAAGGAGAGCTGGCTCTGGGCTGGGGCTGGGACAGGCCATGGCTGTGAGGCAGCCGGTCTATGCAGGTCACTCCCAGCAGAGACACAGGGAAGCCCCTGCCCCCTCATCGCAGTCCAGCCCATCTCCTCCAGGGAGCCCCTGCCTCCCAGAGCCCAGCCGTAGGACAGAGTCCTCCAGGACCGTGAGCACATCTGCCGCCCACCGCCACCCACCCACCCGCAGCCGGTGGGGGGGGGGGGAACCAGCAGAAGTCTGCTTGGAAACCAGCGAGGAGCATGCCCGGAAGGGGCTGGGTCAGGGAGCCAGGATGCCCTGGGGACTGAGCTGTGGACACAGGTGACCCAAGAGCCAAACTCAAAACCCTGCGTCCTGGCAGTATTCCGCATCAGCGGGACACCAGAGGAAATTCTCTCAGACAAGCTGGGGAGGACAGGATGATCCTACCCCAGGAAAGATGAGACTCTGAAATCCTAGAGGGCAGGATGAGGCCTGCATGGGGGCAGAGGTGGGGAAGGGACAGAGCAGAGCAGAGCTCGGGGCCCCTGCAGGTGGCCAGGCAGCCTCTGCTCCTGTGCGTCCCCACCGTGCATGCGCCAGAAGACAGCAGGCCCAGCTGGACCACTAGCCTGACACCTTCCAGGACACAGAAGGCTCTGTTCTCCACGCAGGCTTTGGGGTGTCTGCAGCGCAGCTGGCTCTAGGCGGGCAGGAACCAAGAGCCCAGAGCAAACTGCACTGCAGACACCCCAAAGCCCGCGTGGAAAATGAGCGCCCCAGACAGAGCATCTTGTGTACAGCCGTGGGGGCGCCTTCTGACCAGCTGAGCCGGCCCGAGTGAGGGCCCATCCTGGGAGCGGGCACGAGACTGGTCTCTGCTGGTACACCACCATCCCCTCACCGGTGAAATCTCCAGTTTCTCCACAACAGTGTAAATCGAATTAGCAGACTCATTTCAGGGCCAGTATTTTTCACGGATTTAATTGTAAGTGACAGATACATAACGCTGGCAAAATTGGTTTATCGTGGGTACTTCACACGAGGCGCCATCCACTCCCCTTCGGCATGTGGCAAATTGACATGCAAAATCGCTCCCAAGTAAGGAGCCACTGTTCTCTGGGGAGAAGCGCCAAGACACACTCGTCTATTGCACTCCTCCGAACCTGGGCTCCATTAGGCGAGAATCGATTCTTATATTCCCCAATGACATGAAAGAAACAATTTCAATTCCAAACGCTGCTGCCAAGCAGACGAAAATGTGCGCTTCCCAGTAGTTTTTGGCAATTTCTTTCAGCATGAACTCTGGGCCACTTCGGAAACCAAATGGGTTCTGAGACTGGAGGGGCCTCCTGGCAGGGGAGAGGACCTCAAGAGGGAAGTGCACGTCCTCTCAGCCAGCCTGGTATTCATGGGGCTCGGGACCCACAACCAGAGGGGAGAGGACCTCAGCCGTCAAGCCTGCCCCACGCCACCCCACCGTCCTAGCGAAAGCCAGGCCATTATCTCTGAGAATCCAAACCCTGCTGAATAGCTGGCAGGTAGCAAAAAAACACATTTTGCATATAAAAGGTTTCTGCTCCTAAGCGGGGGGCCCTGGAGGGCTAGGGGAGGGGCACAGCTCAGCACCCACGGAAAGAATGTCTTTTTTAATGCTGCAAGATGATGAATTGTCTTAAGTAGCACATTAATGTCAGGAATTGAGCATAATCTAACTTCTTTTCTGTGACAATATTAAATGCCTTTCAGGAGACATTTCTGACTATGTGACATTCTTACAAGAAACATCCAGAGAGCCAGGGAGGCAGCCCTGCGGTGGGTGGTGAGTGGCCAAGTCTCACTGCCCCAGGGGTCCAGGATGGGTGGGGTTGTCTGCCACAGGAGAGAGAAGGAGCCCCTGCCAGAAACGCTTGGGTAGGGGGACAGGCCCCAGGAGCAGTGGAGGGGGCCTGTTGCCCCCCAAATAACACAGGTGGCAGGAAGAAAACGGGTCTGAGGGCTCCACAACCCCCTTCTGCCCACCCGAGACCCTATCCAACCCACCCCGTGTGCCACCCCAGTTTGCAGACGGAGAAGCACAGACGTACAGACAGCCTGGTGATCAGGCCAAGGTCAGAGCCAGGCCCAGGGCATGGAAAGCCTCCCCAACTCCCAGCAGTCTGCATGCCTGCCCACAGGCCCAGGTGGGCTGAACCTCCCGGTGCCAGCAGGCACCAAGGGACTCATCTCGGCATGGGAGCCCAGGACTGAGGGAAGGCCTCCTGGGCCCGTGGCCTGGCGGAGTCACCAAGGTCAGGCAGGCACTCATCCCCACGAGAAGAGAAGAGGCCTAGCACAGGCGCTAGAGCGAGGGGGATGAGGGGGCTTGGCTGGGGTGCTGGGAGGGGCCCGCGGAGGGCCCAGGCCCAGGCAGGGCGCCATCTGCAGGGCAGCAGGCCCCTCTGCAGACCCTGTCACCAGCGGCCCCGGAGACGTGTCCTGGAGGTGGCCAGGTGGAAAATGCAGACATAGGCAGGTGGAAATGTCCTGCCACCTCTGCAGGGGTGAGTGTCTGGGCGCTGGAGAGGCTGGGCCCAGGGCCTGGGTGGGCTGCCCCAACCCCCACACTCTCGGGGAGGCATCTGGGAGGGGCCAGCGGGCAGCAGAGTGGGTGCAAGGTCGGAGGAAAAGGCTTGGGTGCAAACTTAGGGTCAGGGTCCAATCCTTACCCTGACAGCTGAGCGGCCCTGGCTGCAAGACCTAACCTCTCGGTGCCATGGTCTCCCCACCCTCCACAGGGGCAGAGCGCACCTCACAGATGGGCTCAGAACCTGAACGCCCACCCAGACCCCACGTGGCAGGCCCTTCTCCAGGTTCAGGGTGCAGCACAAGCGACCAGAGAGGGCAGGGAAGAAACCTGGCCTCATCACAAGGCCCCCGGAGCCAGGGGCACAGCCAGGAGGCAGCCCGCCTGCTCCATGACCAAGCAAGGCCCTCTCCCACTCTGGGCCTCAGTGTCCCCATCTGAACTGAGAGGGCAGCCTGAACCAGCTGGTCACACTGTCCCTTCTCCCACGGCGTGCTGCAGCGGGGATCTGCCTCAACTCCAGGCAGCGGAGGTCCCATGCCTGCCCCCCCAGCCCCACCTGTGGATGGAAGGCCAACAGAAGTAGGCATGGGGGCTCCTGGGTCAGACCCCAAACCCTGATCCCACCCCACATGGATACCAGCACATGCCCCTGGACCCCCACCCATTCCCTGCGGCCTGCCACAATCCCCCAGGCTCCCTGCCAAGCCCCTGAGCCATCTGTACCCCTGCTGACCACCCCTGTCCAACCTGGGAGGAGGCCCCTCCACCCCCTGCACCCCCTCAGGCCCCCTGGCCTCACCCCACACCTGCCTCCAGGGTCACACCCAGATCAGTGCTGGGCCTACCTTTCCAGCACCGCTAGGGCTGTCCTTGGCCTTGGCGGCAGCCCTGAGCAAACAGGGGGGAACGGGGGGCGGCCACAGCTGCAGGACCCCGCTGAAGTCGGAGGGGTAGGTGGGGGCGTGGCGGGTGGCAGGGCTTGGCGGTGAGTGGGGCTTCTTGCGCTTGGACGCCAGGCTGAGCTTCTGGGCGGCCCTGGGGAGAACGGGGGTGGAGCCGTCCCTGTCAGCTGCCCCCATGTGGCCCATAGCCCACACTTCATTCCCCCCCAGCCAAGTGGGGCCGTGGGGCTGGGGCTGCCCCTCCTGGCCCTGGCAATCTCTGCCCCTGAGCCAGGCCAGGTGACAGAGGGCCCCTCCCCACACCCTCTCTCCACCAACCCAGCCACTCACAGGCTGTGTGACCCAGGTATGATTGGTTTCTCTGTGCCTCGGTTTCCCCACCTCTAACATGAGATGGAGTGGCCGCCAGGGGCCCTTGTGTGTGGTCCTGATAAGCTGATGTGTTTAAAGGACCTGGTCCAGCACCAGCATATAGAAGCATAAGCACGGGCGCTATGACTAGCACATCCCTAGACCCCCACCCCTCCCCACACACTTGGACGCCTCACCAAGGCCCCCGGAAACCTCCTGGAGGCACCACCCCTGCTGCCTTGGCCTGGGCTCCCCGTGGCCTCTCGGCCCCGAGGCACTTCCAGCAGATCCCAGCTACATCACTGCCCGCTGCAGCGTCCTCATCAGCATGGGACTCGGGCCCGCAGGTGCGGCCTGGCCAGCCCAGCGGCATCCCCAGGAAACAGACCCACCGTCTGCCTGGGCCGCCTGGGCTCTCCACCAGTGCTTACAGGGAGTCTATCAGGTTTAAGGACCACTGTTCCAGGCTCCTGAGGACACACATGCTCAGGACAGGCCCAGCACACTCCCCGGCCAGGGCTCACACTGACCCTCCTGCCAAAGTGGTCCCACAGGCCCCACAGCTCTCCAGCTGATCTTCCTGCTGAGTTAGTGCCAGCCTGGCAGTATCCCCCGAGCACCTACGCTAGGCTGTGGGCCAGGGCCACCAGCTCTCTCACGATGCCTCCAGGGCAGGTGACACCGGCTGACACAGATAAGGAGCACACACTGGGCCGGAGTCCACGTTCACACGCCACCCCAGGGCCCAGATGACCCGGCCTGCCTCCCCTTTCACATAGCAGGAGCCCCGGTGGAAGGGGCCAGAGGCCAGGATGCTTGGGCTCCACGCACCAGGGGAGCCGCATCCCACTGGCTGCATCTCTGCTACTTCTAGGGGTACCACACTCTGCCTATGGGAGCCCTTCGGGCCCCACAAGTCTCTGATTTCCTCAAAGGACCCCAGCATAAGAGCCTGCACCCGTGGGCACAGCCCAGCCCTTCAGCCCTCCTCCCACTTGGGCATCTACCACCAGCGTTTTGCTTAACTCCTGTCATCTTTAATAGGAGTTGTCTTTTAAGAGACCCCAGGGAGGGCTTTCCTCCTAGTGAGGTGTCATCGCAGAAAATAAAAGTAATCTACGATGCGTGGCGGATCTTTAATAGAGCAGCGGCCAGGAGCGATAGTATGCACCCAGACAGGCAGGGCCCAGGCGGTGGGGCTCCCGAGAGCAGAGCCCACGAGCTGCCCAGGAGCACAGATAACTCGGGCTGTGGCACACCCACAGCCGGGGACTCGAGTTCTCTGGCCACAAGGGATGTTACCCTGATTCTTGCCTGAGCCCAAGTCCTTGTAAACCTCAAAACCTCGTGGAGAAGCCCCTGGTTTGCCGTCTGCCCCAGGATCACGGCAAATCAGTGGCTGGATGGAGGCTGACAGCGCCGCCTGAGAACAGGGCGAGAGGCTGGGCACAAGGGACTCGGAAGGCCAGGGCAGCACACAGCCCGAGCCGGAGCCAGACCCTTTGCGGGGAGGCAGCCAGGGCCGGGCAGGGCAGGGCTGGGGGGTGCAGGGGCGTCCGGAGCCGTTTCATCAGAGTCTCGGCTCATGGGGCTTCTCCTGCCCGCCACCCAGCTTTGGACTCCTGTCTGGACCCCCAACCATCTTGGGTGACCACAGAGCTTCCTGCCAACCATCTCCAGGGGATGAAGTGGCAGGCAACCCACCCGCCTGCCCAGCACTGCCCCCACGTGGGATGAGCAGGGAGGGTGGGGATCTGCAGGTGCAGGTGGGAGGCCGCTCTGCACACCTTGGTGCGGGATGGCTGGGGAAGGGAGGGTAGGGCACCTACAAAGGTCAAGGAGGCCTTGTGGACTCATGTCCCCATCTGGACACAGGTGCAGTGGTATCTGTCCCAGGATTTCATGCAAGGGCAGCTCCTGGGCCACCCAGCACCAGCCTGCCCGGCAGGGTCAGCTAGGCCCCAGGCTGAGGGACTGCCAGCAGACAGCCATGGCCAAGGCATGACAGCCGGCTCCCTGCCACCCAGGTCAGGCAGGGTCAATCAGAGACCCCGAGATGTGGGGGAGGGGGCACCGTGAACCCACACCCCCATGCCTCAAGGGTCCCCACGACCAACGGGTAAGGTGCTGGGGGAAGCCAGACGTCTCTGCCCCCTCGGTGACCCGCTCAGGGGCCTGGGGTTTGCAGTGCAGTCAGTGGCTCCCAGCAGCAGAGCACAGGGACCTAGTGCCACTGGACAGAGGCTGGGCCTGGCACTCTCTGAGGCCCCACCAGCCCCAGGGGGTCTGGAATGTTTTTGGCCCCATAGTCTGACCTCACTCGGGGCACCCTCTCCTCCCTCCCCGGCCTGCCGTCAGCCTGCAAGCAGCTGAGAGCTGCGAAGCTGCACCCTGACTCGCCCACCCTCCGGGGCCCTGGTCTCAGAGGCTCACCTCAGCAGGCGTGACTCAGAGGCATGTCACAGTGTCAACAAGGCCCAGGACAGGCCCTCTGTGCTTTGATGAGGTCCAGGCCCCTGTGTAACTGGGACAGACCCATCAGCCGCTTGGGTACTGCACCTCAGCCTACACAGCCTGCAGGGTGGCCTCTGGGGTCAGGGCCTGCCCTCAGGGGCCCAGCCTTTTAGGGGCACAGACCTGGTTTCTGTGAAGTGGGGGCAAGGGGAGGTGACACCAGGCCTCACAGAGGCTGAGAACCCAGGGGTGCCATGCTCAGGGCCACGAATGCTCACTGCTGGGGTGAGGACCCTGGAGGGTGGGACACACATGGGGAGAGTGGGCAGGTCTGAGCCATCTGGCTCTAAAGGGAAGACTTAGAAAAGCAGGAACTTCATTCACCTGCCCTCAGCCTCAGAGAACACCTCGTCCAGGAAGCCCCGAGCTGGGCTTCCCCACACATCTGCCTCCTGCTACTGCAGACATCACCCTCCGCCCTGAGACACGGCTTGGCATGGCTAAGGCCCACCAGGGCAGGGCTTTGGAGGGCAGGGGTTTGCCAGGCCTACAGTCTGCAACACAGAGGAATCTCAGGACGCAGCCATAGCGGGCTAGTGAGCGACTGGGCTCCGCCACATCCCTCTGAGCCCCAGCCCTCTGGCTACAGTCCCAGAGAGCTGTCCTGGGCTCACTGGCCCTGGTCATCAATCCACACAAAAGAAAGGGAAATGGTTTGCTATTTTACAAAGAAAAATTGTCCGTTCCACACAAGACAGTGATTCCACAGGCAGCTAGCCTTGGTGGCAAGGCCCTTTGTTACCCCGAAGAGATATACTGACGTGCGTGGGGGTCAGTCATGGCCAACCCAGGGCTCCCCAGCTGGGCCGTGAAGAGTCAGGTGGACCTCACCACACCCCGTGCCCCACCCTACATCCACTGTTGGGGAGCTGCCCCCACAGGCCCTGAGAGCCCCCGGGACCTGCCCATCGGTGGCCCAGGGGTATGGGGCTCCTAAGGGGGCCCCAAGGCCAGGGACTGAGGCCCCAGCAGCCCTGATCCCCAAGCCCTGCCATGGAAGGCGCTGTCCATGTCTTGGGGGACCTTCACCCAGAGCCTGCCTCAGTCCCATCTTGCAGGTAAGGGCGGTCCCTCTGCAGAGCCCTCCTGCTCTGGGTGCCCAGCCAGAGCTACCCAGGTGCCTCTGCGCAGCACCCCTCTGGCTGTGGACCCCTGCTAGGTGCCAAGCCTGACAGTCAGTGGGCTGGGTCGATACTAGGGGAGGGGGCTCCACTGAGGCAGCAATTGGTGGGGGGGGCAGGGAACTCTGAGTTCAGTGGGGTGTCCTAGCCCCTACGGGAAACCACACCACTCCCAGTGCCTGCCTAGAAGATCCCAGAAGTTCTTCCCAGGGCATCTAGATTCAGGGGCCTGGGCGGTGACCCAATCAAGAAAGGCCCAGAAGGGTGGGACGGAGAGAGTGCTAATGGAGGCACCTGGGAGGAGGGGAGGCTGTGGCGGAAGGAAGACGGGGTGTCATACAGTGGCAGGTGAGGGCCCAGGAAGGGGGAGTCAAGGTCACCAGAGGCCCCAAGACCCGGGCCCACGCTGGTCGGGGCGGCACACAGGGCTCTCCGCCCACCTAGGCCCAGCAGAGGGGTGCAGGGCGCCAGGCCTCACTGTGCTCTCTGCCTCGTAAATGTGGACATGGACTCACTCTCCACCCTGGCTTCCCCACAGGGAGGTGAGTTCAGAGGTTGTTGGAAGAACACCTGCAGGCCCAAGGCTAGTGCTGGCCTGCGGGGAGTGCTGAGGGACCAAAGGAGAGCCGATTCCTAGCCCTACTCCATTCTGCCTTCACTTGGCAATCAGACTCCTACTCAACCCTCAAAGCCCACCTATGTGGCCCACGGCACCGTGGACAGCACTCTTCTCTGTACCTTCACAGATTGCATGGGGCCATCAAAGCCTGCCTCCACAACTCCCTTCCCCTCTAGCCAGAAACTTCCAAGGGGCAGAGTGTGCGCTGGGGTCAGCTCTGCCTCCCTAGGTCCCCAGGGACGGGTGGTAAGTGGGAGCACATGCTTGAGGCCCCCACAGGGCTGGGTCCAGCAGCTCCACGTCTCAGGGACCCTGGACAAGGCTCCTCCCTCTATGAGCTGCAGGCCTCACCCACCACACAAGGGAGCAGGGATGCAGCCACAGAGCACCCCCCTACCCCATGGCTGAGGGCACTACAGTTGTGCAGAGCAGCGGGTCTCTGGCCCAAGTCAGGTAGGAGTTCAGGACTGTTTCTGGCTGGGACAGTTACGATCCAACTTGGCCCAGCACCCTTCAAGCCGCTGTGTTTTGGGGCATCCAGAAGGCTGGAAATAATGGCAGCTGGCGGTGCCCCCATCTCAGAAAACTTGCCTCCCACAGTCCCCGCCCGATGCAGTTTCTATGGTAACTCCCCAAGGTCAGAGGCAGCCCTGCTCAGCTGGAGACAAAAGACAGCTGGCGCTGCCTCTGCCAGGCCACAGGGTCACTAATGAGCCAGAGCAGCCCCAGAACCTGGGCTCACTGGGGCTGGTCTCCCTTTCCAGAAGGCCTCAGGCTGGACATCCTCCCACAAGCCCGGCCTGATGGAGCACGGCCGCTGCCAGAAGCCCCAGGGCAGAGGCCGACTGGGGGGGACACGCCAGCTGCCCGGGTCTGCCCCTCCCGTCCCCTACACGGGGGCTCCTCAGCCGGCCAGAGGGTCCCAGCCGGGTTCTCCGAGCCTCCCAGGGCGGCAGGCCCGCACTGCAGAGTGCTTGCCGGCCCAGCACCCCCACAGCCGCCCGGCCGCCCCGTGTCCGGCACTCCTGTCAGGAGAGCTGATGAGACAGGCCCAGCTCCCCCACCAATCAGCACCTGCAGGGCTGCTAATGGGACAGTGACCCAGGGCTGCGCCTGCCATCACCGCTCATTACCGCCCCTGCGTCTGTGATCTCCAGCCCCCACCTCTGCACCACCGCCTGACCGGCCTTGTCTGCACCGACTGACACTCCCAGGACTGGGTGCCCACAGGGCCATGGCTGGGCATCCTGGAGACCCAGAGAAGGCAGGCCCCATGCCCCATCACCCCATGTGCCAAAGCTGGGGCCTGGGATAGGGACCCACTCGTATCCTGACTGACCTAGAGCTGACAACCGGGCAGCTTGTGGCTGCCACAGGGAGGGATGGTGGGGCCTGGGTGCAGCCCGCCTGCCAGACACCCTCCCCAGTTCCCCTGACCTCTATCTCGCCATCCCACCGGTGCTCCCTGACCAGAGGGGGAGGTGCCCTGAGGCCCAAGGCAGCCTCCTGTCCACGGCCCTGGGCAGGCCCTGGGACACCACACTGAGCTTGCACATGCTGGGCCAGCCCCTCTGGGGGCTTCACAGACATGAGTTCGCTGCCCCTCACAGCAACTCAGGAAAGCACCATCTGATGGGTGAGGAAACTAAGGCACAGAGAGGTTATGTGACTTGCCCAAGGTTGCACAGCTCAGAAGGGGCAGAGACTGGTTTGAACCCTGTCCTTGACTGCATCCCTGCCCTGGCACCAGAGGCCTCCAGTGGACCCTGCCGTCAGTGTGGTGCCCTGGGAGGCCAGCCAGCCCATCAGCCGGGAATTGCCCCACAGCGGTGGCCCCCACAAACCCCCTCCTGCTCCACACAGCAGTAGCAGGGCCATGGCTCCCCCAGGGAAGGCCCGAGGGCCACTGGAGCCAGGAGCCCAGGTCCCTGCCACCCCACTTCTCCCGTCCAAGCTGCCCCCAAGCCGGCCCAGGCCCTGCATGAAGGCACAGGAGTCCATACCTGATGAAGAAGGAGGCTGCAGCTGATGGGCCTGCGGGGCCACCCGCCAGGGTGCCTGGGGCTGGAGTGAGCAGGGCTGCAGTGCAGGCCCTACCCTGGCCCCAAGTCTTGGACGCACTGTCAGGGCCCACAGTGGGGGTGCCATCGCGAACCGTGTCAGCCACTGCTACTGCGGCCACCGCCGCTTCCGCCTGGAGGGAAGGAGGGACCCGCGTGAGGAGCAGAGCCCTGGGGGGCTGGGAGCAGGCGCGCTCCTCAGGCCCCACACCCGTGGGCCCCCACCAGCCCCAGGAACGTGGTGATCACCCTGGTGCTGTACACAGACGCCCGCCCAGGGACCTGACTCTCTAGCCTCCCCCATCGAGTTCCAGACAGACAGTGACCACAGTGGTCAGGACAGACACCCCCAGGCCACTGGTCTGGGAGCACCCAGAGGCATAATTTGGGCAGGAACAATAAATATTTGTCACGAGCACTAATTGCCCTGTACATGACAATGTGCGATGCTCTGTCATCTGAAATACTACTCTGGCATTTCCAACTAATTAGCTAAAATAAATTCCAGAAAGGAAGACAGCCTTGTAATGAAGCACAAATGTAATTAAATGCTCTCCAGGAGGGTGCTGGCCAATTTGAGACCCAGCCCCCATATATTACATTTACGTGCACACATCAGGCTCGGGATCCCTGGGCCAGACCTGGCCTTGGGTCCTCAGCCCAGCCCCCAACCCCCTCCCCCTCCCCAAGGGTCCCTGTCCCCAGCCTTCAAGGCTCCCCAGGCATCGCACCCCCACCCCTGGGGCTCCTGGCTCCACTGGCCCTAATGTTGCAATAGCCAGTGTCTAGGGCATCCTCTGTGCCTGGCTTGGCAGAGGCCTCAAGGCCTCATGCAAACAGGACACAGGCCTGCTGACCCTGTGGATGAGGGGCGCAGGCAGAGGCCACATTCTGGAGGGCCCAGGGTCCTCGGGGTCTCCCAAGTGACAGAGCCAGAGGCCAGCATGGCACGTCAGAATAAGCTACCACAGGTCCCAGGAGAAGTGTTCTGCCCACTAGGGTACATCCCTTCTCAGCATGGTGGAGGATGGCAGCCCAGCCCGTGGCCAGCCCCAGCTCCCTAACCCCTCTTGGGCCATGGCCACCACGGCAAAGCCACGTCTGCAAAGGGAGTTCACAAAGAGCCCCGAACCTTAGGCTGGATGCAAGCCAAGCACCCCACTGACGCCCTGGGGCACCGGCCGCTCCCCCAGGGCTACAAGAATGGGTCAGTAGACAAGAAGGGAGAGCCTGGAACAGCCAGGCCCTCGCCAGGCCTGGTGCCAGCACACCACACCCTCTGCCACTTGCCTGAGCTCTGCCTGTAGCAGGAACTCATACGCATCCTCAGAACCCAGCCT
Organism: Smutsia gigantea; assembly: GCA_032199065.1. Taxonomy (NCBI): domain Eukaryota; kingdom Metazoa; phylum Chordata; class Mammalia; order Pholidota; family Manidae; genus Smutsia; species Smutsia gigantea. The sequence goes on along the minus strand of JAVSCE010012793.1, from coordinate 254,455 downwards.
GGTCAGCCCTCTCCTTCTGCAGACTACTCCCTGTGCCCACCCCGCTGCCCTGTCCTGGCCTCCTCCAGCTCTCTCCACAGCTTCCCCCGGTCTGTCTAGTGCTTCTACCCACAGAAGTACAGGGACATGCCCAACTAATGAACACGGTTCCCCCACTCCACCAGCTTTCACAAGCACCTAGAACATGCTAGAAACCAGGAGGCCCTTGGAGGGCACCTACCACACCTGCCTGGCCTCCTCCACTTCCCTGTGTCTGGCACCTTGCCTGGCAGATAGCAGATGTTCAGTAAATCTATCCTCTAGGAGCACACAGCCTGGAGGGACACAGACACAAGACAGGCTGGGCCCACAGCTGGGAGACGGGCTCTATGCCTGAGGGAAATGGAGCTGCGGAAACACGGGGGGCTCACATTCTAGAAGGGCCACCAGGCCTAGACCTGGGCAACGAGAACCAGAAGCTGCTTCTCCTCCAGGTGACTGCGGCTCAGTGCAGATGGGTGAGTGACACAGGGCGGCCAAGGGCCCCTGGACAGACTGGCCCCCATCTGTGTTCCTCACCCTGGCCTCACATGCACAAGATCTGTAATTTCCCTCACCTCAAGTGTGAATTTCTTTTTTATCCCTTAACATATGTGTTCCCTATGAAAGATCTAAACTCCTCTGCCAAGCAGAGCAGGGTAAGAAAGGACTGATCTTAAGCTTATACTGCATCAGTACCGACCACCAAGGCCAGAGCTCCTCGGAGCGGTGCTGGGTCTGGCTGAGCACCCACTGCGTGCCGCAGCCAGCAGCCTGGCCCAGGGCTCCGGGGGACGGGCAGGGCCACACCGCCCACAGCGCCTCTGGCTACCATGCTGGCCAGCCAGCCCCTGCAACAGCTCTGCCATGGGACCTAGGCCAGGCCCTACTACACTGTCAACAAAGCATCCTGGACATCGGAGGACCGAGGTGGGGGTCACAGCCCCACACAGCCCCTCCCACAGGGCCCAAGCCACGCCAGTGCCTTGGGCCAGCATGTCCACCTGCAGCCAGATCCTTGGGCCCCACCGGTGCGCTGCAGATGGATGGCGGCCAGCCAGCACCCGCACTGACCTGTCTCGGGAGTCCCGCACGCGCCTCGGCTCCACCGTCCCGAGCTGCCGAGACACGGCTCCGGCCGACTCCTGCCAGAAGCAGACCCCGGGCATGCCAAAAGAAGCCGGAGGGGGTGGGCAGGGAGGGCGGAGAGAGGGAAGACCACAACACGGGGACAGAAGAAGGGGCAGCAGGCGGGTAGGCGGCCAAACAGAAAACGTGATGGAGGCGCCAGAGCAGCAACGAAAGAAAAGCGTGGAGAGAGGACAGCATGAGGGGCTGCCCGGACGGGGGCCTCCAGAGCAGGGGCGCGGGCAGAACCCGCCAGGCAGGGTCACCCATGCCAGCCAGCACCACGCCTGTCCCCAGAGGGCGACCACAGGGGGCCCTGAGGCTCCACAGCGCACAACTCGGGGCATGACAAGTTCACGCGCTTCTTAGGAGCCCTCCGGGCCTGAACCCAGACTAACATTCTGGCACATGAAGGACCGTGCTCATCATCTCAGGACAAACACCTCACTGGGACCATTTCACCCCAAAAGGCAGGGTAAATGAGGGCCCAGGGCAGCAGGGTGGGACCTTGCAGACAGTGTCAACCCTGAGCAGGGTGTGGGAAGCATCACCCAGCGGGCATGTGCCAGGCTCCAGGGCGTGTGGGGCAGACCTCCTGCCCCTCGAAGCCCTGCCAGCCCCCGACCCCCACCCAGGGCTCCAGCTGGGAGCGCCTCACCCCAGCGGAACCTTGCCCGCCCATCACAGAAGCAAGTTCCCTGAAGCCTCCCGGGGAAAGGGGCTGTCTTAACCTCCACCCCATGGTCCCATCCACATCCCCAGGGACCCTTCCAGGGCTCACGGGAAGGGGAATACAAGCAGGCTGGCACAGGGGTCAGCGGGAGCAACACTACAGTCCAGTACCACCCAACATCCACGGGCAGAGGAAAAGGCTGGCTCCTCCCAGGCCACCACCAAAATGACCTCACCTCCCACTCTGTGCATTCAAGCAGCATGCAGCACCTCCTCAGGAAGCCTTCCATCCTCTTGGTCAAGGTTAACCCTTCAGTGCCCCTTCCCCACAGCTGCCAGGAACCCTCTGCTCTGGGACCTCCTGTCTGGACTTTGAGGCCCAGGACCCCAGGTAGGGCCTGGCCCATGTCTATAGGACCCAGGGTCTGCACAGGCTCGCCTGGCCTGGGTCATTCACCCTGTCACTCAGCCCACCTTTGGCCACCCCAGCTTGCGCTATGACCTCTAGCCGGCTGTGAGGTCAGAAGGCCAAAGCCCGGCTCTTATGGCTGCGAGCCATCAATGAGCACAGGTGTCCTGTGAATGTCTGATGGGCACTCTGTCGGCATGAGGGAGACACCCTGCAGGGCGGGCCAGGGCAGTGGATCTGCAGGGGCCCCACTGCAGTCGCCCAGCACTCTCGAGGCAGCCACAGTAGGTGACAGAACCGGAAGCCCAGCTCCCAGGGGCACTTCCGTCCTCCGTGGCAGCAGAGCTGCCTCCCCTGACAGTCTGGAGAGCGACTGCCGGGCCATTCCGCAGGGTGGCCCCACAGACAGGAGGCACCACCGCACGCTCAGGAGGTGGGAGAACCCGGAAGGAGCTGAGCGCTATGCTCCCAGACTCGGGCAGTGGGCTGTGGCCCTGACTACAGCCGTGGCTGGCTGAGGGCGCTCCCCGGACATGGCTCTCCATGGGGCCACACCCACGACCTGACCTGCAGCTGGGCCACGGGGCAGGCTCCCGGCTGCAGCACCCAGAATGCTCTGGGCCCCCGCCTCCCCCTCCAAAGACCATCCCTCCACTCCACCAGCCAGATCCATGTCTTCCTGGAAACAGTCACACCCGCGGCCACTGAGGGGCTGTCGTGGGGATTCACAGCATGTCTCTCCAGAAGTATTTAATTCTGGAGCCTAACACACAACATTCTAACATTCCAGGGCCACCTCTAATGATCGATGCCCTAGTTCAAGGGAAATTACCTCATCTGAGTCTTAAAGTCCTATTTATGGTTCTAATAATCTCCCTATTGATTCCCAGGACTGTTGTCTAATTATAAATCCATTCCCACCCTCCCTGAACGCAATCAATGCGCACCTGAACTGGAGACGGGGCCTTAAGTGCCCGTGTGTCAGGGTGTGCTGGCCGCCAGCGGGGCTGCCCGGCAGGAGGCCAGTGAGCATCGCGCGCCAGCACCGCTGCACCGACCCCACTGGCGCTCACTGCCCGCCCACGTCCCTCTTCTGCCTCCCGGGCACCCTTGGAGTTAAGGCCGCTCTCTACCTGGTGTTCAAGGCCCCTGCCACATGAAGGGCTCAGCTTTTCCCCCGGGTAAGATGCCCTTCACTGTCCCCCTACACGCTGTGCCGGGCCCACCACCTCTGACTCCCCTCTGGGCCCAGCTCAGTGCCACCTCCTCCAGGAAGCCTCCCACTGGTGGTGCCCCCGGAACACTCCTCCTAGGCAGCCCAGCTGTCAGGCCAGGAGCTATAGGGGATGCACGGCAGGGGCTAGCCTCCATGGTCTTGGCCTCACCCCAGGACTTAATGAATGGAGTAGCTGGAAGCAGGGAGGCCTCGCCCAGGGTGCCTGGTTCGGGTCCAGAAGCTCTTCCCAGGAGCCCTCTGTACACCCCGTCTCCAAGCCCCAAGAACAGGGTGGCCTCGGAAGGCCCAGCCCTGGCAGTGGGTCACAGGGGCCCAGCTCCCAGCAAAGGTCACACTGGAGGTGGCAACATGCAGCCAATGCCACCTCACTGACCTCAGGGGGGCCTGAAGCCCAGGGGTGGGGGCAGAGCAGGGCCGGCTGGCATGGGGATTGTACGGGACTCTGCCCAAGCATCTGGGGCCCTCCCTGCGCCTCCAGCCCAGAGCCCCTTGGGGTACAGAGACCACGGGAGACATGTGCCCACTGCTCTATCTCAGAGACACTGGGCAAGCCTGCTCAGCTGACGGGAAAACACACCAAGGAAAGGTTTTCACGGCTGTTCGCTGACCTCTCTGCCCCTGGGGCTCTGGGGGGTGGGGGTCTTCTCCATGTAGAAACACACGTGTGCAGCGCCATCGGGACACACCTGGCCCAGGCCCCTCCCGTCTGCTTCCCCCGCCCCCACCCCCAGCCCAGCCTCCTGGTAAGGGCTCCATGCACACCTCCAGGGGGCCTTATTCACAATCCCAGGGGGCCACATCTCCAGGCCTCCACAGGTTCCCTCTGCTCAGTGGCTCCTTCCCGCGTTGTTTGCCTGGTGAGCCCCTATGCTGGGCACTGCTGGGCCCCCAGCCTAGGCGCTCAACCAAGCAGACAGGCACCTCTGAGGGTGCGATGGCCCCAGGAGAAGGTATCCCCTGAACCGTGCAGCTGGGTGCCTCCTGGGGACAGGCTTCCCAAGACAGCCTCCAGCACAGCTCACCCAAACCAAGTCCCTCCACTGTCCCAGGAGACGCCAGTCCAACAACCTGCCCTCTCCTGACCTCCCTGCCCTGGTACCCCTCCACTAGATGGAAAAGCAGGGACACAGAGGACACTTGGGGCAGATCCCACCAGCAAAGCTCTCTGGCCAGCGGGAAGTAGCCCCAGCTCTGCCCTCCACAGCTGGCTTCCTCTCAGACCATGGGGCAGGCACAGTACCCACTGGTGCCCAGCACTGGTCCCACAGAGACCATGCCCACTCCTGCAGGTGACAGTGTGGGCCTGAGGAGGGGAGCCTTGAAGGGCAGGGAAGCATTCTGCAGTCCCCTGAAAAGAGGTGGCTTCTGAGAAACCAGACCAACATGGGAAGGCCCATAGGCCGCCCCACCTGCAGGCATCACCTTACACTCCAGGCTATGCCAGCTGTCCACGGGGCAGGTCTGTGCTCCCCAGGCCATGCCCCTTGGGGCAGGAAAGCCGGAGGAGCAGGGCCCTGATGGGGTGAGGGTCTGCTCTTGTCCCAGGAGCCCACAGGGCCCTTCTGTCCACGCACTGCACCATGTGTTGACTCAGAAGCAAGGTGGGTCCCAACCGCACGTGTGGTGCTGGGGGCAACCCTCCAGGGGACACCCTGCCTACCAGTAACATCACAGGCAGACTTGCCATACACCTCAGCAATGGCCAGGGGCCTCCCCCGACACCCATGGCCCCCCTGCTTTAAGGGGCTGTACTGTGCATGGCGCCCATGGAGCCTGGGCACCGTAGGCCCTGGGGAGGCATGGATGGGACCTCCAGAAGGGAGCCCAGTTCTGACCCAGCTGCCATCAGCCTTGCCTGGTGGTCCCAGGAGGCCAGAAGCCCACGGCGCCCAGGACACTCACCAGGCACGCGGGCGGCAGGAAGCGGTTGACTCTTGAGACGCTCCACATGCCCTCCAGGCACTGCTGGGCCTGGATGGTGACTGTGCTCAGCGCCCCCCCAAGGCCGGCAGGTGCGACTGACACCTGCACGCTGGGCCCAGAGGGCCAGGCCAGCCCCTTCCTCCTGTCCGGCCCGGATCGGGCCGGCTGCCTCCCTGCTGGGCCCGCCGGAACGGGTACACCCCTCGGGCTGGTCATGGCGCCAGGGCTGGGGGGCACAGGACCAGTGCCTCCATGAGGGGCATCGGGGTCCTCACAGCTGGCAGGTGCCTGGAGCAGCCGCAGGGCCTCCCGCTTGAGCTGGTTCAGGTGCGTGGTACAGACATCACAGCAGCGCTCAGCCTCCAGGTGGCATGCAGGCAGGGCCCCTGGCACCGGCAGCTTGTCGAGAAGCAGAGCAGAGAGGCAAGGGTCCTGGGGGAACAGGGAACAAGGACAGTCAGTGCCCGGGCACCAGGACCCACAACCCCTGTTCCTCACCCACCGTGGCACCAGCCAGCTCATGCTGCACCGACTGCATAATCCATAGCTGATTAATAAGCCCCAAATGGTTTTGTTCACATGCGCCCAGCAGGAAAATAATTATCAGAGCTTAATAGTGAGGCCCATGGTGCCCTGCACAACCGCCCACCTCCCCCACGGCCATTCCTGTGCTCACTCACGGCTAACGAAGCATATGCATGCTCCCCGACCACCACGCCACAGGCAGAAGCCAAGGCCGTGCGCTCAGGATCCAGGAGGCTGGCATCAGGGCCGGGACACCCCCACCCCGGGCCGGGGCCTTTCCACGGTGCAGCTGGTGCCCCGGGGCCCCAGCTGAAAGCACCATCTAGTGCAGAGCCGCAGGGACTCCCTGGCCAAGGAGGGGCTGGGGGGTGGAGACCCCTGCGGTAAATATGCCGCCAGAAGCCACACCGTGCGAGGGAACTGCAGGTTAACCCCTGAGCCGAGTCCACCAGAAGACAGAGGCACCAGCACAGGCCAGCAGGGAGGCAGGAAGCCAGGCTCGATGCCCACCAGGCTCGATCCCAAGCGTGGACTGGGCCCCAGGGGTCTGTGCTGCTCCTGGGGCCCAGCACCCCCTGGCCCTGCACTGGGGGGACACATGGGTCTCTCTGCATGTCTGGTCACCAAGTACAGGGGCCAAGGAAGCCCCGAGGAGTCCCTCGCCCAGCCTGGAGGTCAGGGAGGGCTTCCTGAAGGTAGTGACACTTCTGGACGGAAGAGGAGGCAGAGGGCACCGGTTCCCGGAAGGAACCTCCCTGGAGTGAAGCTACCACGACTCACATTCCCCGGGCCCACACCCTGTCCCGTGCCTGCCCTGAGGCTCTGCCCTGACCCCTCCCTGGGGTGGCCTCTCTGCATCCTCGCCCCTTCCGAGGTGCCTGGCTGGGCTCACCCCTCATCGGCCCAGCTGTGGCCATAACCACCCAGGACTTTCCCAGTGCCAGCCTGACACAGCAAACCCCAGAGCAGGCCTGTGGGTCCACTTTGGCCAGCTATTCCACCCGGCCCTCCCGGTGCCACCACTCCGCAGAGCCAGGGCCTTCCTTCCTCAGTGGCCACAGGCTAGGCCTGGCTCCAGTCCAGCTGCCCTGTTGGCCACAGAAGGGATTACGGCCTCACCAGATACACCCACTTCTCAGGTGAGGAAGCTGAGGCCACCATGCAATGGGGCATCTCCTTCACCCACCCAGGTTCTCTGAGCCTGACCCATGTCCACTGGAAGGGCTCCAGTGGGTGAGAGCTGTGGCACGGTGGCCTTACTGTGAGGGGACACTCTGCTGGCCCGGCATAAGCCGGCGATGGCTCTGCTCCCATGTCGCTAGTACCCGCCGTGCTCCCTGCAGTGTGAGCCCATCTCAGCTGTTCCCTCACACCCAGGCAGACCAGCTCGAATAGAAGGATGCCCCAGCGAGGCCGAGCTGCACCAGCTGCCTGACTCCTGGGCCCTCCGGAAGGCCTGGATTTGGGGTCGGGGACCAAGGGACTCTGCAGCCTTTGAAGTGCCCACTGTGTGGGTCCCTGTCCAGTGGACACCCCACCCCTCCTGCACCCCTGCAGGGAACTCATGCAGCCCCACGAAGAGCCCTGCAAGGGGAACGGCCCAGAAAATGCTGCAGGAACCCCGCGCAGGTTGGCATGCGGGGCTATGGGGGGCACGCTGCCCTGTCCCCAGCCACAGGCTGACTGTCAGCCACTGTGGCCTGTGTTCCAGGTCGGGCTCCGAGTACTCCGGATTTTCCACTCAGCAGGCGGCTGCTAGCAGCAGGCTGGTGTGGGGAGGAAGTGTGCCTGCTATAGCCATTAGCCTCACTTGAAAGGCAGCCCAGCCCCACCACCCCCAGGCCCAGCAGCCCATTGTTCTCAGGTCTCTGCCTGTCTTGGGGAGCTCAGGCCTCTGGGGGAGCCCCCTGGGTGCCACCTCCCTGGCCTGCACAGGAGCAGACAGGGAAGGAAGCCAGAAGCAGGGGGTGGGGTGCCGAGGGGCCAGGGCCTGGGCCAAGGCCCCCCACAGCCGGCAGGGCACCAGGGAAGGGGGATGCAGGGAGAGCAACAGGAAGCCGGGCAGTATCCCCCCCACGCCCCGCCCCCACCAGCTGTGTCGTCAGGATTTCAGACACAGCTGTCAAGGAGGCCCCAGCTCCACCTGGGCCTCGGGATTTAGCATCAAAGCCCAGGTGGGAACCACAGCGTTGCAGCCACTAAGCTCAAGCACCCCTCATCCCATGCCCGTCACAGGGAGACAAGCCCAGGGCGACCTGGCACCTGCTCAGCAAGCCCATGGCATTGGGATGGGGGGCTTATGTGCCGCCCTTCTCCCCCCAGCCACCCAGAAACCCGAGCCCTGCTTCACAAGCACGCAGGAGACCCACGCAGACATACCCAAGCCCCCACCCACAGCCAAAGCCCACCTTGGGGCCAAACGCCTCAACCCAGCACAAGCAGCCAAGCCCACCTCTTGGAGGACCCTCACCACCACCATGCACAGGGCCCAGCTGACACCCCTCCCAGGTGAGGGGCAGAGCCACCTCTCCAACCTTTCTCATGTCACACACCACCTCCAACACGGACGACAGCCAACACCAGAGAGGAGAGACTTGCCCGTGGGGCTGAGAGCCTCGGGGCAGGGCCACTGAGCAGCATGGGACACTCCCTGCAGGCCGGGCCACTCAAAACCATGCACCCTACACCGGAAGGACCTGGGGACCAGTGAGCTTTGGGTGGGACAGGCCCAGAGCAGGGGTCCCAGCCCCCCACACCCTGGCCCAGCGCTCGTACTCCAGGGAGGGGGTGCTTCTCCAGGGACAGGCCACAGCCCTCAGAAGGCAAGAGGCAGACAGCACCTTCCATACCACCTGTACCCCCTCGCAGCCGCTGGGCTGCCCTCACAGTGCCCGGGCCAGGTCTCCCCTCCCAGCCATGGGGCGGCTCCTGGAAGCTCCTGAGGTCCCCAGGCCCACGGCCCCAGTTTCAGGACTCTGAGCCACTGCCCACCTTGAAAGCCCAGCACCTTCAGGAAGACAGTAATTACCCGGCTGCAAAATATTACTTTTAATATCCAGTTTTATGGTCTAATTAAACATATATTTTACTTGCATTTAAGAAATGTTTTTCTTAATTTGATTCAATTTAGCACCACACACCACCTACACGTCACACTGCCTGGGTTTTAGGGAGCCTCCCCCCTTAAAAACGATGGCTTCCATTCTTTATCTGGTTCCTGGGGTCTCTAGGATGCTTTAAGTAATCCTTTCATTTTCCCCTGTGTGCGAGGCTGCCCCACCGCCCACCCCAGGGTTTCTCTGCCCAGGGCCACCAGACCCACCCGCTTTGCTGGACATGGCTAACCAGACCCCAGCCCCACCCCACCCCTGATCCGAGGCTATCAAAGGAGCGGTAGGGGAGGAAATCTGCTTCCCATTTCAGAGAAGCCCCTCAGCTCCGTGCAAAGACCCTAAGCCGCCATCACCCCATCTTTACACAGGGAGCCCCAGCACCGACTGGCAGGCCATGAGGAGGCCAAACAGCGCCAGAGGCACAGCTGGAGCTGCACCCTGAGGCCTGGGGGTTCCCCGGCCCGGCCCCCCACCCCGCCGGCACGAGCACACAGGTGCCCTTGGGCCCCAGCCCCTCTGCCTCATCCCCCTTCCGCTCCACAAACAAAGCATGCTGGGCCATGACCCCGTGCAGCCACTGTTTCCGGAGTTGACAACAGGTCCAGGAAGGGACCCTTGGCTGCCGGGCCAGGCACTACTCTCCTGGGCTCTGCTGTCGAGGACATTCCAGTGTTGTGTGCAGCCTGGGGGGATCGGGGCTAAGGGGTCAGGGGCTCAGTTTTCCAGCCTGGAAACCAGCCACACCTCAGCCATCCCCAGGCCCCTCCCACCTGCTGGGTGCCTCAACAGGCCAACCCGCAGCCCAAGGCCCTGCCCACCTAGACCCAGCAGGAAGACCTGGAGCCCTGCCAGCCAGAACCCTAGAGACCAGTCCAGTCCCATCTGCCTGCAGTTCTGAAGGCCTCATAGCCTCCTCTCCCTCTTCAGGGGGAGGTGTGGGGGAGTGGGAGACGCAGCCCCCCTACCCAGCACTGACTGGCACCCGCCCCCAAGGCCCTGTGCCAGGCACCGGCCAGCTGGGCAGCTCCAGGCACACTGTTCATGGAGCCCTCCTCCCCTCAATGGCCTCCCCTGTCCTCTGCCTGATGCCACACAAGGGGGGTGGGGGCCTGGGGGCCTACAGGCCAGCCTCAGCGGGTGGGGGTGGCGGGGGCTGGCTTTGTCGGGATACCCGGTGCGCAGAGGAGGCACTCCCCTCGCTGCGGGGGTGGGGAGGCCTGGAGCTCACCCAGACACAGCTCTCAGTCCAACTCTGGGTGCAGACTGCAGCCCCCACCATGAGCCTGTCTGCTCATCTGAACAAGGGGCGATACAATGTCCTCCATGGGCTCCAGACTACTGCCGGGAGGTACAGCCCCTGCAAGCTGAGCTCCCAGCAGGGCTCCCCAGAGCCACTCAGGAGGGATCTGAGCCCCAGGGACGCCAGACACTGACCCTAGAGGCCCAGCTGTACAGGGGCAGGTGCATTAGCCAAATGAGGCTGCTCGCCCCAGAGGGGACCCCAGGTACCCGGCATTCTGCTGAGGGCCACTGCATGCAGGCAGCCCCAGATCTGTCCGAGCACCAGCCCGTCCAACAAGGCTGCCTGGAGAGCCCAGGGCCGCAGCTCTTCAGCGAAGGCCTTCCCATCACAGCCTAGGCTCGGAGAGCCGCTGCACTGCACCCTGTCTCCCAGCTTGGGACCTCACCCCGGCTCCCCGTCACCCTGCCTAGCATTCCGTGACACGTGCGTGCTGCACGCCTCCTCACCTCGGAGCTCTTGATGTTCCTGCCCCCTGGACACCATCACCCCATCTGTGTGCCTGATTCTGAGATCAAATGCCACCTCGTCCATGAGGCCCTCCTGGAGGCCCTTTTCCAGAGCCCTCTCCCCCAGGGCCCACGGCGCTTTGGTTAAGAACACAAACCTTGGAGGGCAAGTGGCCTTGCTAAATCACTCACACCCGTGCCCACGATTCCTTCCCTTGCTATGTGGGGTGGTGGAGTCAGCGAGGACTTGCTCAGAGGCCTGCTGATGGACTGCTGGCACGATCCTGCCCGGCCTCCTGCACCCCTTCTGAAACAAGAGCCCATAGGACAGGAGGGCCAGGGAACCACAGAGATGAAGGTCAGGCCCTGCCTGCCTGCTGGGGTGCCCCCTCCGTGGCCCCACTCCACACCAGGCTTCAGGAGCATCCTGAGAGGGGAGGGGTCCCACTCCCCACAGGGGTGGCCAGTCCCCCAGCACACACCTGGCTGGCCCTCCTCACCAGCATCCAGCAGAGAAGGCAGACGCCAGGCAGGATGGAACCCTGGCATCGTTGTGAGATCCAATGTGAAGACACACCACTGCCAGGCACCCCCAGGCCTCCCGCTGGCCCACTGTGCTGGCTGGACAAGTCCTCTCAGAGCGCCAGGGTGACCAGCCTCCACAGACACCCACCTTGCTGGGAGCCCCTGTACTCTCTGGCTACCTGGATCATGCCCCCTTTGCAGGACGCCTGGCACAAGCCACACAGCTTGGGCAGCAGAGCTGGGCTCAAAGTGTGGGGAACGGAGGGGGTGGGGGCTAAGGAGAGGGTGCCCCCAGAAGGAGGTCATGAGGGCTGACATTAAGCCAAGGGCAGCCAGCCACCAAGCAGGCCAAGCCAAAGTGGCTTCCGAATAATCCCTTGGGTTTGGATGGACCAAGGGTGGGGCTAGGGCGACTCCCGGGGAGCAGAGCTGGACTGTGGCCCTGCACCACAGCTGTGAGAGACAGACAGGGACAGGAGAGCCCAGGGCAAGACATTTAGGGAGGGGCCCACCCTGCAGCCCCGGCCCAAGCAGGGCATGCTCCACCTAGAAAGAGCCAGGCCAGCATCCATCACGCGGGGTCAGAGGGGAAGGCACGTGGTGGTGTAAGAACATTTGTCTGAGGCCGGAACAGCAGGAGGGAGAGCCTGGCACTGGGCCGTGCAGGACCATAAATCTGCCAGCCTCGGGCACTCGGCTGAGCTAGCCCACCCCGACTCCAGTCCAGCCCCCACAGCTGAGGCCTGGGGTCCTGCAGGGTGGGTTGGGGAGGGGGCCACCAGATGAGGCCACCAGGGAGGCCTCCTGTGGAGCTCTCAGGCCACCCAGCCACAAAATGTGACACTAAGTCAAAGTGCTCCATAACGCAGGGGGAGGCGTGACGGTGCAGCCTCTGGACCTGCGAGTGGATGGGGAAGCCAAGGCCCTTCTGAGAAGTCGCCGCGTCACGGTCGGTGCGGGCAGGCCTCTGCCCCAGGCTCCTGTCCAGCCCAGGGGAGCCCCATCAGCTGCCACGGTCACCCAGAGGGAAGGGAGAGCCCAGAGCTCAGAGGGGCTCCCAGAGGCCTGGCCACCCAGCCGGCGGCCACCAGGCACCCGACAGGGCAGTCTGGCTTCCACTTGCCCCTCCACCACATGGATTACCTGTTCCCGTGGAGCAGACAAGCAGAGGCCAGATACACCAAGGGGACACTCAATTCATTTTTATTCGATTTATTTACTCATACCATACACCTTCTTGAACAAAAACTGTATAGTGGCTTCCAGGAACCACCCAGCATGAGTTAGAAACAAAGCCACCTGACTAGAGCTAGTCACATAAGAACACACAGGGATGATCAGTTCCAATCAGACATGTGAGAAAGGGCCTGTGTGGTTAGCAGAAGCTGCAGAGTACAACTGTGTGAGCTTCCTGGCAGGCAAAGGAAAAAAGGAACTAGACTTCCTTTGCTGTGTAAGACAAGAACCAGCTCTTCTGACTCCCAAAAATGAACCCTTGCAGGACATTCGAGGGAGCCTTGAGAAGGCCACTACCCATTCCCTTAACCCATTCCAAATCATCACAAGCCTCCCAGCAAGGCTCTGCACAGCCCAAAGTGTGGGGGCCATCTGCAGGCTCCCGCCCACCCCTCAGCAGAGAGGCCAGTTACTACAACTCACATCTTCACTCAGCCCCACCTCTGACCACAGCAAGATAGAGAGCCGCTACCGGAGACCCACAGGGCCTAGTCCTGTGGCCTCCTGACATTCCATCTCTGCTTCTGGCTGACGCTGGGAGGACAGTGGCTCACAACCCTTAAGCTTAACCCCATCCTCCAAAGCCCACCCTCACTCCCTGAAACCTGGACCAGTAGGAAGATGAGGTGGGCACAAGGAGCCGTCATTCCATTGCTGGGCCGAAGGACAGCCCCAGGGGCAGCAGAGGACACCAGCTGGACTGTCTGTCCAGGGCAAAGCCACCAGCTCAGGGTTGGGAGGAGCAGGCCCAGTCCCCACAGAGGCTGGATGGGGTGAGGTCAGGTCTGGCCCTGCCTCCCAGACGCGGTTCCCCAGAGGGGCCTGGGAGCCTCAGAGACCCACACTGAGCCTTCCCATCTGAGCCACCTGGCCCCCCTGCCAGCCCAGGGAGCAGCCGCCTCTCACACCTCCCTTGCTGCCTCTGGAGCCTGCCAGCACCTGGTTCACCTGGGACACACTGCTGACGCCAGGTACCCTGCCCTGTGGGTCCCTGAGGCAGGCACCATGGCCCTGGCACAAGGGTGGCCCCAGAAGCCAGTGAGGCTCAAGCCAGCTACGGAGTAGGGAGGGGGGTCCAGGGGCTCTGACCCCAGGCAGCGAATGTCCAACACCCTGGGTTCAGCCCCTGCCCTTCCAGGACCACAGTGTGATCGGGCGACAGAGCCAGGACCCCGCCAGCACCACCCATCAGTACAGAGCTGGGGGCTGTGGAGACAGTGCCCGTCCCCACCACACGGATGGTGGGGAGGCTTCTTGGGGGGACTGACAGGGAATGGGGAGCCAGCGGAACCACCACCCCCGTTCCAGACCCCACAGAGAGGTCAGAGGATCTCCAGGCCAGGTCATGTCACCCTGGCCCTGCACAGGACGAGAGCCCATGGCCCCACAGCCTTTAGACTCTGTCCAGCTTGGTGGGGAGACGTGAGCCATGACTGGGACTGCAGTGGGCAGGGTAGACAGGGGCCACCAGCAGCAGTTCTGGAGCTCAAGGAGAATGGGACTCCCTGCCTGGGCCAGCAGGAGATTTGCACGAGCTAAATGGGAATTGATCACTTCCCCCATCAGGGGCGCTAATCAATTCAGCACTGGTATTGACATGTCGAATGTCACAGGGCCTCTGGAGGAGGCACCACCGCTGTATGACCATCTGGGCAGCAGCTGGAAGGGTCCCCACCCCCACTACTGGGGATCACCATCCTCCATGGGAGCCTGGGGAGCAGGGCGTGAGGAGAGCCAGAGTCCAGCCCAGCAGCCATCAGGGTGAATACAATGGGGTGTGGGAGGAAGAGTGTGGTCACTCGGTCATTCAACAAACACTTCTTGGTGACCTGGACCCTGTGCCTGCCCTGGCAGAGCTCCCAACCTAGGGGAGGGCCACTGGACACAGAGACCACAGAATGGGCAAGGGATGTGGGAAGGGCTGAGAAAGGGCAGGGCCAGGTGGCAGCCTCCCAGAGAAGGGCAGGCTGTGGGCAAGGGGCGCTCAAGAGGGGCCAGTGCCCTCTGAGGGGCTGCCAGGGCCTCGTGCCATGACCGGAGTGAGGCTGGTCAGCACAGGGAGGTCCCTGCCACCATCAGCACAGGGCGCTGGGCCATTCTGGCTGTGGCTCTGCTGGATGAGTACAGGAGGGTCGGGGCTGGGGGCTGTAAGAGGGGCGCTTGCAGCGAAGCACCGTGGGATGAAGAAGAGAACGGGACTTAGGGCACAGTGGCCCTTGTGCCCAGGGGCAGCACCTTTCAGAGGCCATGGCCTGTCAGGGCCAGGCTGGGGCCGCAGGACTAGAGACTGACCAGAAGCTCCTGGCGGCCCGGGTCCTGGGCGTCCCCTCTGGCCACGCTGAGGTGGGCAGGCCTCAGGAGCTGGCCTGAGCCGCCAGGGACGACGAAAGGAGTTAGCAGGAGCTTGGGGGCCAGCTCGTCTTGGTAAGTGAAGACACAGAGCTGGGAGGGATGCAGGCTTCGGGTTCTGGCTCAAGGGACAAGGAGTACAGGGTGGCCAGTGCAGAGGGGCAGGCACTGAGCTGTGGCAGAAGAGAAGGCCCCCTGGCTTGGGCCCCTGCAGGAGAGACACTGTGAGCCCCCAGCAGAGACTTCTCAGAGATGGGGGGGCACCTGCGAGGGGGTGCAGGGAGATTAGGGCAGGGAATTGGCAGGATCCCGGGGGGCTTGGGGGTCCAGGGCGGAGGACGCCCATAGAGGCCACAGGAGGACAGTCCAGAGGGTGTGACTCCAGGCTGTGCAGGGGCCAGGAAGGGGTCACCCAGAGGCGAGGCCTGGGAACCCTGGTGCAGACAGACGGCAGCACAGTGCGGGGCCCATGTCCCCTCCACACCAGGCCTGCCACCCTTCCCAGTTCAGGCGGGAGTCTCCCAGACCCACCCTGGTGGCAGTGCATGCCTCCGGGAGCACCAGGGCCCAGAAAGGCGGGTTGGGGGGGGCACAGTCCCACCACTGGCCAGGGATGAGGTTCCCCCAGGAGACCACAGTCCCCCTCGCTGCCCGGAGGAAGCCAAGGCAGGGGCACGGAGGAAAGGGTGCACGGCAGTGAGCAAGAGGCAGGCCCTGCGCCCAGGGTCCTCTGGCCGGACGGGGCTCCGACTGCCATGTCAACCCCTATAGGCAGCAAAGACCCAGCCCAGGGTGACCCCCAAGCCCACGTCCCAGGAAACGCACCTGAGGTGTGCGAGACGCCCTATGCCAGACCTGACTCCCGTACACCTACAACTGTGGGGCAGACATGGGGATGACCCTGGCACTGAGCGGAAACTAGGCCACCACCCTCCAGGAACCTGCCTGAGGCCCCAGAGCAGGAGCTGCTCACTGGTGGGAGGAGGAGCCTGACCCCCAGCAGAGATGCCAAGGGCATCAGACAAGATGACCTCAGACTGGCTGAATGGTCACAGCCCACCCACCCCCTCAGGCCTCCCTCTACACCTGAGACCAGGAAGGGACCCCGAGGCAAGGGCCTCTAGCAGCCACGCTGGGGTCCCGGTCCCAACCCAGATGCAAGTGAGCACCTAGGAGGATAGGCAAAGCTCCCTGTGAGCTGAGGGTCGCCTTCCAGGTGAAGAAAGGGCCCCAGGGGAACTCCTAGACAGCCCACTCCACATCCCAGTGCCTCACTGACCCCAGCACAGAGCCCAGCGACCCCTGGACAGTGGGCCAGACTCTGAGGAGGGTCCACTGGGGCTCACCCAGAGCCAGTCACACACAGGCCCTCCCTCCCTAGCCAAAGCAGAAGCAGCTGCAGGTACCTGGCCCAGACACTACCCTCCCAGCCTCCCTGAAGGAAGCTCTGGGGAGGCTGAGCCAGGCTGCAAATCACCAGGACACAGGGACATCTGGATCCCACAGGACAATGACACTCACTGACATTCCAGGGTCTCAGGCCCAAAGCTTTAGGGCCTCAAGTCCCCATGGGTGCTGCTTCCATCCTCTAGAGAAGAAGTGGATGATGGGGCCTTCACAGAACCCTACAGGTTGGACAGCACCCCCAGTGGGCCCCTGGAGGTCACCCCCATCTGACGAGGGAGGAACCGCAGTGGGGGAGGGGCGCAGAGCAGGAACAAAGCCCAGACCCTGGGCTGCAGGGCGAGCAGGCTCCTGGGTGCCCCCACCTGGTACTGCGAGGTACCCAGTGTCAAAAGCCAGACTTGAGGAGGGCCAGGGAAGTGGGAGGTGAGTGCTCGGGGTGGCCCAGAGGCCCCTCTGATGAGCCATCTGCAGGAAGGGACCACTGAGACCCCAAATCCACCAGTGACTGGTGCGACCTTCAGCTCTCTCCACCAGGACCCTCCACCCACCCGCGACCAGCTGGCCACACAACCAGCACCACCAGGCAAAGCCCAGCTCAGCTGCTAAAGCCCCTCCTCTCTCTGGCCTCAGCTTCCCATAAAGGAGTAGCAAGGTGGCCCAGTAGTTCTGACAGACCCCCAGGAAGCCTGTCCCAAACCACACCCTCCTGGGGCCCTGACCGTGCTCTGGTGTCTTTTCAACCAGATGCAGGCCATCTGCACAGAGTCTGGCAGGACTGCATGTTGCTCAGAGCAGCAGATGCAGGAGGGTCCAGGCCCCCCACCAGGACAGACCACAGGGGCCGGTCCCCAGGCTGCAGAGAGGGTGCCCAGACAGAAACCAGCTCACACACTCCACCCTACCCTAGACGAGAAACACCACAGGACCCCAGGACCCCAGGGTCTGCCCCCACCCCCAGATTGCAAGGCCTCCTTTGAGAACTATATTTAGATTCAATAGGGATTGTATGAACTTCCCAGGAACACTTTTAGAAAGACTGAAGGTCTGGCGGGAAGGGTTTCCTCTGGGGACCCCCAGCTTCCCAGGCTTCATAAACTTCCAGGGCGTATTGTTCCTTGAACAATGGTCCCAGCTCCTTCCAAGAGCAGGACAAGCCCATTGGCTGAAGAGTCCAGCAGAGCCCCCTCCTCTGGCAAACACCTTGGCAGCTGAGGCCACAGCCTGGGGAACCCAGGGGCCCAGGCACTCAATTCCCAGAGGGGTGGCCACTGCCTAGGGTGCCAGAGCCCCAGGCAGTGTCCCACACACCATTCTTATTCATGACTTCGGGAGGGGGCAGGCAGGGCCTCCCTCACAGTGGCAGGCCCACCCTCTGGTCCTCCAAGCCCTCCTGCCCCAGGTATACAATTTCCAGGCACCTGGCTGGGGGCCCAGGTGCCCTAAGGGTGAGGACGCACCCAGTAACCTCCCGCTGCTGGCAGGGCAGGAGCTGTCCCGCCCTGGGTGGAGTCCCTGCCATCTCCCTCTCCCCTCCCCCTCGCAGACACAGTGGTTCCAGCTGTGGGACATCTGCGGCTCTGGAGATAAACGACTGCCCAACCCCCTCCGACCCGACTGCGGGGTCCTCTTAGGATGAACTGCCCCAACTTACACACTCCACGTTACAGACGGGGAAACAGTCCCCGCGGGAAAAGGGACTGGCCCAAAGGCAGTCGGGGGAACCTCCACTCCCTCTGCGCCCCAAGTCTCCCAAGTTCCAGCATGGTCCCTGCTGCAGAGACCAGCCCGAGGAAGGGTCACTTACCCGGAGGGGTGTTCCGGGCCCGCTGACCAGCTTCCACGCCTGCCGCTTGAGCTCAGCGAGCTTTGTGTGGCAGTGGCGGCACCAGCCGCCTCCTCCCGGCCAGTGGCCCTGCTCTGCGCCCGTCCCGGCGCCCTCGGGCGCAGGGCGGCTGCCGAATGGGTCCTGCTTGGGCCCGGCGGGCAGCCTCTTGCGCGCGGACACCTCCAGCAGCTGCCGCGGCTCGGGAGCCGGGCCGCCCTCCGCCGCCTGCGGGGGTGGGGGCGGAAGGGGACAGTGAGTCCGGGCCTCTGGGCGGCGCCAACACGGGACCCAGCGCTGAGGACTCCAGACCTCAGCGCGTCCCGGCCCCAGAGTGACGCACTCTGGACAAAGTTAGGCGCGCGGACGCGAACCTGCCGCCCACCCTCTCCTTCCATCCCGGGAGGTCCGGATCTGGGTCCCTCCCAGCAGGGTGCCCAGCGCCCCCCGCACCCTTTCCAGGCCCGGTCCTGCGGGGCGCCGCGCACCCCGCGGGCGAGCATCCTGGGCGTCCCGAGCTCTGTCCTGGGACGCCCGGAGGCCCCCTGCTGCCTCCCTCTCGGGGCCCGGCCGCGCGTACCGCGGGTTGTGCGGCGCACTGTGGGGCGCCGCGGCCGCCCATGGCCCGGACGCAGGAAGGGCTAGGCGGGCGCTTCGGGGCCGCGCGGGTGCTCTGGGGGTGCCTCGGCTACGTGATCCGGCCCGGAGGCGCCCCCATGGCCCTGGCCGCCGCTCCGAAGTTCGCGCCGCGGGCGAGTGGTGGAGAGCGCGCGGTGGCGTCGGCCGGCGCGCTCGGAGGCGCGGGCGGGGCGGGGCGCGGGCGGGGCGGGGCTCCGGGGAGGGGCCCGGGCGGGAGGGCTGTCCCGCCGCTCTGGAGCCCTCGGCTCGGCGGGCGTGGGGGAGGGGTCCTGCTTCGCCGCGCGGCCCCTCCCACTGCAAGGACCCCAACCTGTTAGGCGAGTCGCAGCCCGAAGGAGGGGCGCTGGGGGGCAGCGGTGGGATGCTCGGTACGCGCGCGCATGCGCCTTCCAGCTCCTCTCCCCGGACACTGGGATCTGCGCATCTCCGGGGAAGCACTGACCCACGCTTCACTTTTCAGCGAGCAAACTGAGGCCGCGGACGGGAGGGGCTTGCCCAAGGTCACACAGCGAAGGGGAACTCAGGACTCCCAGTTGCTTTTTCCTGCAGATCCAGGGCACTCCGCGTGTCGTTGCCCACGCTTTAGATCTAACTGTCGCGCGTGGGTGAGTTGTCATTGAGGTCTGCGCCTCGGAACGGGCAATGCCCGTACCAGTGTGTGTCCAGGCGTGTCTGCGAGCGGCACGCGTGTCTTTGCAGCCGCGCGTGTGCACGAAGGTGGGTGTGCGCGTGGGTGCCTGGGAAGCGAGAGGAGGTGGTGCGGCTGACCCTGGGAGTGTGCACGGGACCTGTTGTCAGCCGGCCTGACAGATGGGAACTTAGCTCCGGAATTAATTGCCTGTTTGTCTCCGCCTGGGAGGTCGCTCCCCACCCTCCACCTTCAGAGACCAGTTGCTCCCCCTCCAGGCCGGCCCTAAGAGTTGCCGCTATCCGAGACGGCAGGTGGCTTCGTGTCCTGGCTGTGGGTGAGCCCGAAACCCGGGGTCGGGCTCGGCTGGCACTGCCGCCTACTTCCTGAGACGCGCGCGCCCCCTGCTGGCCGCCGCGCATCCGCCGCCCTGAGGCTCGAGAGCAGTCTGGCGCCAGCCGTCCAGGGACTAGGAGAGGCCGAGGCCGTGCAGAGGCTGGTCCCGACCCGATCAGCGGTCCCAGCCTGCTCCCCCGCACACAGCGAGCCTGTACACAGATTGAAGCTGCTCTGCGCCTCTCCTGAGCCCCTCACAGCGATCCGCCCTTTATGTTTGGCCCACCACCCTTTTACTTGCAGGATCCTCCCCGGCAGCACGCATTCCCCAAAAGAGGGGTGGATCATTCCCCTGGTTTCTCAAGTCTTTTATGACCTACAACGTGGCGCGCTGGGGGAAATAAAGTGGGCAGGGCTTCCCACTCTTACTCCGCGATGCCACAGCCTCCAGCCCTTTTCCACCCAGTGCGGGGACTGGAAGCTCTGCCCCTCTGCTATCTCATCTCAGACTCCCAAAGGAAAGCGGGCCTCAACCTCCATCCGGATCTGGGGACACCCCCATCCGGAACACACACACACACACACACACACCGTCATGGCTTGCAAACAGCTTGGTCTCCCACCTCTCAACTGCTCTGGGACACACACAACCGGGCACGGGAAGCGCGGCTCTATAACACACACACTCCCCACATGCACCCCAGAAACACACTGACGCCGGGAGCCCCGGGTTTTCCCCTGGGGTCTGCCACACCAGTAACTTCGGTTGTCGGCACCGCTGAAGCGCTTCGGGGAGCACAGGCTCACAACCTACACCCGGGGCCCGGAGGAGGCCAGCACAGTCCCGCAGAACACAGAGGGGCCCGCGGGACCTGGAGTCACCTAAGGCATTCGGGATCAGGCACGAGACTCCCGATGCCCTGCCTCTCCCACCTCTGCAAGGCGCGCGGCGCGACCGGCGTCCCAGTGCTGCGCGCTCTGCCCCGGGGCAGCACTAATGCGGGAAGTGCGGCAGCGAGTCCCTGGCCCGGCCTGCCGGGCGCGGCTCGGGACCTGCTGCCTCCTCCGCGCCGCACCCTGAGCCGCGGTAGCAGCGGGCAAAGTCGCGGGACGGCGCCTCTGCCGCCAGCTGGGTCCCACCGCCCAGCCCTCACCTTGGCTCGCCGCCGCAGGAGGTGGCTGGTGAAGCCCAGAATGATCTCCGAGTCCAGGCAGAGCGCCCCCATCTCCAGCAGGCTGGGCGCCTTGCGGGGTGCGCCGTGGGGCGGCTCGGGCGGCCCGGGCAGCGCCATTGAAGAGCAGAGCGCGGGGAGCTGCCCAGGGCTCCTCCCGCCGCCGCTGCCGGAGCCTCCCAGCCTGCGCGCTCCCTGGCCGCGCGCTCGCCGCCGCCGCGCCCCGCACCGCGCAGGGCTGCCCGCCAGGCCCCAGTCATCGGCGGTCCGCGCCCGCGGCCCCTGCGCTCGCTCCGCGCCGCATGCCCGCGCGTGCCGACAGCGCCCCCTCCGCCCGGACGGTACGCCAGACATCGGACGTGCGGACCCAAGGAGAAGCGACGGGGGTCCTAAGGGCGTACTCGCCAAAGGGCGATGGATGAGGTCCCAGGTCCGCAGCCCCTGCCTCGAGGCCCCCTGCCGGGTGTCCTGGCCCGTGAGCACAGGGACGGCGCGGTGGCGCTGAGTAGGCGCTCCCGAATTCTCTGCGTACAGGAGGCGTATCGTAGTCACTCCCCCTCCAGTCCGTCCCGACGACTCCGTAACTCGGGAGTCCCGTTCCCGGAAGACGTGTAGGAAGCCGTGACCTTGTGCTCTCCCATGCTCAAGAACGCCCGTCTGGGCGGTTCCCCGGAAGCCTCGCATACTACGCCCCAGCTATGGACCCCCAAGGCTCGCGCCGCCAGGGCCCCCAAAGCGCCACAGCGGCTGAGGTCTCTGCGCCTCCACCCTCAGACCCCGATTCTGCCAGCAACTGCAGCTTCTCTGCCCTGGACCCGGGCCCGAAATCCCCACAGAGCGGAGGGTTCCTGCTGGCCTGCTGCTCAGCCAAATTAGGCCAGATTATAGTCGGAGTTCAGGGTGGGGAGCATGAGACTAAGGGCATTCTGCCGGGGCACAAACTCAGAGCCAGATAGGGGGTCCCGCCATGTGTTGCCTTCGGCAACGTTTGCTGGCAGCGCGCACTGAGGCTGAGGAGGGTTAAGTAGACAGGGTCCCCTTGGGGAAGAGTTAAGGAGGAGGGGAGGGGGTGTAAGTGAACAGGACTTGGAAGGTAAACGTGCAAGAGAAGAGACTGAGGTCAGGGCCTCGAGGTCAGGGCGCCGGGCCCTTCCGGAGGCCATGGTCATTGACGGCATGACATGACAGTGTGGCTGGGGGCTGTGGCTGGGCCAGTCCGGTTGCCCTCTCTGGCCCCTGGAAGGACCACGGGGTCTCCTCACTCCCACAGTGAGACCATCCTGCCCCCGGGTTCCACCTCTGACTCCCCAAGTCAGCTGAAGGACATGTCTCCCCCTGACCACACCCAACGTCTCATCAACACCTTATCTGCCGGCCACAGGACAGCACTGACCAGCGCCCTGCCCCCACCCAGGCTTCTGCCAGGAGAGAGACCCTGGGAGGGGCTGCCCCCTTACCTGCCCCCACTGCCACCTCTAGGCTGGGGCAGAGATCACGGAAAGCCATCGGGGTATCCAGGATCTCCCCATCAGCCCCTCCCCTGGGCTCCCAAAGGTCCCCTGGGGCATTGCTCACCTTTCTCCCACTGCCCCCTCCAATCCCCTGAACCTGGAGACGTCCCCCAGGGGGACCTGGCTCTTCTGGGAGGAGACCTCCTGCCATCTCAGTGGATTGATTAAAGGCGTTGGGGAGATTTTTTTAACATTTAATTTACCAAGCATGCAGTGGCCATTCAGAGCTGTCCCCAGGGAAATCTAGGCCAAGAGAGCTAAACAGAAAGCCCCCTGCAATAGAGTGCAGTTCTGATGGGATTAATTGCTGGAGTGAGCTTCCAATCAGACCCCACGTGGCAGGATTTCAGGAAGGCAGGAGTACACTGGGCCGGAATGGTCAGATTCCCCCACCAGGCATCGGGAGCCCTAGGCCCGCCATACCACCATCTCACCCTGACCTGCCAAGGACATTGGGACACCCCCTCACCTGCTCCACACACAGACCAGTCCCTCTTGGGCCCAAGCCCCCATGAGTGGCCTCTAGCCCACCCCAGCCAGCCTTGAAAAGAAGGGGGCAGCCCATCCATTCAATAATTTGAGGCCTGGAAGGCACCCCGACGTGCTCCCACCGTGCCCTCTGGAATATGAATACATGAAGCACTGAGGAACTCTGGACCAGGAGGGAAACAGACACAAACCCTAACACTTGACCCTTGGTGACAGAGGAGGCAAGTCAAAACCTGGGGCTCAGGGCTGTACAACCCAGAGAGGACAAGTAGTGACTCTATGGCATCTCACTACGCTGATGGACAGTGACTGTAATGGGGTTTGGGGGGGGGGACCTGATGAAGGGGGTAGTGTAATCACCATAATATTACTCATTTAATTGTAGATTAATGATATCAAAATAAACATTTTAAAAATCCAAAAAAAAAAAAACCCTGGGGCTCCTGGAAAGGTACTCCAGACACGGTATGCATCAGGTCCGGTTCGGGCTTCCAGGGAGCATGTATGCCCATAAAGGCCTGGACTTTCCTGGAAGAGACACAAGAGGCAGTCAGAATTGCTGCCTCTGTGGGGAGGAGAGGAAGGGGCCAGGGAGAGGCTTTCCCCCCACCTTCTAACCCTGTGTGTGGCCTTAACTCTCATGGATTTTTGACCATGACTTTTAGTATTCGATGGCATTTTCAGTGCTGGAGCAGCCAGAGAGGAAATGCCTGAGGTCCACCTAGTAGGACCACCCTAGGCATGGGACACCCTCCATCCCCCTCCAAAGTAGGGTAGGGGAGAGGAAGGAGCCTCCCCCTCATCTCAGGGGGGTCCTGGGGCCCTCCCATGCTTCCCCACACCTGGGCAGCTCACCAGCCTCCTGCCTCTGCACCCCTAATGTCTGTGGTGGGGAAGGCTGCCTCAGGAGAGCAGCCAGCGATGACAGCCCACAGTGGCCCAGCGCAGGGCCACCTGGCCAGGGTGCACCCTCCTCCTCAGCTCTGCAGGCAGGCTTCGGGCCAGGGAAGGCTGACCCCATGGAACCAGCCCTCCGTCAGGGCCGTGTGAGTGTGGGCGAGGCTGTCCTCTCTGTAGGCATAGCAAACACTGGTGTTTACAGTGTCTCAGGCTGCTGACCGCCTTGACAGTATTCAACAGTTAATCCTCACCACAACTCTAGCAATGCTATTGCTATGATCCCCGTCTAAGGGATAAGGAAACTGAGGCATAGACCGGCCAGGCAATGTGCCAGGGATTCATCCCAGGCGGTCTGAATCTGTGACAGAAAGCCCCCTCCTCAGCCCATTCCCCCAGGGCCTGGCCTCCAAAACGCTGCTGTGCAGGGGCAGTACTGACACTGTGCTGGGAGCTCCTGGGGTCTCCGCCAGGAGGAGCCCCAGGCACCCTGGTTTCAGCACCTCGGCCAGCGTCAGCAGAGGGGCAGTGCTGGGCAAGGGCCCACCAGGCTTTCCCTGCAAGTCTCCTGGGATGGGCTGGGGAAGGGCGCGGATATGGGAGTCTCCCAGGGTGTCGGGCTGCCGTCGTCCACTGGAGTTCGCCCTCTGAGTTCAGCCGCTCTAGAGTCAGCCTTGACTCTGGCTTGCTCTCACCACCCCTATCCTATCCGCCAGGACCTCCTGTCCCCGCTAACCTGACAGTATGTCCAGAGTCAGACCACTTTTCACAGACTGCACTGCCCGGGCCCCATCTTGGCCAGAATTCCTTAAGCAGGGGCTCTGGGACCACTCCACCCCCTTCCATCCGCAACCAACACATAGCCTGGGGAGCCTTTGAGATGGGGGGAGAGGTCACCCCACCTCTCTGCCCAGCACCTCTGCTTCCCATCTCTTGCCTTGTGCCCTGACAGTCCTCCTTGCCCTGCTCTGGCCCCACAGGCTTCCCGGCTGCTCTAGACACTCCGGGGACGCCCCCTGGGCGACTGCTCCGACTGCTCCCCAGATGTCCACGAGGCTCTCGCACTCCCTCCCTCTTCAGGTATTGTCTGGACGGTCACCTTCTCAGAAAAGCCCTCCTGACCCTCCACAGGTCACACTTCAATGCCTTCTGTCACTTCCCAGCCCTCTGGCACCTTATTTTCCCCCCTGTAACACCTGTCATGAATTTACTGTCAAGATTCCTCTTTGTCTCACTCATTGTCCGTCATTCCCATTGGAATATCTGTTGTTTCTCCAGTCCCCAGCCCAGAGGAGACACCCACTGATATTTGTTGAAGAAATAAAGGCATAAGTGAATCCCAGGCATGCTCTTTGTTACGAGTTCCTGGGTGAATTCCCACTGTAAAGGGGCCCCTGTCCCTCCATGCCCTGCCCTGGCCTAGCCCTCCCCATCCCCAGCCTGGGTCTCTGTTCTGGCGCCCTCACTGCCCCAGACTGGCTCCTCCCTCTCGCCCACCCACAGCAGGGCTGCAGCGCCAGACCCTCCCCCTGGGATGACTTGATCAGGCCCACCCAGCCCAGCCTAGGTCAACCGGGTTGACCAGCCTGAGGACACCCCCAGGCCCTGATAGGTCTGAGCCTTCCCGGCTCCTGCAAGGAAACACACATGGCCCCCAGGGCCCCCTCATTGTGACAGTGGAGCCCTCAGGCCCTCCGGCCCAGCCTGCCTGGGCTCCCAGCCCCTGGCAGATCTTCTGGGCCTCAAGTGGCAGTCCTTCAGCCAGCCTGCAAGGCTCCCAGCCTGGATCTGCTCCTCTCTGGACTCAGCTCCCCGCTTCTGCACTCTAGGGTCCAGCTGCCTCAACTCCCCATGCCCCAGCCCTCAAGCCCTGGCAGGCCTCCTGCCTCTATGCCTGGACTTCTCCCTCAGAGCAGCCAATGCTATCTTCATGCCAAACTCAGACCTGTCTCTTCCAGCAAAGCTCCCAGCCCCTAGCAGGACAAGACCCAAAATCCTGTACTCCCACAGCACCTGGCGTATTCCTGGAGCCCTCTAGGGCAGAGATTAGATTCATCTCCGGGTGTCCGGGGACAGCTCACGCTGAGCACTCCCGGGTAAGTGAAGGTTTAAGGAAGACAAGCGGCCAGCCAGGAAGGTGGACAGGTAGCAGGGGACCGCCTCCTCCCCGACTCCCTGAGTGGATGTGGATGGACTCAGGAGGCAGGCCTTTTCCGCATTTTCACAGCCACACCTAGAATGGGCACTGCCACTTCTAGCCAGCAGGTGGCGCACCTTGGCCACAGGCTCTGATAAAAGGAAAAGTCTAAGAGATGACCTTGTTCAGTTTCCTTCTTATGCAGATAGGGGAACGGAAGTCCTGAGAGGGGCAGGGGCTTCCCCCAGACTTCTGACAGTGAGGGATGCAGCAAGAGGCCCTGCAGCCCTGCAGCCTCACCAGCATCCCCTCCATACACGCTGCCCCACAGGCCTCAGACCGCCTACCCGGACACCCGCAACTTCCTTCTCCCCTCCTGCTCTTGCTCCCTCTCCCTCCACCCCTCGAAAACCTGGGCTCATCCTCTAGCTTGAGGACAGGCAGTGAAGGGTATAGAGACATGTGTGCGCAGAAGTCCTGAGTCCCCAGGCAGCTTGCCTGAGAAAGCAGTCTGGAAAGCTCTGGGACATCCCTCAGTGTGGCTGCCTCACAGCCCTGCCACCGTGCCCACCGTGCCCACCGCATCCACCATGCCCACCATGCCCACGACGCCAGAAATAACCTGACTGCTTCTTAGAAGCCCTTCTGGGTGAGTTTCCCATACAATAACCCACACCTCTGTAGGGCAGGGGTGGAGTCCAGCTCAACTCTGAATCCACAGGGACCAGGGCTGGGCATGAAGGTGACCTGAATACAGGCTCTGCATGTGCGTGTGTGTGTGATACAGCACTGATGAACCACACAGAGAATGGGAAGAGCTTGAGCTGGGGTGCTGAGTAAACAAAGATGGTGCTGAGGGAGTCGCCCACTCCAGTCACTGGACTTCCCAGGTCCAGGCAGCACCACTGACCATGCTGAGCACAGCCGCATGCCTCAGGAGCCACCATCCACACGGCCTGGTGTGTGGCATCCCCCACTCCCCTTGGGCATGGCCGTGGGAGCTTCTCAGAGAAAGAAGAGAATATATTGAGTCCTGTGAACTTAAGTATGATTGCAACTCAGAGAATAATAAGGAAAGCACTTGGAAAATAAAATTATGATAAAGGAAATAGAATTCAAAAGAAGAACCAAAAGAAAAGTCAAGAAAATCTCCCAGAAAAGAGAAAATAAGGAAAAAGTTACCAGATGAGAGTAGTAAGTTCAATGTCTGAATAATAGGAGTTCCAGAAAAAATATGAATGAAGAAATAATGCAAAAAAAAAAACACAACAAGCAGAACTGAGCACCAGAGATCTTCAATGCCTAGCACAATGAAAGAAAGAAGGAAAGAAAGACCACATCTCTGTGAAATTACTAAACAACTCCAGAAACAAAAACAAATAGAAAAGGCTTGGGTGGCAGTGGGGATGGGGGAGAGGGTGTCCTGTGTCAAGAAGCAGATTGCATCCAGCTGGTCAACAGCAACAGTGGAAGCCAGAAGACAATGTAGCAAAGTTTCCAAAACCCCAAGAGAAAAATGGTTCCCCGTCTAGAATTCTATACCCAGCCAAATTATCAACTGAGCATAAAAGTAGAATAAAGGCAAAAAAACTCGGCCTTTGATTTTTCCCTGTCTGGAAGTTCCTGGCAGATGGGTACCCCCCAAACAAGGGAAGAAAGAAAGGTGGAGGGCAGGAGAGGGGAAGGGAGGAAGGATATAAAGAAATAGACTGCTTAATGTATTTGAACACATTTAAAAGAGATTTGAACCTCCATCAGAGAGCATGGAGTTATTCAGAATTACATAGAAAACTATGCAAAATTTTTTAAATAAGGCAATTATTTTAAAAAATTTGGAAGTTGTACCAGAGAGGAACTGAGATGAGTGTATGCTAACTTGGGGTGAGGTATGGAGGGCAAGAGGTTCCTGTTGTTCTTAACGAGCTTTTACAATTATTATTTGACTTTTCAAATTATATGCACGTTTAAATTTCATTTTTAAAAGAAATCACTTGTTTGATTTAGAAATGTAGATGAAAGTAAAAATATACTTCAGAATAATTCTGGGGAAAATCCAAACAGCAATCACAAGGAAGCACATGAGGGCTATGTCGCACTTTCCACGGGCTGAGGCCAAGGTCATTCCCAAGGCAAATCAAATCAAATCCTGACACAGGCCAAAGACTGCACCTGGATTAGGTAGGCTGTGATGGGGACTGCACATCCAGCCCTAAGCCCCAGGAGAACCCAGCATGGGGTGGGCATGGGGAGTCTAGCTCCAGAAGGGGGCATGACAGAGACCACCTTGGGGACAGCTCTGAACGTCTCTGGGAAAGGACTGTGGCAGAAGGATACCAGCAGTCCAGAGGGTCAAGTTCTCACTGGTGTTCTTAGTAGCAGGGTAGGGGAAGACTGTCATTTTGGGCCAAGATAGATGGACAGGGACCAGATTCTCACTCCCACCAGAAATAACTTAAACATGGGCAAAATATATGAAACAGCAGTTCACAGACACCGGGTATCCAGCCAGCCAGGAGTGTGATCTTTGCAAGGGGAGCTGAGCCCTGCCATTGCCCCAGCCTACAGCCTGGAAAGAGGTGACAGGCCCAGCACAGGTAGGCGGTGCCCAGTCTCCGCTCTCCCTGCCCAGGAGAGGCACAGCTGGAGTCTGTGGGCAGAGTGCCAGTGAAGAAAGCCACATGCACCCACAGCTCTGAGTGCCTGCAGAGACCCCGGGTATAGATTGACACATGAAGGGAGGACCCTCCCCAAGGCTGGAGGAGGAGCCACCTGGAAAGACAGCGGGAGAGCCGCCTGCACCCCCAGCCATGCTGGGGACTCGAGCAGGGGTGTGTGTGGGGGGGGCCCTGTGCCCAGCCCTATCACAGTGGCCAAAGGTGGGAGCAGAGCAGTGTCCATCAGCAGGTGAGTGGAGAAGCAGCCGCACACCCATCCAACAGGGGAACACTGTTCCGCCTTAAAAAGAAGGAAGTCCTGGCACATACTACCTCATGGATAAGCCTTGAGGACGTTTTACTAAGTGAAATAAGCCAGACACAAGGGGACAAATACTATATGACCCCACAGATATGAGGTCCTCAGAGTCATCACATGCATACAGCAGGATGGTGGCGCCAGGGGCTTGGGGACGGGGAGGGGAAGTGCTTGTTCTGTGGGGACAGAGTTTCAGTTTGGGAAGATAAAAAGAATTCTGAGATGGATGGTGGGGATGGCTGCACAATCATGTGAATGCACTTAATGTCACTAAACTGTGCACTTAAAAATAGTTAAAGTGGTAAATTTTATGTTATGTATATTTTCCCAGAATTTTTAAAACAAAGCGAAAAGCAATCCTCAAAAGGGTCAAACTGTCAACAAGTAGCTTAATTATGTCCCAGGGCAAGGCTCACGAGTATAAGACACAAAATCATCCAACACCTAACAATGCAAAATGAATTTGGCAGCCAATCAAAACATCACCAGGCATACAAAGAAACACAAAACTGCAGAATAAGGAGAAAAATCAGTCACCAGAAACAGACCCAGAAATGATGCAGATGATAAAATTAACAGACAAGAACATTGAAACTATCTTTGTAACAATATTTCAGTATGTTCAAGGAGATCTAGGAATGCTTGAATGCACTAAGTAGAGGCATGAACTGTAAAACAGATCCAATCAAACTTCTGTAGATGGAAAATCTAATGTCCAGGATGAAAATCACACAGATGGGGTCAACAGCAAATTAGGCACTGCAGAAGAAGCAATTACTTAGCTAGAAATGGAAACTGCACACAGTGACACAGAGAAGAGAAAATAAAAAGCTATGAACAATGCACAGAGCTTCAGTGAGATCTTCATCAAGTACAAGCGACCTCACCCTCAGAAACTAGACAAGCAGACCACATAAGCCCACGGTGAGGAGGAGATGGGGCGACAGACAGCAGAGAGAT
Organism: Smutsia gigantea; assembly: GCA_032199065.1. NCBI lineage: Eukaryota > Metazoa > Chordata > Mammalia > Pholidota > Manidae > Smutsia > Smutsia gigantea. Next base: position 224,600 of record JAVSCE010012793.1, on the reverse strand, counting down.
CAATTAAATGGCAAATGGAAAAAATAATGGTGAAAACCAGTCAAAGCAAAAGCTGGTTCTTTAAGATCATTGGAAATTAAAAGCCTGTAGCCAGGCTGGTCAGGAAAAAAGGAGAGAAAACACAAATCATCAGTATTAAGATTGAAACATTGCCACAGGCTCTACAGAGTTAAAAGAATAATAACAGAGCATTATTATGCATAACTTCATACGACCTGACAATTTAGATTAAATAAACAAATTCCTTGAAAGATACGAACTGCCAAAACTTGCCTAGGAAGAAAGAGATAACATGAATAGTCCTGTATGAACTGAAGATATCAAATTTGCAGTTGAAAACCTTCCACGGAAGAGAGCTCCGGAAGCAGGGAATCGAGGTGCAGGGGGCTCACAGGGTCCAGGCTCCCCGGGGAGGGGCAGATCTGCTCGCTCGCTCGATGGAGGTGATGGTTTCACCAAAGCATGTGCCTGTCAAAAGTCATCAGAGGGTACACTTCAAATATGTGCCCTGTCCTATGTGTCAATTATACCTCTATAAACAGAAAAAAAAAGTAGAGAGAAGGATGGCCCCCAAAGACGGGCTCAAGGAAAGCTTTCCTGGATGTGTGCCCTCCCACCCAGTCTCCTGAAGCCTCTCAGAACCACAGCACAGGCTCAGACAGCCCGTCTCAGCTGGCCCAGAGACCTCCCAGAACGGACAGTCCGTTCTCCCTTGGGCTCCCCAAGTCACCGAGGCGGGAGATGAAGTAAGTCCATCCTCTTCTCCATGGTGACCCTCAAGGCTGCCAGGTCAGGAATTCACTCGCTGTGCCTAGTGTAGGCCCTCAGGGGTTGCCCAAGAGGTAGGGGCCCAGACAAGGATGCTGAGGGACAGAGGGGCTAATGGGCAGTTTCTGTTCTGGGCTCAGCACCCCTGGGAATTACAGGCCCGGTACATCTCCAAAAGCCACAGGTCAGGTTCTCTCTCCCCTTCTCCTTCCAGCCCTTCCCTCTCGCGGAGGTCTATCGCTTAGAACAGTCATTCTCAGCCTTGGGCCTGTATCTGATTCACCTGGGAACTTGGAAGGGACGCAGATTCCAGGCCCATCCTGCCCCACCGGCTGGCCGCAGTGTTCTCACTAACCCTCCCAGTGACTCAGCCTCACGGCAAAGCTTGAACAGCGCTGACTCAGAATACTGGTTTAGCTACTTTAATAGAGACCAAAACAACTTTAAAAACTGGCTTTAAAAAGACAGGTTTATTTCTCTTGTGGAAAAGACAAGCTACTAAGTGGTCCAAGGAGCCAGGGTAGCAAGTTCTCCAAGTTGGTCCAGGAAAGGATGACCAACTGTCCCAGTTTGCCCAGGACAGAGGGGGGTTTGTGGCGAAACCAGGAGTTCCCAGGTGAACCTCACTGAGTTTGCCAGCCTCCACCAGGGATGCTCTGCCATGCCTGGGGTTACCCTCCATCCGTGTAGGCAGAGCCGCTCAGCACCATGGTGGCCACTCCACCAGATAGGGGAACAAGGAAGCAGGGAGCAGGCAGTGTCCTCCAAGGGCCTGTGTAAAGTCACAGCGGCCTCTTCTGCTCACCTCACCGTGGGCAAAGCCCCATGGCAGCAGCCCAGGAAGCCGTATGTCTCTAACACTCAGGGCTTCCGTGGCTAGAGATTGGATACTGGGGACCCTAAGATCCTCTGCCAGAGGTAGGGGCAGGGAGGAGGGGCTGGGAGTGGGGATGGTCAAGGAAGACAGGGCTTGTCACCAAAGAGGGGAGGTACCTGTCCTCCCAGAGGCTCCGGGGAACCAAGGGGGCCTGTGTGAGATCCTGCATTGCCACCTGGGTGAGTGGGCCCTCCCCACACCGACCCACTCCCGTGAGGCACCGCCATCCCAGGCAAGTGCTGGTTCAGGCCCACACTGGCACTCTAGGGGATGGACTGCATCTTCTCCGTGGGCCCCATGAGGTGGGCAGCACCTCCTCTCTGCAGGAGGAAGAGAGGGGCACTCTGCGGGGTGAGCGACTTGCCGAGACCACTGGCTGGTGGGCAGGTAGGTCTGGGATCTGAGTCTCAGTCTGTGCCAGGACGGGGAGGAGACAGAGGGGGATCCTCTGTCACTCCAACCCTTAATGCCTCCCACCTTGTCCCTCCCCATGGCCAGGGCCTCCAGCTGGACATGGGTAGCAGTCAGCAAGAGGGCCAGTTTTGAGGGAGGCTGGAAGCAAGCAGGAGCTGGCTGAAATTGGGGCCCTAGGGACCAAGCCCTCCCCCCCACCTGGCTCCTTGAGGCAGCAGTAGCTCAAAGCAGGAGGGAGGGTGTGCGGCCTGGGAACCTGGCTCAGGGAGGTGGGAGACTGTCTACCAGGTCCAGGAGGTGTCCCGTTCCTGGCTAAGGAAGGCTGGGAGCAGGTGCTGGGCGCCCTCGGTGCCCGAGGCGGGGCTGAGCTTGCCCCCCCCACCCACCACCCGCAGCGATCCTCATCGCCAGTTCTCTGGGGTTGGAAGGAAGCAGGTGAGACCATGATCCGTCCTGAGGGGAAAAGGACAGCCAGCCGAGGACACGGGAAGCCTTCAACATACGTTTATTTCCACCGGTCTGTGAGGTGTGCACCCGCACTATACAAAATGATCCCCAGGTACAGAAAGACAAACGCCCTGTACATGCCCACCTGAGCCCTGCAGGGGAGCCTCTTTCGGGGCCTAGCCGTTGGTACAGAACACTGTACAATGGAGTTGCCACCAAGTGGCCATGGCGGTCAGGGGGCAGCGTGGCTGCCCTGTGGACAACGCAGAGCACCAGGGACCCAGCCAGACACTGCTGTGTGCCCAAGATGTGGCCACAGTTGAGTTTGCTGGGCAGAAGGGAAGGTGCCGGCCGAAGGGTGGCCCTCCACCCTGCAGCATCCCCCTCCGCGGCCAGGGACCCTGGGTTCTCCTGCAGCGACGGCCCCCCACCTTCTCCCCGAGGCGCGGCCAGACCAGGGCGGCCCATCTCCCAGGCAGCAGCGCCTCGCCCCCGCCAAGGCGGGAAGGGTAGGATCCCGGCTCGCACACAGGCTTCCCCAAGCCCTCGCTGCGGGCGCCCCAAGACACCTCCCAGGGGAGCCCGAGGCCCGGAGGCGCGCTCTGGCACACCGGCTCTGCCGGCCTGTCGGCACCGCCCGGGCTGCGGCCTCCCGACCGCCTGCAAAGCCCGTTTCTGTCCCCGAGCTCCTCGCCTCCGCACTCGGCCTCCCCGGAGACCCGCGCTCGCCGCGCACAGCCCCTCGGCGAGGTGACCGCCCCTGCCGTCCCAGCCCCGCTGTCCCAGGGCGCCCGCGGCGGGGCGAGGGCGCTCCTTCCCCGCAGGCCCGGGCTGGGAAGCCGGCGCAGTGTCGGGAAGGGCGGGGGCCCTCGAGGCGGCTCCAGGCCGGCGGCGCGCCCGCCGCCTCCCCGCGGGCTCGGTGCTCCCCGGGCGCAGCCCCGATCCCGCCGGCCCAGGGGCGCAGGCCTCCCGCAGAAAAAGGGCCAAGCCCACCCCGGACGCGCTGTCGCCGTGGTCGCCGCCGCGCCGGGTCTAGTGGTCCTAAGCATTTCACAATTGCGCTACAGAACTGTTGAACTGTTAAGAACCACTGGACCCGGCGCGCCCGGGGAATCCGCGGCCACCGCGCTGTGGGGGAGAGCGCCGCCGCCCGGCGTCCCGGCGTCCCAGCGGCGCGTCCCCTCGGCCCGCGTGGCGGGCGCCCGGTCAGTGCGGCGGCGGCCCGGGCCGCGGCGCTGAAGCGGGCGGCCGCCCTCCCCGCCGCCGGAATGCGCCCGGCGCGCGCTGGCCCGACCGGTCTTTCCGGGCCGGGCGGCTCCAGGCCGGTGGGCCGCGCGGCGGGTCGTCCGCGGCCGGGGACCTGCTCAGCGCTGCGCCCCGCGCGGGGCGGCCCTGACTCAGCGGCCCCGAGCCCCGCCCGGCGCCCCCGCCTCCCGCGCCCCGCCTGGGCCGCACCTGGCGTCCGAGCTCCCCGCCGGGGCCCGCACGCGCACGGGGCCGCCTGCACCCGGGCACCCAGGGCACTTCCGGGGGCGGCGGCGGGGCTGGGGACACAGCGGCCGAGTGGTGCCCGGGGTCGGCGGGCTCGCTGCCGGGCGGGGGTGAGGGCCTGCGCCGGACACGCCCAGCCCCGTCCCTCCGACTTCAAAGGGAACGTCGTGGGAGGGGAACAAAGAGAAAGTGAAACTGGAGGAGGGACCGAGCACGCCGCGGGTTTCTGGTTCCCAGACGCGGTCTTTTCCCAGAGGGTAAGGCGGGCGGCCGGCACCCAGGGCCACAGCGGGAGCCCCGTCCTGCCTGCCCACTTACACGCCCTACGCGGGGTCCCGGCGGCCTGTCCCTCCGCGGAGCATCGTGCCTCTGGGCTGCCCACTTGTCACCTGGAGATGGGGCCTGACCAGCCAAGTCAGGGATTCTGTTACAGAGAGCTGCCCACTCCAGGCAAATGGGGGCGAGTGGGGGGCTCAGGCTTGGGGAAAGAGAGAGGTTTGGAGGGAGGTGACCCCTAAAGTCCTCGGCCCACACTGAGCCACCACTGTGGCTGCGTGGGGTGGGCCATAACCACTCAACCAAGCCCCCAGCCCCCGGCCTTCAGGAGACCAGGGTCCTCTGAGCTCAGGAGCCCCTGGTAGGTCCCCGGCCAGCCGACCTGCCACTCCACGAAGTGAACTGCAAAGATTTTATTTCCATTTTGCAGTTGAGGAAACCAAGGCTCATAGAGGAGCCATGACTTCTCGGAGGTCAGATAGCTCCTGGCGGTGGACCTGGGCTGCCTGCCCCGCATCTCTGCTGAGTCCATGGGCCTGGGTGTCTGTGTGGGCTTATGTGCGGGGCAGGACAGAGAACAGTTTGGGGCTCGCAGGGCATGTAGTCAAGAGGAGCACGGGGGTCTGTCCTGTCACCCCCACCCTCCCACCACCCACCACGTGGGCCAGAATAACCCGCCTCTCCTGTGCCCAGTCCCAGTGTGCCCAGGCCAGCACTGCCCCCCCTACACACTCCACCCTGGGCGGGCTCTCCTCATCCAGAAAAGGGGGGGCACTGTTTCCAGCATGGAGGGGACTGGGGAGACCCAGGAAGAAGAGGGGACAAGCCCAAGCCCCTGTGGCTCCCCCACTTGCAGCAGGAGGTGTTGAGGTGTGACCAGAAAGGGAACTTCCTAGCATGAAAGAGAAACTGGGTCACTGGCAGCTGGCTACTTCCTGGCCCTGCCCCACCCTGGGGGGCCCTGACTTAGGATGGAAACCACTGGCTAACCATAGATGGTGGCCTGAGCGAGAGACGGGGATGTCTCCCAGAGATAGCCCTGGGGTCCTGGCAGCATGAGATGGGCTGTTAGGAGCCCAGACCTCACCCGGAGTGAAATTACTGGGTGTGAACAACACAGCTCTTACTTAGGGAGCCTGGTCCCTCCGAGACCCTGCAGGCTCAGGGTGCACTTGTTCATCCAGCATTCGTGAGCCAAGCCTTGCTCACACAGCTCACACCAGCCCCATGCCATGCTTCCCAGTGGCAGCTCAAGAGGCGAGGAGTCTGCCCCAGTGCCAGGTGGGCTCACAGCCCGGCTCTGCCATGGGCCGACATGGAACCCTGAGCACAGAACCAGGCCTCAGTTTCTTCAGCTGTAAAATGGGAAGGAAGATACGCCAGCACCCTCTTGTGGGCAGGTGAGCCTCCAGTGTCACCATCTGTGTGGCCTTCCCCTCTGCGGTGTGCCTCGGAGTCCAGAGGGCCAGCCCTGTACTCCCCGCTGCTCCTCAGTGATTCTCGGAGTTGCAGACTTCTGGGCCAGGTGGTGGCCTCTCTCCAGGCACACAAAATGGCCCTGAGAAAGTTTGCAGACATGTGCCTGCAACTTTGTACAGCTTTCTGAGATGCGTGCCCAGTCCAGGAGCTACTCATTGCAGGGCTCTGCATCCCTCAAGCATGCAGAAGAACCCAAGAATGGGGAAGTGGCTGCCTGGCCCGGGTGGGGTGCTCTCCCCATCTGCCTGGCTGGCAGAAGCCTCTACCCTGCCATCAATGACCCACTCAGGCAAAAGCCAGCTCAGCGTGTGCCCTCTGTGGGACCCCCAGGATACAGCAGGCACGTCTGCCCTGGCAGGTTGGCACCTGCTCTGGGAGGGAGCTGCTCTGTGGGGCAAGGTGAGCCACCTGCAGCTTTCACAATCTGGGGCTCCCCAGGGCTGGGAGAAGTGCCCAAGTGCCGAGTGTGGTGTGGCAGCGAACAACAGGCTCTGCCCGGTCCCTGTCCCCTGGAAGCAGAGCTGATGGGGGCAGGCCCTTCAGGGGAGCTGCTGCGTGCAAGAGGACATGGGTGGGGGTGTTCAGCATGGGGCCCAAGACTCAGCATGGCTCCCCCAGACATTTGTCTGACTGCCCCAGCCCCACAGCACCAGCAGGGGCTTCCAGCTCGAGCCCCAAGACCCCTCTCCCCTGATAGCCCTCCTTCCCAAGGCTTTCGTCAGGTGCGGGGCCAAGGCTCCAGGGACCCGCCACACGCATATGGCGTTCCCTAGTTGTGCGAGGCCCGGGCACACCCGTGCAGGGGTGAGAATCTGGGAGGCTGCCAGCCACGGTGCCAGCCCAGGCCTGCGAACCAGCGGAGGAGCCTGGGGGGGCAGGTGGAGCCACACCCCTGCCCAGCCCACCTGGAAGAGGCCTCAGCTACACAGTGGGTGCCAAAGCTGAGGCCTTTGGGTCACACCCTTGGCCAGTGTCTGCTGGGCCCAGCTCTCCTGAGCCCCCAGCCCAGAGGCCAGATGGACAAACAGACTGAGATAGGAACCCTCATGTGGGCATTTAGAGAGCCGCCAAGGTGGTAGGGGGCTGTGACAGAGGAGGCCCCCATAGCCCCTTGCCTCCAGCAAGGAGGGGTCAGGCACTGTGCAGGGAAGGGAGGCCCCAGGCAGCCCAGGCTGAGTCCCACGGTGGGGCCTGAGCCTGGGGCGTGCTCATGCCCCACTGGACTGCTTAGTTTGGACAAAAAACCCACCAGGAGTCCAAACACCTGATTTCAGTCCCAGCCAGGCCTCCGACAAGGCATGTGGCTGCCACGGGCCGTAGAGAGCCACATCCCCTGGGCCTGGGCCTACCCTGCCCACCCCACACCTGCCAGCCGCTGGACCACCTCCACCCACCATCCTCCAGGGCTGCCACAACTAGGCTGCACAGGTCACCCCCTGTCCACCTCCCCAGGCGGGTGGCCTGGACAAGCCTGGCCCATAGTGGGTGTTGGGTCAGGGGCTACAGATGCTGAGGGCCCAGAATGCCGCAGAGGCCCCTCTGGAAAGCAGACAGTGCCTGGGAGGTACCGGGAGGACGAGAGAGGTAGTCTTGTTAGGAGAGAGATGGGCAGAAACGGAAGTGTGGGGGGCTCCCTGGAGGAGGCGACTCTGGCTTCAAGAGTGAAAAGGATTCAAACCAGAGGCTACGGGGCAGAGATTGCCTGGAGGCGGTAAGAGCTTGGGCAGGAAGCAGGAGAGGGAAGGGACAGCTTGCCGTCCGCCCCCTCCCCGCCAGGCCTGGCTCACACTCACGCTGCCTCCGGATTAGCTGGGCGGCCATCACTCCAGGGTGCTGAAGACACCGCCCTCTGACCCAGAGCCTGGGGCCTGACGCCCACACAAATACCCATAGTCCTGGGCCCATGCAGACCCACTGGAGCCAGGCTTTGGGGACTTGGGAGGGTCCCCAGGGAGACTTTATTGACTCTGCCCAACAAAGAGCTTCAGGCTGTGTCTTGGAAGCCCCAGTAGGGGGCGCATCACCGTGCCGTGGGGGTGGGGTGCCTTCAGGCCCACAGGACGGAATGGCTCCCACAGCAGCAGGGTGGCTTCAGGTCAGACACCAGGCAGCACATCCTGAAAATGGGTGTCTCTTGAGGGCCAGGTCGCGTGTGGGGCAGGGCAGACAGACAAGCCGGGGCACCTCAGCGGTGGGACCCAGCCCTTCCCAGGGGAGGCACCCAGGGGCCTGAGCGAGCCTGGCCAGCCTTGAGAGTCCTTGGAGGGCCAGGTGATAGAGTGGGCCATGGCCTGCCCAGCCTAAGGGCTCTGGGGGCAGGGTAGGGTGGGCAGGACTCGGTACAGAGGGGTCTGAGAAGCTTCTGGCCATGGCTGGGACTCTGCAGAGCTGTGGTAGGGTGCCTCACAGGGTGGCCTGGTAGAACAGGAGGTCTGAGGGTGGCCCTTCCCACAGAAGCCCTCCCTGACTGCCCCCATCATCTCTGGGCACTTCTCAGCTTCCATTACCACAGGACTGACTTTGACCCATCTCAGCCTCTACCTTCGTCCCCAGGACTGGGCCTTGGACATACTCCCTGAACCAGGGTCCAGCCGCCAGCCCCGTGTGGGTGAGAGGTGGGGAACTTACTGGGCCCGGGGCCTGAGCGCCAACCCCACGCTGGAGGCTCTGCAGGAGGGCCACCACTTCCAGGTTCCCAGCAGCTTCTGCCTGTGGGAGGAAGCACAGGCGAGGGGGCTGCCTCAGGAGTGCCGACACCCCCACATCGGGATACCCTCGTCCCCTCCCTGGCCACAGACAGCAGCCTGTGTCCCCATTGCTCTGGGCCCAGAGGCAGGTCAGGGCCAGGAAGGGGGACAGCCCCCAGAGCTCCTGCACATGAAGTGTGTCCACCAAGGGAGCAGGACTTGGGCGTTTGGGGAGGGGTGAAGGAGAGGGAGCCAGTGGGACTGTCGTGGAGGCCCTCCTGGAGGAGGTGGCACTCACAACGAGCAGGGCGCTGCGGCCATCGTAGCCCGGCTGCCCCAGATCAGCCCCTGCCCGCCACCACGTCCGAAGGCCTTCAAGGTCTGCTCTGGATGCCAGCCTGGAAGGGGAGGGGGTGCCGTCAGGGCCTGCTGGGTGCCCCTCCACCTGCCCGCCTCCCTGCCCAGTGGTACCTGGGCTGCTTTTACAAAGCCAGCCCCAAGCAGCTGACCCAGCATGGGGCAGGGGTGCAGGAGTTGCTGGGGGCCTGTGGGCAGCTTGGAGCTGGCTCCACCCAGTGGGGTGACTGACTCAAAGGGTGCACACACGGGCACACATAAACACATGTGCATGTGCACATGCACACACACCCCACCAGCTGAGTGCCACATGCCAGTTTCATATTTCACAACACAGCTCTCCCTGGGTGGAGCCCACGGAGGCAGGGAAGTCTGAGGCAGCGCGGCATTAAGGAGAAACACCTGTGCCTGGGTGGGCGGCCTGGACCCAGGGGGCTGCGTGGAGGGTCCTGGCAGGCAGAGGGCCTGGGCTCGCCTGTCCTGGAGGACGGGGTTGGAACAGCACGGAGCCCCTCCCGGGGCCCTCCTCCGTCCTCCGCCCCTCCTTGTGGAGCCCACGCCCCATCCTGGGAGCAGGCAGGGAAGGGCCACCCCTGGTGTGCTGGCTGGGGCAGGGGGACTGGGGAGGGGAGGACCCCCACAAAGGGCCACTGCTGACCCCCTCCGAGTTAGGAAGCAGCAGCCCCAGAGCAGGTGCACCTCAGCCACTCCCCGACCTGCCCTCTGGCTCCCCTCCCGGCTCCCACACACACTCGCACCCCAGAAGGGCCCCCCAAATCCAGCCAAGCCCTCTCGCAAGCAGAGTCCCAGGCAATGGGTCCAGTCCTGCTCCCGTGGGACCTGGCTGTCACCACCTCTCTCCACCTGTTTTTCCATCTGTCAATGGAGCCACCAGACCCACCAGGGGGTGAAGCCCTGAACCAAGTCACCCCAGAAGTCCCTTCAGAGCCAAGACCAGTGGTTGTGGGCAGCCCCTCCTGGGTCCCAGCATCCTCACCCCATGGGACAGCCCCCTGTGCCCCTGTCATGCTGAGCAAGGCAGATGCAGCGGGCCAGCAGGCCTTGACCCCTGAGGCACTGAAGACTGAGGCTGGGGGTTGGTGGGGTCTCTCCACCCCACGCGGCATCTCAGCTGGGGGCCTGGGGCCAGGTGAGGCCTGGCTGGCTCCACGGTGTGACGGCGCCTCCAGCACCCCCAGCCTGGCTACCCCAATGGCCCACCTGGTCTCCACCCTTCTGTTCTTCACCCCCCGACTCCTCAAGCCCTCAGACCCAGCTTGGGGATAGCCCAGGCTGGACACAGAAGGAGCTGACAGCACCAAGTGACAGGCCCAGGGCAGACAGTGACAGTGTCTGCAGCAGGGGTGGCCCAGGGCGTGGAGTAAGAGGCTGAGCTCTGCAGCCCTGGGCCTGCCCTTTGCCCAGCCCACTGCAAACACCCCCAGTGGGAACCTCTGCGAGCTGCAACCAATCTCCCCAGGCTGGCCCCGGAGGTCACTCAGAGCAGCTATGAGGTCAGAACATTGGTGACTGGCTGCCATGTGCTGGGCAGGATGGCTGGGGGACTGTGGTCTGTTTACCCGTCACCGGAAGACCCACATTGGAGCCCACCCATCACCTGCTCCAAAGGGTCAGCTCCCCTGCACTGACCCTGTCCACCCCAACCTCCCCAGATGCAGCCCAGGCCTGCCCTGGGCCCCTCCTAGCCCTTCCCACCACGGCTGGTGCAGACTGAGTGCAGTGCGGCCTCTCCCTCCTCTGAAGCCCCCTGGCCCAGCTAGCCAACCCTTCCTGCAGGCCTGGTTCCCTTCCTGGGCCCCGTCCCCATCCCCGGAAGGGCAGGTGTGCCTGCGGCCCTCACCTGCACAGCTCTGTGCCTGTGTCCTCCAGCTCCTGGGGGGATAGGCAGGCCCCGGCTGCCCGCAGCAGCCCAACGACACACTGATGCCTGCATGAGATGGAGCATGCTGTCCGCCCTGGGCGGCTTCATCCTGCATGGGGGGTCAGGAGCTCACCTGCCCTGACCCACAGCCCTTCCCAGACAGGGGCTGCTCCCCCGACCTTTTCACCTCCCATCCCCCGACCTCTCCAGCCCTCAACACCCCCAGGCCAGTGGGATGCACTCTCGGGGTCCCACCCTTCCATTCATCCAGGGACCTCCCCAGGACCATCCCGGGGACCTGCAGGGCAGGGCCAGGTCCTGAGGCCCTCAGCAGCAGCTCCATCCACGTCTCAAGGCCTCAGCCGGGTCTCCCCTGGCCCATTCTGAGGGCCCACGGCCCTGCCAGAAGTACCTAGGGACATCCCTCCCCGGAGGACAGTCGCCCTCACAGAGCCGGCCAGCCCTTCTGCACACACCTGCCCCAGCCAGGTCTTGACCTGGGGAAACGGAGTCAGGCCTGGATTCTGCCCTTGGGGTGGAGTAGGAGACACAGGCAGATAAACATGACAGGGGGTGTCGGGCTAGGTCAGGAAGCAGGGCTGGCGGCCCAGAGCAGGACCAGATGTGTGTTTCTAGAGGCAGCCTGACCTGGCCTGACACCCCTGTCAGGAGCCCCCCTCTGGAGGGGCAGGCCAGGCCAGGGGGCAGAATGTGCAGAGGCCTGGGACCTGCTGCCACCAGGGGTGCCGGCGGCCGAGCATGATCATTCACTGAGTCCCCTCCCCAGGGTCACAGGGGCACCCCAACCCAGTCCTGCCCCCTCGCATGGCCCCCCACCTTCAGGAAGCTTGGGGAGAAGGGTTGGGGCCCCCAGGCTATACTCCACCCAAGAGCCCTCCAGGGTGGGGCTGGGACCTCTGTGCTGCTCTGAGGCACAGCAAGGCTGGGCCAGGGAGTGAGGCTGGGAGACCGGTTTGGGGGTGCAGATGTCATGACAGCCAGCGGGGACAAGGGGGCGGGACTGGGTTGGGGTGAGCTCATCACACAACAGCCCACACCCAAGGATGCGCAGCCTGGATCTCAGCCACATCACCCCCACTCCCTGCCTGCCAGTGGTGCCAGGGACGCACCCCTAGCACAGCCCCTTACTGTCTGTCCGCTGCAGGCCTGTTCTGAGAACCCCGGCTGCTCACAGGAGCCTGGGAGGGGAGCTGGGGCCCATTAGCCCTTCACCAAGGGTCACCCGCCGCACCCCAGGGCTCACAGCTGCGAAGCGGGCCCAGGACTTGACCAGACAGTCTGGCGACCCCAGGGTCAGACATGAGAATCACGGCTCTGGAAATAACCCCAGGTCCCGCGGGCCACACACCCCCCGGGGAGAAATCCCCCAGCGGAAGCTGGAGTCTGGGAGGGGGTCTGGAGGCCGCGCAGACACTAAGCCGAGGTCAGCGCTGCATTCGGAAACAGGAAGAGCGCAAGGGGCAAAAGGCAGACGCTGCGATCCAGCCCCAAGCGCACACACGTGCTGTCACACACGGCCAAGCCTGCCCGCCTCATGCCCACCACTCCAGTGAGCGTCAAAGCAAGCAGACGAGGCCCAACCCTCGGAGAGATGCCAGGAAGGTCCCAGAGGGCAATGAGATGCCCAGCCGCAGCAGAGGACATGCCAGCCCGGGCCCCGGCCCCACTCCTCCGGCCTAAGGCTGGCACAGGGGGAAGGGCTCAGAGCTGGGCAGGGCTGGGGCGGAAAGTCCTGTAAGCCCAGCTCCTGGCTAGTGACCCCCTATTTGGTGTGTGTTTTCCTTTAATATTGATCCCCACATAGCCTCCCCTGCAAGGGGCAGCCCCAGCATGTGCCTGCAAGTCACAGAAGCCCCAGCACAGGCCTCTGGGGTCCCCACTGCCTCTCTGCCCAGCATCCTGTGTCCTCCGTGTGTCCTTTGAGGAAACTGAGTCAGGCGCCCACACCGGCTGGCCAGGGCCTTGGGGCCTCAGCAAGAATGGAGCTCTGCAGTCCCTACAGGGCCCCAACACCCCCGGCCAGGACCCTGCCGTTAAGAAGCCAAGTCTGCTGGACCAACCTGGACCCCCCTCCCAGCACCCTAGGGCAAGTCCCAGCCCAAAAGCTGGCACTGTGCATTTCTTTCACACATGCCCTTTACACCTGCCAGGCGAGGGGCTTCTCCCCTCCACCCAGCCCTACCGGTGTGCAGAGACAACTGGGGAGCATGCATGGGACCTCTCGTGCTTTGAAAGCATTTTCTTTTAGAAACTATGACATGACATGGTCTTGCTGGGCCTACCTGGCGGAGGCCTCACCTCCTCCAGGTAGACCTCCCCAAACACACTGCCCAGAGCAGTACACCCTGTCTGGGCACAGACATGGCACCTGCCAGTACCTGGGGCCAAGGCTGGGGATGCACCATGCTCTGGGAATCGGGTGTCCTTGGCCCCACCGAGCTCCGCCCAGGGAAGCCATGTGACCCCAGGCAAACAGCAACCCCCTCTGGGGCAGCTCCGTCCAGGCCCACCCCACAGGGCTGCCCCAGGTACCTGCCCCTCACAGCAAGCAGCAGTGGGCTGAGGCCATCCTTGTCTCGGGCATTCACGTCCATTCCTCTCTGCAGCAACATAGTGACCACCCCGGCGTGGCCCCCCCGGGCAGCTACGTGCAGTGGAGTTTGGCCATTAAAGTCCTCCAGGCTCAGATCACTGCCCTGAGGTGACATGCAAGGTCATGTCACCCGCCCAGGGGGGGCAGGGGAGGGCCAGGTGCACCCTGAGGGTGGCGTCTGATGTAGCCTCCCCACCCACCCTTAGTTGCAGTGAGGCCCCACGAGCTGCAGCCTAGCTTGGCCTACCAGGACACAGGGGGCTTTGCAGGCCCCGGGGAAAGGCCATCCTGCCTGGGGCTGGTCCCCAAGGTGGTTGCGGGCCTCACCAGTTCCACGAGAACCTGCAGGGCCTCCAGGTCGCCAGCATGGGCCGCAGCACAGGCTAGGCTGGGCATCAGGGCGTCCCGCACAGCAGGAGCCTCCTGGGAGGGGACAGAGGGACCCAGGGACCATGTCTTTCCCTGGGCTGCTTGGCACACGCACGCACCCAGCCAAGCAAGGTCCCCAGAAGCCTCACTGAGTGGACTGGGCCCCGTTCTGCCCGCTCTCTGCACACTGCAGATGCCACCGATCCACCTCGGCCCTTCCTGTGGGTTGCTCCAGGAATCCCTGCAGGTTCTCCCTGCCACGGACCAGAGCCCTCCGCCTGGGCCCAACACCAGGCCATGTGGGTGGCTTTCTGCTCGTGTACTGGAATGCCCCACCCCTCAGGCCCCCTGCCACTCACCCACACTGGGCAGTACCTGGCTCAGACTGAGGAGCTGGGTGACCCCGCGGCCCAGCAGGCTGTGCTGCAGCGAGGGCTGACACACGTCCACCGTGGGCAGCGTCATCTCTCCCCGCAGGTCCCTGGCCAGCAGCTGGGCATGGAGCACATACCAGGGTCTAGACTAACAGCCCAGACTGACCACGCTGGCCAGGCACCCTCCCAGGAGTGTGGTGAGGGCTGCCCAGGGCCCGAAACTCCTCTGGGCTTGAGCATGGCCCCAGCCAGGTCCCCAACAGGCCAGCCCTACCCTCCATCCCTACTAGCTCATGGTCACCCAAGGCCTCAGTGGCCTCTGCCCAGGCCCACCGTGTCTGAGGCCTCCTTTTTCAAACCCAGGCACACAGCCCCCTGGCTGGGCCCCACCGTCTGCCTGAGTCACACCCCCAGCATGCCCTCAGGAGCCATGCCCACACCCACAGGGCCTGTGCCCACAGCCAGGAGGGTGCACACCTCCTTCCTGCTGTCCAGGCTCAGGCCCGGCTGGCCTAGCACATAGGACAGCTTGGCCAGGGCAGCCTCTGAGGTCATGTCAAAGCCAGAGACGATGCCAGCTCCCGCCATGGCCTGTGGGGAACGGGGACATGGCAGGACTGGGGCTGCAGGCCACAGCCCAGCTTGTCTTGTGCCCTCAGGCCTGTCCCCCAACTCCCGGCCTCAAGCTGCCCTGCCTCCACCAGCCCACCCTGCTGGCCGCATAGTCTGAGGTCACGGTGCCCTGAAGGCAGTGGGTACAGTTGATGATGACGAGGCCTCGCCGGGCTGCCGCCTGCAGCTCCTGCAGCAGTTCAGGCTTGGTGGGCCCATTCCCGGAGCCGAAGGTCTCCATGACCATGCCCTTCAGTGGGGGCTGCAGGAAGGCCCGGACCTGCAGGGCAGGAGGGGATGGTGAGGCTCCCTGCCTTCTGCTCCAGCAACGGGGACCAGCAGGCCTGTCCTGCCCTCTCCGGGTGTGGGCACGTGGGCCACCGGCCACACTCTCAGGATGGCACGCTCCGAGCAGGCCACGTGAAGAGCCAGGAGGGGCTGCTGCCACCATGTCTTCCCAGACACCTTGTCCTATCTGAGGCGTTTAAGGCTGTGGTTGGTGTGGCATTAATCAGAACACCATGGATGTGGGTCAGACGTCACGGGAGGCTGGCTGGAGATGAGCGGAAAGGGCCGTCAGAGGCCTCACCCAGTGAGGTCCCGCATCTGACACACAGCCCAGGACGCTCCCGGCAAGCCGGTATTTGGGGAGAGCCCTGCAGCTAAACACACATGCAGGGCACCTCTGCTCCCCCCACCCGAGGGCGCAAGGCAACACTTTGAAGACAAAGGATGGGGCCTTGGGCCACCCCGCTCAAAGACTGTCCCCACGGAGGCCCTGCTGCAGGCACATCTGTTCCCCAGCTCAGCCTGCACTGTGCTGGGTGCTGGTGGGCATGCCCAGAGGCCTCAGGCCAGCCACCAAGTCTGTCCCTGAACCTGCCACATGGATGGGAGTCCAAGGGCCAGGCTGCTGGCCTTGGGCACAGCATTTCTGTGCAGGCAGATACGTCCACCCATCCGGCTGTGTCCCCATTGGAGCCTTCGTCCCTCACCATCCGTCTGCTTCTCCAGGTAGAAGACAAGGGTGGTGCACACCTGTTCCCAGCAAACACCGAGGAACGGGGACACTAGCCACCGGGACCTGCCGTCGACGATGCACGTCACCAGCACCTCGCTGGCCCAGGAGCCACAGAGACCGGTACCACTGGCCCACCAGCCCTCAGCTACAAAGCCCCGAGGGGCCTGTCCACCCATCCAAGCCTTGCCCAGCTTTGCGGGGCTGGGGCTGTGGACCCAGCTCTGTGGCTCTTCACTCCCCAGCCTCAAGTTCTAGAAGTCTCATGAGAAACCTGGCTGACCAGGCTGTGACGTCCGAACCCAGCATGATTTTCCCAGAAAGATCCTGTGTGGCTCAGCCCCGCCTCACAGGCCAAGCCCTCTGGTGATGAGACCCTTGTGCATGGGCTCCCCACTGAGGAGCCTGGCCACCAGCGCCAGCCCCAGGGACGACCCTCACCCTCAAGGCCAGCCCCCTGAGTGGGCCTCCTACTACACTAACTCGCACGTGCGGCATTCCAGTGCCACCGAAGCTCTGGCCCGTGTGTCCTCACGAGGCTGCCGTGACCCAGGGAGGCCACGTAGTCAGGCCTCGGCGCCCCCCAGGGCCCACCTCAACTCTGAGGGCCTCTGCCCTTGGAGGCTCCCAAAAAGGCCATCACGGGCCTCCAGGCTGTGGGTGACACGGAGCCTGAGGACAAGCGGTGTCCGGTTGGGCTCTTTGACTGTCTGGAGAGGGTGGGGTTCCAGTGCCTGTGGCCCCTGCCCTGGCTCCCGGGAACAGCGCCTGACAGTCTCTGGTCTACTCCTGCTTGAACAGTAAGCCCGTCTGTTCCTGCCCAGCCTAGCACCGTGCCTGGTCACACCTCACTCACTCTTCAAATACTGTGGGACACCTGTCCTGTGCTGGGCAGAGGGACATGTGGACAGACCATCCCGTTTGTCCCCAGCGCCCAGTGAGGGGAGCAGGCACCACTCACAGACCACAGGCCATGCACTCCTGTTGCTCCACTGGGCCACCCAGTGTGGGACACTCCCAGGAAGCCATATCTATCCAGATGGAAGAGGGGGTGGCTGGGCCCTGTGGGGTCTGAGCTCTACTGCTCCCCACCCCCACAGCCTGGTAGGGCCCCCGTGCCCAGCCCCGGCGCCCCTGCACCCAGCCTCCGTGCCCAGCCCCGGCGCCCCTGCACCCAGCTTATGTGCTTGTCATTCTCCTGGGCCTGATGTGGGCTTCAGGGTGATGGGGAGGGGAGGTGCAGAAAATGGGAGGGGAAGGCAGGTGGGGCTGCACCAGCTGGCGTAGGCACTGGGGAGCGTGGGATGAGGGAGCCAAGGGGGCTCTCAAGGGCAGTGGTGTGGGTGGGCCGGGCAGAGCCCTACCAGGGAGGCAGGGATCCCGGGGTAGAGGCGCAGCAGGCCCACGTCTTGCTCCATGCTGCTGTGCACCACCAGCTGGCCCTTCCCTCGGACCCTCTGCACCAGCTCCCGGTTGACTGTGAGAACAGAGAGACCAAGTGTGGGACCTTCTGGCCACTCGCCAGCCAAGACCCCCAGCCAGCGCCTCTGTGCTGCCCGGCCTGCAGATGGCGTTTCCAAAACCTGGACCTTTGCAAGGCCACTGCCCCTCCTGCCCTGCCCCCACTCCAGAGGAAGGTCCTGCCAGCCCTGGGTTCACTCATGCACAGATACAGCTCTAGCCTGTGCTGGGCTCCACAGTGGGCATGGGGCCCAGGGGACAGAAAGGACTCCACAGGGACAGAGGCCTGCCTGAGCCTTGCAGCTGCACAGGAGTATATGAAGAAGTGGAGGAAAGACATTCCAGGCAGGGGGAACAGCATGTGCAAAGGCTAGGAGCACACCAGACGTCAGCTGCAGGATCACAGGCAGTTTGCTGGCCTGGTGCCAGGAGAATCGGGGTGGCATTCTCTGACCAGCCAGCCTCACCTGTCCCTTAAAGGCATCTCCTCCACTCACAGCCCACAGTTAAAGAATTTATTAATTGATCGATTGACTTATTAATGGGACCTCTGGACCCCTTACCTTTGGGGAAAGAAAGCCTCCATCGAATTCACCCCAAAAGTCTGAGTCCTGACCCCCCAGCCCAGGCCCTGTGGAAAGTGGAGGGGTCAGATGTTTGGGTCATACCCCTTAAACCTGCCATGCAGAGCTGGTCCCGGAGGGTCACTCTCCCCACTGCTCTGCCAGGACTGAGCCACCAGGGGACTCTCGGCCTCCCTGCTCCACCCACAGGCAGGGAGGGCAGGCGGGCTAGGCAGCAGGCCTGGCCTTTGGACCTCATGAGCCCAGCACAGGGCCCCATCCTCTCAGTCCCGGGGCGGCATGAGGCAGAAGCAGGTGTCTGTGACCCACTCTGGGACTGACCACAGTGCAAGTCTGTCTGAGGCCGCAGGCAACATGGAAAGCCCCCAGTGCAGTCCAAGGAAACCAGGGCCCAGAATGGGGACGGGTCACCATGGTTGGCCAGCCAGGCGCAGGCACAAGATGATAGCAGGGGTGGATGGAGGGCTCCAGGACCCCCCCCACAGGGCTCCCCGGCCCCACCACGGGGGTGTAAGTGTGCATGCCACCTTAAGTTTCTGTGGAGCAAGTCACAGGCCAGGACAAACCAGGAAACCTTCCAGACACGTGCTGCCCCCTCGTGATGCACCAGAGAGGACGCCGAACGGGCAGCGGGAGGGAGAGCGCCAGGCCGGGGCCGGACGCCTCCCTGCGTGCGCCGCAGCACCAGTCAGCAGCCAGAGGCCCTGCACCCCAGCTGGGCAGGCAGATAAGACGGCGGCGTGTGGCGGCCTGCCACCACCCAAGAGTTACGGCTGCAGAGGGGGGTTTACACAGACAAAGAGGGCCCACGTCCCACACATGCGGTGGGCCCCTTCCCAAGAGCCCATGGAGCCCCAAGTCCCTCTCCCCGGGCCAGGGATGGCTGTGCCCAAGGCTGGAGGGGCCAGAGAAGAAGAGGGATGGCTGCAGTATGGCATGAGGGGCACCGTGACCAGGCTAGCACCCTGCTCGGCCCCCTAACAGCTGCTGTGGCTGTGGGAGCTGAGCTGGCCTGGTGCACAGGAGGCCTGCAGGCCCGTGTGCCCCCATAGCCCGGCAGCTTGACCTCCCCAGCACTGTCCCTGCTGTAGCGCAGAGGATGGGGGCCTCCAGGAGGTCCTGTGTGCACCACGCCTGCCTTGTCCCCCAGAGAAGGGGCCGGGCAGCTGGGTGAGGGCCCCTGGGCCACCTCGTCATGTGGCTCAGTGCCGCCTCCTGGGCCCCAGGCCCCACATCTGAGGCACAACGTAGAGCTTCTCGACTCAGGTGCCAGAGGGTCAGGGCCTGCAGCAGGGATGGGGCGGGCAGGGTGCAGGTTCTCCCACAGCCCATGGGCTCCCTGGCCAGCGGAACGCCCTGGTGGGATCTGGGCCTGGGGGCTGAGAGCAGCCTCTCCCCTGAGCCTCGCGCAGCCGGGGAAGAGGCTCCAGGATCCAGAGCTAACTCCTCCTCTGCCAGCGACCGCATCCTGGAGGTGCCACTCCTGAGCCCCAGGTAACTTAGTCCCCACCCCGCAGGGGAGTCAGGCCTGCAGAGCGGCCACCCGGCCATTCTTGCCCTGCCCTTCCTTCCTCAGACGGCCAGCCCAGCGCAGGGGGCTCCCTGTGGTGAGGATGCCAATCCCTCTGCCTGTCCCGGCCTAGGGGTGCCCCCTTGTCCAGGAAGCCTTCTGGCTTCTCAGGCCCGCAGCCAGTAGGAGCGCCCCCGCCCAGCCCCTGGAGCCCTGTGCCTGCCACACACCCAGGACACAGAGGTGTTCTGGGCTTCCCGACACCTGGAAGGCACTTGGGCAAGTGGGGTGCAAGGAGGAAGAACACCACCCGAATGAGGGGCAGGGCTCAGAACCGAGCCCTCGCCTCCCTGTGTGGGCCTCCCCCCTGCCTCAGTTTCCTACCCATGCTCTCCCCTCTTGCCTGGCCTGCCGTGGCCCCACCACCACCCAGCAGATCCCGCCCTCAACACCTGGATCCCCACATCTGTGTGTCCTGCTGGGTCGGTTAGTGGTCAGCCTGCCCGCCCCAGGAACAGGCCCGCCCCTTCACCTGATCCCACAGGAAGCTCAGCACCCCAGCCAGAGCCCCCAGGTCCTCCCGCTGTACTCCACGCTCGTCGCCAGCCCTCTCTGAAGGGCACCCACCTGCTCGACATTCCAGGAAGCCCCCACTCCTGGGAGGCCACGGCCCAGGCTGCCCACAGCCCCCTGCCCCCATCTTGATCTTTTCCTCCTTGGGGTGGGGGCACTGCTGCACCCAGACACCCCCAAGGGCTCTTGCCATGCGGGCCTCCCGGAACTGCCCCTGCAGGCCTCGCAGGCCCTGCCTGAGCCCAGACAGAGGCGCATGTGGGCAAGGAGGCCACCTCCTTTCTCTGAGGGGCAGGAATGCTGCAGGCTGGCAGCCCGACCAGAGGAGCCGCCTGGGTCCCGCAGTCCCCCAGCAGCAGGCCCACCTCCCTGCACAGCGTGAGCCATGCCTCGGCCAAGGCTTCAAGGCCCCACACTCCCCACAAACCAGCCAGCTGTGCCAGATCTGGGGCACCCCTGCCTCAGGGGAGCCTGGGACAGGACCCCACAGCTGTGGGGTGGGGACAGCTGCCTGGGCCGACACCAGCTCAGTCAGGAAGACGGGTCAGGCTTGGGGACTGTCCCTACACACCTGCTTGGACACAGGGCAAGGCCACGGAGGCGGCCCACACCACAGGAGCACATGAGATGCTCCTGCCTGCCCTGGGGGCACTTCCAGGGCGCTGGGTGGGAGTGGAGGGGCTAGCCGTGCCCACCGAGGTCCTGGACTGGGGCCGGGAAGCCACTGGAGACATCTGGGGGGGCAGACATCTGGATGGAGCTGGTGGGCCTGGGAGTGCCTCCCAGTGGGTCAGGTGGGACCCCTAGCACGCTGAGAACATGACCAGAGGCGGCTCCTACAGCTGGGCAAGGGGTGCCCCACAGGGCGGCCGCAGACCTTAGCTGATCCCACGAGGGGCCTGGGCTGCCCGCCAGGCCCAGTGGCCAGAGGGACTCCCATGGGACTCCTACGGACAAGGTCCCACTGCAGGACCACATCTGGGGGGATGGAGGCATGTGGCAGAGCCACAGATGGTCACTGAGAGGGACCCCTGGGCTCAGCGCCACAGGGCTGGGGGACACATGAGGCGCAGTCAACCCAACCCGTTCCTCCTTTGGGTCGATCCCACAGCTCCCGGCTGGGGCCACCTGCTGGGCCCCCCACCTTGGCTCCCCTGCAACCCACCCTCTCCAAGCAGCCCCAGCTTCTCCACAGCCCAGGGAGGAACTGAGAACCATGCTCTCCCCCGACTGAGGGGACACCCCCCAGCCCAGGCCTCCACACCCCCACTCCCTGCAGGACACCAGGACAGATGCCCTCGCCAGCTGGCCCTGCTCGCGGCCTGGCTTACTCATCACATCAGTGCCCACGACGGCCAGCGGG
The DNA here is from genome assembly GCA_032199065.1 of Smutsia gigantea. NCBI lineage: Eukaryota > Metazoa > Chordata > Mammalia > Pholidota > Manidae > Smutsia > Smutsia gigantea. The sequence continues at coordinate 203,444 of JAVSCE010012793.1, read as the reverse complement.
GGCAGGTTGGGGGAGCAGAAGGCTGCGAACCTGCGCGTGTCCACCTTGGTCACTCGGTTGCCCCGGAACAGCTGATTCTGGAAGAACAGGCAGACCTTCGGGGGAGGATGGCAGCTAAGTGCTGGGGAGCTCCTGCCCCTCCAGGCCCCCACACCCCTGCTGCCAACAGCCCAGCCTGTCGGGGCCTAGGGGGAGCTGGGCAGGACCTGGCCGCACGAGGGCCCCATGACCCGGCCCATTCCCCTGCCCACGCCTGCTTCTCAGGGAGCCCGTCAGCCAAGGGTGCAGAGAGAGACCCCTGCCCACGCTGGCCATGCGTCCCTGCAGGGCCCTGTTCCAGAGCTTGGGGTCAGGGGTTAGTTCTGCCAGCCCAGCTGCGATGAGCGGCTCCACAGTGGGGCAGAGGGCCAGGCGGGCAGCACCCCACAGTGCAGTGAAGCCCCTCCCGGGGCGGCGCCCACCTCCCAAGGCCCTGTCCCTTCCCCTGCGCGTGAGGGGGCCTGTCTTGTGACAGTCCTGTGCTCCACGACAGAAAGTGATGCTGGAGACGGAAGCAAGCCAGCTCCAAAAATAAGCTCAGTACAACCTGCTTCTATGGAAACTCACATACATACATACATAAAAGAAATAAATAAACATAACGTAGTACATATAAGTAAAATAGATATAAAATAAATAAATACATATATGTGGAAAAAAATGTCCCAGCTGCTAACAGTGGGCGGGTGTCTCTGGGCAGTGAAATTTGGGTGGCTTTGTTCTGTTCTGGTTTTTTCTACAGTGACGGTACATTTCGCTTCTAAGATGAAAGACAGATCTTTTAAGACCCTGCCTGGGCCCTCACTGCAAGCCCCCCGGTGCCACACCCACAAGCCCCTTGCCTCGGGTCCGAGCACACAGGCTCCACCACTGGGCCTGGGACCCACATGGCCAAGGCCCCTGCCCACCATGCCAAGGAGAGGGAAGGGGCACCTCGGGGACCAGGTACTGGCCAGGATGGGGTACCCGGCTGGGAGGGAAGGGGACTACCTCGGGGACCAGGTACTGGTCAGGACGGGGTACCCGGCTGGGAGGGAAGGGGGCTACCTCGGGGACCAGGTACTGGCCAGGACGGGGTACCCGGCTGGGAGGGAAGGGGGCTACCTCGGGGACCAGGTACTGGCCAGGACGGGGTACCCGGCTGGGAGGGAAGGGGGCTACCTCGGGGATCAGGTACTGGCCAGCCATGAGCAGGGCCCCCAGCAGGTTCTCACGGCCATCACTCCACAAGGCGTGGATGGGCACCTGCAGGGAGAAGCCCAGGATTGGGGCAGAGGCTCGGGGAGCCCTGGAGGAGCACCGTGGAGGCGCCCGGGGCAGCGTCTGGGAGAGAGGCAGAGGCAGGCACCGGCGGCGGGTGGCAGGGGAGACAGGGCCCTTGGGGAGCCAGCTGCTCCTGCGGACGGTGTCAGCCTGCCCTGAGCCCCGACCCCTCTGCAGGCCCGAGTGCCCACTGCCGGCAGCCAGCCAGGCCCCACAGTGGGAGGGATGCATGCTGGGCGTCCCGTCCCAGGGCCACACCACTGCCCAGCCCAGCTCCCTGGCGGAATCACAGACCAGGCGGAGGGTGGCCAAGGGGTTCAGTGGGAAAAAACCCTCATGGGGGGCCTGAGCACCCAGTCACAGACCTGCACCTGCATCTACCAAGGTGGCCAATGACATGGGGCGACTGGCCAGTGCCCAGCTCCCTGCCACTCTGCCCAGGAGGGCAAAGAGGGGCTGAGCTTCTGGGGGTATTTGGAGACCAGGGCGGGCGGGAGGGGCTGGTGTGGTCAGTGGGAAGTGGTCAGGGAGGGCCTCCAGAGGGACACACCCCTGGCCTGGGGCCATGGTCCTGGGTCCTCACTGGCTCTGCTCCTCATGAGGTCTGTGGCTGTGGGTGGGGAGCCCTGGACAAGTAGATCTGGGCCTCTGAGCCTCAGTTTCTCCTTGGGTTTAACAGAGATAAAGGGACTTCATCAGGGCAGTGTGGGCCTTAGAGTCTGTGTGTGGCCCTTTGTGGGGCTAGCAGTGTTCATACACCTGCCCTTTGTCCCTCAAGTGGCCTGTGTGGTGGCCTGAACCCAGAGCTTGAGAGTCTGGGGAGGACCGGGGTCAGCCTGAGCCCCATGGCTCTCCCATGAGCTGCAAGCAGGAAGCGCTCAGCCCTGTGCCTTCCTGACATGGTGGGGGCGGAGAGACAGCCGGGCAGACAGCCCGGTCAGCCCCTGGAAGGCTTCCCTGGGCTTTCCCCCAGCGAGTTTTCCAAGGGGCATGGACACAGGCTTCCCTCTCAGAGGCCTGGGTCTCTTCCCCTGGGGAAGGCGCCCAAGGGGCTCCCCACTGGGGTCGACACATGGTGCCGCCACAGGCAAAGGGGACCTGAGTCGGCTCTGATGCAGGCCCTGGCACGGGTCCACACTTGCCCTGCCACCTCCCCTCAAATCTAGAAATTTTCTAGAACATTTCACCGGGCCAGGCTCTGGGGAGTGCCAAATCAGGTTGAGAGAGGAGGGGCGGCATGCACCCAGTTCCCTGAGGTTGGCGTCCACAGGAGCCGCAGTGGGAAGAATGAAACAGCAGACAAGACCACAAGGCTGACTGCGGTGCCCCATCCCCAGGAGAAGGGCTGGAGCCAGGCAGGAGCCAGGTGCCACCAGCACAGGGAGAGCGGGAGCCGCCTCGGGACCTGCAGGACTGAGCGCGTGCTGGGTCCTCCTGGACTGCAGTGGCGCTGACCCATCCCGTGGCCTCGGGAAGACCCACAGAGCCCTGCACACGCCGGCTGGCCTGGGGCATTACCTGGGCACCAGTTAGGATGACGGCTTTCTGCAGGTTTTCCAACACAAAGGAGAGCACGGAGGCAGCAAAGGCCATGGTGTCCGTGCCGTGGATGACCACAAAGCCGTCATACTGCTCATAGTGTCTCTGTGGGAGGGCGGTGAGTTCAGGCAGGCCTGGTCCCTTGCTGCTGCTGGCCAGAAGGCCCTCTCTGGAAAGCGAGCCCTCCCCTGCAATCCTGGGCCCTGCGTCTCCCCACTCCCAGAGCAGCTTCCTTCCCTGACCCCTTGTGTGAGCCCACAGCACTGGGGGTCTCCCCACGACACCCCTCAGTGTACAAACGACATGCACATGGGGCCTCTGGACATCCCCCGAGCGTATGAAGATCCTGCTGGCTGCTGGCCAGCGTCTGCCCTGATGAGGCCCTCAGGGCTCCCCACAACAGGGGTCAGTTGGACACTCCACCAGAACTCAGCTCGGCGCTCCCAGAGAGCCCCTCGCTGAGCAACCGCTGCCTCCAGGGCAGCAGTGGGCTGCGGGAACACAGGAGCCCGAGGGCCTCGCAGTCCAGTGCAAGGGCCTGGCGTGGACACCGGGCACAGCAGGTGCTCTGAGCCAGCAGGAGAGCTGAGGCTGCCTGTGCTGGACCTGGGCAGGAGGGCAGGATGCTGATGGGCAAACATGAGCCAACAGGACGCTGGCCAACACTGTGGGGTGACCGCCAGCCACCACCTCCTGGAGAGCAGCCGAAGCTGATCCTCTGCGGGTGTCTTGCCCAGGCTGTGGCCGCGGCTGCGAGAGGCCCCAAGCAAGTCCCGACGCGCCAGTCCGGAGCCAGCATGCTGGAGGCCAGGCTGCCGACAAGCCGAACCACGCAGCGGACTGGGGCGCCCTCTGCTGGCTGCTCTTAGCAGGGCTGCAGCGCTCACTCCCAGGCTTCCAGGCTCCTGGAGGCCCTTTGTGAGTCGGCCGGACTCCAGCAGTGCCGGGCACTCAGCAGAGCAGTCAGATCCCAACCGGAGTCTGCTGCTGGCCATGACCCAGCGAGCCTGCCCCAGACCATGGCCCCAGCCAGCGGGCCCTTCAGGGACGTAAGGGCCACATGCTGCTCCTGGAGCCCACGGCAGGAAGGCAGGGTGCCAGCGTGTGCCTGGGTCAGGAGAGCGGGAGCCTGTATGACGAGACCCCGGCAGTGGGGTTTCCTAAGGGACGCAGGTGAAAAATGGGCCTGGAGGAGCAGGGAAGACCCCCCAGCCCCATCCCAAGGGTTGGTGTTGAGGTGCAGGAGAGCAGGCCAGGCTCGTATAGGCGTAGGGACAATGGTGCACTTGGAGGGAACAGAGAGGAAAGTTGATGGAGGGGTGGTCCAGCAGGGGAGGCGACCACACTGGATGCTGTAAACCGCCAGGGCCGCGGGGCTCTGCACCCTTTTATGGGCCCTCACTCAACTAAGACTGAAACCCCAGGGTGGTCATGGGGTGGACAGATGGGGACAGGCCAGGAACAGAGTGTGTCAATCTGTGAGGAAGTGTCAGGTCTCCTGGCCCAGGGTGCTAACTGGGACAAACTAAGTGACAAATGAACTGAAGCAGCTGTCCTGGCTGTTACCTTGCTGGGAAAGTGCAAGTGGCCGTCACTGCCCACCCAGCTCCGCCAGCATGGGAAGGGACCTCAGGAGCCCTGCAGCTGTTGTGATCCACGGGCCCAGAGGGCTTCTGCAGCCCCGCCCACTCCCCAGCCCTGCCCACCGGCCCACTACCTCAATAGTCTGTGCAATCTGAACCCACTCGACGATGGTCATGTCACTGGAGTCAAACAGGGGCTGGCACTCCAGCACCGTGTAGATGACCCTCTGGTCGGGGCGGGCAGGCCTGCGGGAGGCAGAATGGCAGCTCTGCCCGCCTCCCCCCCACCAGACCCTGCACCCAGGAAGTGTCCACCACTCACAGGTGCTTGGCACCCCGGGGCCTGCCAGGCCTCCCTTCCGCCTGCAGTCCCCAGGAACAGGACTGTGGTCCCAGGGAAGTCCTGGCGAGGCCCGAGGACGGGCCAGGACGGCTGCTCCCACGGAGTGCCCCCTTCCCACAATCAGCTCTGAGAGGCTGGGCTTGGCCCTGAGTGAGTCCGGAGGCCACTCTGGGAGGAGGGAACTGCCTGCTCAGGCTACCAGACATGAAGGGCACCAGGCCCCAGGTCCTAGCTGAGATGAACCAACTTCCAAGGGGACTAGAGCAGCTGTCCCAGCTGTTGCCTCGCTGGGAAAATGCAAGTGGCCCTCACTGCCCACCCACCCTCTGCTTGCACAGGGAAAGGACCTCATGCTGGGGGAAGCGACCACCTGGGGCCACCCCTGCCTCTCTTGGTGGGCTTGGGTCCCCAGGGCCACAGTGGAGGCCTGCAGCCCAAAGGTGGTGGGAGTCTGAGGCTCACTTGGAAAGGGGCCATTGGTCATTTCGGAAGGACATCAGCAGGGGACCCGTGCTCATGGCTCACAAGGCACTAGGAAGCCACAGTCTGATCCACAGACCTGCCAGCAGCCGTCCAGGCTCAGGATGACCGTCCCCCCATGATCGCTGGCATCACCCCCGCCCTGGGCCCCGGGGGAGCCCACACTCACGGCAGCACTAGAGCGTCCTCAGGGAGGCCCCAGGTCCGGGCGTACTCCTCATCATGGAACAGGGGCAGCGCCCTCAGGACGGTGGCCAGGCCCCTTCCAGGCACAAGCACTGCAGGCAGAGTCCAGTGGGGGGGCGTCAGAGGCCCGCAGCCCCCGCCAGCAACTGCCGCGCTGCCCGGCCCTCTTGGATGGACGTTTGCTGCACACGCCGGGGGCCAGGATCAGGGCTGGGCCAGGGGAGCTCTGGCCCTCACGGAAGCCAGGCTGGGTGGACAGGCCTGCAGCTGCCATGGAGCCCTGGGGAGGCTGGGCAGGATGGCCCCCGCCCTGGAACCCATGCTGACCGCGCTCTCACCCAGATGGGCCCAGGCGCACCGATGCTCCGCCCAGGGCCTGCTTCAGCTAACACCCCCGTCTCCAGGCAAAACCACACCCCAACCAAGACTCAGAGGGCCCTGGCCCTTTCCAGTCCTCTCATGCCCTGTCCACGTGCACCAACTCTTCTTCCCCCACCTCCAGGGCTCCCACACTCACATCTGCCCACGCCGCCCTGTTGGCTCTGCCTGGAAGTCCTGTCCACCCCCCTTCTCACTGGGCAGGAGCCTCACCCCAGCTCAAGGCACCACCTCCAGGAAGCCCTGCTTGATGTCTAGGCCCTGCTACCCTTCCAACATGCCTCCGTCTGCCCTTGCTCCCTTGCTGGACTGTGTCTGACCCTCCAGGGTCCAGCTCCGGCCCTCTGCAGCTCCCACATCTCAGAAATACGCACCCAAGGATGCACTGGACAGAAACGGTGCTGCGTTATAAGGAAACCCTGGGGTCACGGGTGCATTTCCTGGAAGCAACCCTTCAGCAGAGGCTTCCCGAAGGCTCACCGCCTCGGGTCCTGGCCTTCTGACCCAGCCCGCACCCTACAAGCACTGTGACCGTGAGCAGATTGGCCAACTTCTCTGGGTACACTCTCCACGCACTGAGATTCCACAGGATGTTGTCTCCCACATGCCTGGCTTTGCTGGGCACCCAGAGTGGTGAGGACAGCAGGGTTCCCCCTCAAGAATCATCCTTGGCTTAAACACATTAAGACTTTCAGGACCAGGGTCAGTGGTCACTCCTGGACGATGGTCTCCACCAGGTGCGGTACCAGTCTCACTGCTGGGTAACAAATGACCCCCAGCACAGCTGCTTAAAACAGCACCGCTGATTATTTCAGTTCTGGAGGCGAGAAGTCTGGCAGGCTCAGGGGTCAGTGGGGCTGTGACTTCACTAGAGGTTCTGGAGGTGAGTGTCCCCCCGGCAGAATTCAGCTCCGTGCGGGTCAAACTGTCCTTGCTGCCTCTTGAGTAGGGATCATTCTCAGCTTCCAGAAGCTGCCCATGTTCCCAGGCTGGAGGCTTTGAACCTCTAACCTCACACCTTCCCTTTAAGGAGCCGGAGAACCCACTCACCTCACCCGCAAGGATGCCCTGCCCCTCAGTCCTTCCTTGGGCTGCCATGAGAGTGTCTCCCCAACAGGCTGTTGGCCATGTCTCTCCCCAGATGTAAACCTGCCCCCATGCTCCCTTCCTTGGGGTCAGCTCAGCATCAGGCCCTGACCCCCCAGCCCACCACCCAAGGTCCTCTCCAGCCAGCCCCAACTATGCCTCCTGACTACCAATGTCCCACACCAGGCAGGGCTCTGCTTGCCACTGCTTCCCCTCCGCTGGGAGTACCCGTTTCCTATGGCTGCGGGATGAAGGACCACAAACAAGCCTAGCGGCCCCGTGTCATGGGCACGGTCCACAGTCAGAGGCCGGCAGACCACAGGGCAGGCGGGGCTGTGCTCCTCACCCACACATCTTTGCTCAGGCCATCTCCAGCCCCAGATGGCCCCCCATGTAGCCACTTGCTAAATCCTGGGCCCTGCTCCCCACCGGCCTTTAGCCAGCTCAGTCACACGGCGTTGTGGGTGTCCATGCTGTCTGTCGGTCATCTCCCCAGGCACAGGGAGCCCAGTCTGCAGGAATAAACCTGGAACAACTCCACCCTTCCTCAGAGGCATTGCAGGGGTGAACGAGGCAGGCTAGCTGGTGTGCAGCAGTTAAGGAAACCGCACAGCAGCAGAAACAGCAGACAGAGGGGACATCGGTGTGAGACTGCCAGCCCAAGCCACCCTCCCGAGACACCCAAAGAGTGATGAAGCCTGAGCCTGCCTTCACAGAGGTCTGGACTCGCCAGCCCTGCCAGCATCCGCGACCAAACTGCAGGCCCTGCGCACCGAGAAAGGCTCAGAGCCACCAGCCATCCAGCACTGGTGCCAAGCTTCCCTGCTCCATCTGCAGTGGGCCAGGAAATGTCCCCAAAGATGCCCCTGTCCTGATCCCTGGGACCTGTGTGACCCTAAATGCAAAGTCTTTGGAGGCCTGATAAAGTTAAGGGTCTTGAGAGAGATGACTCTGGGTGGGCCCTAAATGCCATCATGAGCGTCCTCGTAAGAGGGAATTGGGATGCAAGGAGAAGGCGACACAAGGGCAGCAGGAGAGGCAAGAATCAGCCGGCCTCGAAGCATGGAGCGGTGTGGTCACAAGCCATGGGGGACTCGAGGACCGGTCCCTGCCTATAGACGTCAGACTTCTGCCTCCAGCACAGGAGAGGATCTGGGGTGTCTGGAAATCTGGGTACCCACTTAAGGGGCAGTGAAGTGGGGATCCACTTGGTTTGGGCTTTGTGGGACAAGCTTGTGACGTGAATCCCTGCCACCCATAGCTAGGCTGCTGCTGACTGCAGGACGATGTCTTCCAGGGACACTCCATGCTATACTGTGGCCAGAAGGGGAGGGGCCGGACCTGGTGCCCCTGCCCAGGGAACACATGCATAGCAGTGACAAAACCCGCCCAGAAAAGGCCTACTTCCCCGCTTCGACGCTGTCTGCAAAGCGCTGCTCACGCAGTCGCACCCACAGAGCACGGAAGAGTGCACAGACAGAACCCGGGGGTGGGGGGGGGGGGATGGCTATGACGGAGGGACAGGAAGGTAATGAGCAGAAGGTTTTTCTGGGTTTTCTGATATTCTTGGCTTTTTAAAACTGGAATTAATTGCAATTTCCTTAATTATTCTAAATACATCAGCTTTCACAGCTGATTTTGTGAATTGCATTATTTTTCTTAACAAGGGCCCCCCCAAAGTTTTTGATCCTACCAAACCCAAACCCTGTCTCTGGGCTGCAGGGCAGGCGGCCAAGTTCACTGGCCACCAGACAAACTCATCCGCAAGGGGCGGTCTGCCCCCTAGAAAAGCGGGTCCCCTGGAGCCCCCATATCTTAGGCTATACAAATGTGAACTTGTGGGCATGCGGAGCCATGTTCAGGAAGGAGGTCCAGGTCAAGGGCACAGATGCCACTTTGCAGTAACCAGGAAGCTGTGGACATCACCTGTACCAACAAGGCTCGGTTGCCAGGACCACCTGCAGCCCTCCACACTGTCCTGGCCCCCTCAGCTGCCTGGCCCCCAAACTCTGCTCAGCCTGCTATTACAGCAAGAGCCAGGCCCACGAGGGTTGCTCGGGCAAGGTGGCAAGCTGGTGGGGGCCACCGTTTGCTGCACAGAGCCTCTGAGATCCTCAGCTGCATGCGAGGTGGCCGCTGATGCTGTCGGCCTTGGGCTTGGGTTATTGGCAGATTTCGAATTCACGATGCTCTTTGACCTGTGACATCTTCACTGAACTCAGAGAAGGGGTGTCCCTAGCTGCCACAGCTTCTGCCCGCCTCTTGCTGTACTGACCTCTGGCAGGGCTCACAGATGTGGCGCCTGATGCCCTGCAGGCCACTGTTTACCAGCAGGCACAGAAACGCTCTCAGCAGCGACAATCCAAACACCTGTGCAGTGGCCACCGCTCCCCTCCCCACCCTCGCAGGGACTGGAGCCCCATCAGCAGTACCAGGTGAGTTAATGATTGACCGCCAGTCCTGATGGGAATGCAGGGGCAGGCAGGGCCTGGAGTCCGAGTTCAACAACCTTCCCCGGGCTTGCAGAGGACAGGTGCCCACCCCATCCCACCCCAGCCTCGTTCATCTGTCCCCATCTTGCTCCTTCAGCAGACTGGGGTGCTGTTCCCACCCCTGGACACCTTTTGGCTTTACACACATTTTTAGGCAGCAAGTCAACCATGTGTGTCCCTAAAGAACACTGAGCACCAGTCCCACACCAGAGCAGGCCTGAGAGCCCCCTGGTCTCCCAGGACTCCGGGGTCAGGGGTCACATGACCCTGGCACCCTGGTTCCCAATTCCCTAGCTGTTCCTCTTCTAGAGGGGCAGCAGGGGCCACACCTCGTGTCCCTTCCTCTTTCGTCCCCTGGGCTTCATCCTCTGGTTCCCTAAAGCCTTTGTGAAGTGCGGAAGGGTCAACAGCCATGATGGGAACACCGACGGTGGGGTCGGGTCACACAAAAGCCTGGCACTGAGCAGCGGTTCCTTCCGGAGGCAGAGCCCTCAACCCTCAGAGATGTGGCCGTGGCTCCCAGTGGACACAGCTCCTGCCCCAAGAGGGGAGCTGCCTCCTCCTGAGATGACACCTCCCCCAGGGCTCAGAAGACCAAGATCCTCACTGGCTGGGACAGCCTGGCTGCTCTGACCCCACCTTCACTGGGGCCCAAAGACTCCAGCACCCAGAGCAGGCTCTGAGGGGGCCTGGAAGACTCTTCCCTTCTAGAAATCGGCTTCCACCACACCCCATCTTTCCAGCATCAAAGTGTCTGGTTCACTTTCGGAACATGTTGACTCTGCGGCCCCTGTGGGAAATTTGGTGGCTGTGGGAGCAGCCAGGACAGTAGGGTCTGTGATGAGCCCACGGGACCAGGGAGAGACACCACCAGGTGCAGGTGGGATCAGGGGTGGAGTCCACCTTGTCCCTGCAGCCCAGACCCTCAAGAACTCTGTTGAGCTCAGTGGAATCACAGTGGCAACATGCCAAGCCTGGAGGGCAGTGTCAGGGCCCCAGACAGTCCACTCAGGGGCAATGGTCCGCCGGGCTGCCCGCTCTCCACGCAGCAGGGTTTCACCTCTGCCCTCCTGCCTCCCACCCAGCAAGGGGCACGCTTTCTCTGTGACGGCCCCTTACTCGTGTACGGCTGCTGGTTTATGCCAGCCGTCTTTGGCTTGTGAGGGCTGAGCTGAGGGGTCTGGCAGTGCCCCGCTGGTGGACTGTCTCTCGTGGCCTCCCCAGGGTCAGACATTCACCAACCCGTGAACTGACCAGATGGAGACACGGAGGCCACAGCAGCAGGGGGAGGAGCAACTGGCCAGGGGCTTGCAGACACCCACATCCCACTGCAGAGCCCCTCCAGAAAAGGGCTCCAAGCTGAGTCCTGGGGCCCAGCAGGGGTGAGCCTCAAGACAAGCCATGATTGGCCAGGGGTGTTGCAGATGGAGCAACAGGGTCCCAGCACAAGAACTGCTGTTGGGGTCATGGAGAACGTGCCACAGCTACTTCGGTGGAAAGGGGTGACCAGAAGAGGGGAGGGGGGCAGGGACGGGAAAGTGGCTGAGGGACAGACCAGGGCAAAGGAGGTGTTCCACGGGGGCAGGCCCTGAGGCCGGGGCTGGGAGAGGGTCTGGGCGGGAAGACACGCGGGGCTCGGGGTTGGGTGGCCCCAAGTGTGAGCTGCAGGGGCCGCTGGCTGGAGACAGAGCCGGGAGCCAGGGGGCCCTGGGGAATGGGGCTCCTCCAGGAGGCCTGGCTCCCGGACAGCAGAGGGGTGGAAAGCAGGTTCAAGGATGAGCCTGCAGGTCTGTCCTGGCCCACGGGAGTCAGCCACACACTCCACACAGCCAGGAGTAGCGCTGTGGAAGGTTATGCGACTGCCTGCCCCAAGGGGATGTGGGAACATTCTGGAAGCTCATGGGGTGCGGTCCCCTTCCCCCACCGCAGGGCCCAGGCTCCCCAGACTGGGTCCCTCCCTGAGGATGCTCAGCCCATGCTGGTGGCACCCCTGCTTGGGGTCGGGGGAGCTTGGTGCCCCGTCCAGAGCCTTACCTCCATGTGGAGCCAGTGCCACGGGGCAGAGAAAACAGGGCCACAACTCCCCAGAGCCAATTTCTGCATGTGAATCTCCCCAGAGGCGTCAGACGCCCTGTTGCCCGACCAGGGAAAAGGCTGGGGGACAGCGTGCGGTCACCTTACAGCCGCTCAGAGGTCCCCAGTGAAGGGGTCTGACCGCCGCCCTGCGGCGTGCCAGCCGCAGCATCGGGGTCAGCGGGCCGGGCCAAGGTGAGGCCCTCTCGACCTCCCCCTTCTCCCCAGGTCACCTGGGCCCGAGGGCGCCCTGCACGGGGACGACCCCCGCCCCCCCCTTCCCGCGCCGCCGCCCGCTCACCGCCGTGCTCGCTCCGCATGCCTAGGGTACCGCCGGTGTAGACGACCAGGAGCCGCCGCTCGGGCCCTGCCGCGCGCGCCATGCCTGACCAGCCTCGAGAACCGGAGGACCTAGGGCACCGGGACGCCGCGGGGCACAAGGGGCTCTAAGGAAAATAAGGGGAGGAGGCGGGGCGCGCCAAGGGACCTGGGGAGGGCGGGGCCAGCTGGAAACGGGCGGGGCAGGCGTGGAAGGGGCGGGCCCAACTGGGAGGGGATGGGCCAGGGGCGTAGGGACCCGCGCGAAGGGGCGGGGCCAGGAGGAGGGGGCCCCCAGCGGGCTTGCGGAGGCGGGGCCCGATGTAGGGGCGGGGCCTTCCCCGGATGCTGCGGGAAGCGGGGCGGAGCCTGCGAGCGCGCGCGAGTACCTGGCGGCTGGGCAGCCCCGCAGCCTCCGCGACCCCGTGTGCGCTGTGCGCGTGGGGTCTGGCCGCGCGGAGGCTCCTGGCAGCTGGAGGCGGGGTGGACGCCGCAAGCGGCGCCCGGGCTGCTGGCCGTGCGAAGCCCTCAGCGGAGGGTGGCGTCGAGCTGCACTACGGACCCGAGAGGAGGGGCGGCGGCGCCCGGTCGGGCCCTGCGGGAGGCGGCGGCCTCCAGCGCCGGCCTAGGCTCCATCTCCTCGTCCTTTACGCCGATGCACCCTCAACAAACCCAGAGCGCTTTGGTTACTTATCTCGTCCATGTTTCTGCCTCTCCAGCTAGGTTCGGCTGGCCAAGTATCTCCCCGCCGCGCGAGCCGCCGAGCCACGGATGATGAGGCAAAGAGCATGCCTTGTGCAGAGCCCGAGGCGCGCCCGGGGGCCTTGGGGGTTTAGCCGGTTCCCTGCGGTTCCACCGGCGCGGCTCAGGTTTGGGGCTGCAGGAGGGAGCGAGGGTGACAGGGCCTCAAGACCCATGGGACCGGATGGGACTCACGCAGAGCCTGGCGAACCGGCACGCAGATGAGCGACAATGAGTGTCAGGCCGTCTGCTCATTAGGGAGTGCCCCTGGGGACGGAGAGGGCGGCTGGCAGGCAGTCCCAGGAGGTCGCTGCTGGCCGGCACTTCCAGGGCGGCCTCCAGAGCTGTCGCTGACTGGAGCCCGAGTGAAGGCGCCTCCCAGCCCCGTGTGGATGGGTCACTGGACGCACACTTCTGGAGGGAAGTGGGATCTTGGGTGGGGCAGTGCTCTTTCTGCAAGAAAAATCCCTAGGGGACTGAACAAATCCCCTGAGGGCCAGCTTCCAGCATCTGGAGGGGAGCATCTCTCTTCGGAGAGGAGCCCCAAGGGGGGTCACAGTGTCTCCACATCATCCAACAGGCCAGGGGAGTCCAGCTAGTCCAACCAGACACTCCCACAGGAAAACTAACCTCCACCTTTACCTCACCACACACATAGTTAACCTCATACAGATCATAAACTCAAATATAAATGATAAAACTATAAAGTTTCTAGAAAAAAATTTCTTTTTGATGTGGAGTTAGGCAAAGCTCAGGGCACTAACCATAAAAATCTTAAATTGATAAACATCAAAATCCCAAATTGTTTATCTAAAGACTCTTTAAAAAATAAATAGAACACACATAAAAACTTTCTCAAAATGGATATAGTCCTAAACATAAGGCCTAAAACTGTAAAACTCCTAGAAGAAAACATGAGGGAAGAACACTGTGACGCTGGACTTGACTGACGGTAACATTTCTTACATGTGAGACCAGAAGGACAGGCCACAAAAGTGAGAATAGGACTACACCAGACTTAAAAACCGTGCATCAAAGCACACAATCATCAGAGTGAAAAATTAGTCTGAAATTAGAGAAATTATTTGCAGATCATGTATCTGATGATGGGTTAATATCTAGAATATATAAGGAATTCCTACAAATCAATAAAAAAAAGTGGCAAAGGACTTGGATATTTCTCCAAAGATTAAAATGGCTAGCAAGCACATGGAGAAGACATTCAACAACACTAATCATCAGGGAAATCCAAATCAAAACAAATGAGATACCACCTCACACCCATTAGAATGGCTATCATCAAAAAAAATACTGGTGAGGGTATGGAGAAACTGGAATCCCTGTGCTCTGTCAGTGAGATCATAAAATGGAGGCACTACAGAAACCGAATGAAGGCTCCTCGAAAAACGAGAAATAGAACTACCAAATGATCCATTAATGCCACGTCTAGGTACATACCCAAGAGTTAAAAGCAGTGTCTTGAAGAGGTATTTGCATACCCGTGCACTAGCAGCGCTATTCACAACCCAATGTCCTTGAGGGATAAATGGGTACACGTGGTGTATCTGTTAAGGGCTGAGTTTGCTGTTCTCCGTCTTTGTCCCTGCTGCAACACAGAATTGAAAGGTAGAGACACAGCAGCAAAGCAGAATGAAAGTTTCATTTGAATGCACTCCAACGGATGAGCAGGCCAGAGCCAGGCAGAGACAGGCTGAGCACTGTGAGGGTTCTTTCTGGGGGTCTTGGCAGCACAGGGAGTCCTTGATTGATGGTCTTTGGCCTTGGAGGTCTGGTCTTATCGGTGAAATGGACATATGGGCTGTGCCTGATGATTTATGTGCTTGTCTTTTGCTATTTTCTTTATCTGAGGAGTGTTTGGACATTCCAAGTAACTCCTGGTCCTTGAAACTTCAACTCATTAACTCTGTGAGCCTTTTCTGGCTCTCTGGTTTTATCCGGTCAACTCTTTCAATCCTTTTAGTGGGCTCCACTGCCTTTATTCTCCCTCCACGCACTTACGTCTACCTTTCTGCCTAACATATCCATTCAATGGAATATTATTCAACCTTAAAAAGGAAAGAAAACCTGTTACAGGTTATAACAAGGATGAACCTTGAGGACATTAGGCCAAGTGAAATAAGCCAGTCACTGAAGGTCAGATTCTGTATGATTCTGTTTATATGAGGGACCTGGCACAGTCACACTCATAGAGACAGAAAGTAGGATGGTGGGCACCAGGGGCTGGGGGAGGGGAAGAGGGGAGATGTCATTTAATGGTGACAGAATCTCAGACTTGCAAAGTAAGGAAGTTCTGCTGATCTTGTTTTCACAATGTAAATACACTCAACTTAAAATGGTGTTTAGTTAGTAAGTATTATGATTTTTTTTTACCACAATAAGATCAATAGGCAGGGACAGACCAAGAGAAAATGTTCACAAAACACATCTGACAAAGGACTTCTATCCTGAATAAACAGAGAACTCCTAAAACTCAGTAATAACAACACAAACTCCCCAAAATGGGACCCAAGACCTGAACAGATACACAGGAATACACAGCCAAAGTGTAATATAAAGAGTGATGAATAGTAGAAGAGGGTTAACCACCAGGAGGTAAACGGAATTCTAAACACAGAGGTGTGGAGCAGCCACTGCCCGGAGGGCAGCCCTTAGGAAGGAACAAACTGGAAGCCCCTCCACCACCCCAGGATGAAGCACAGACCTCTTTGAAGGGTGTGGCTGAGGCCACCCGGGTCTGAGGTGCAAGGCTGGGGTCAGTGGGTAGGAAGGGCTCACTGGGGACACCACCTGGAAAGCCACATGCTGGCCAGGAAAGCACCAGACGGGAAAAGGGAAGGCCCTTCCTCTTGCAGTGTCCCTTCGGTGCCCTCTATTGGCAAGACCTGGCACTACCCCCACGGGACAAGAGCCAGGTGCCCAGGGTCCTGCTGGAGCTTGACCAGGGACAGCAGAGAAGAAGGGTGGGTGGGGGCCAAGAGGAAAGGGTCCAGCAGCAGAGTGCGCAAGTGTGAAAGCCCTGGAAAGTCTGGCTGTTTCTTATAAAGGCAGACGGCCACCTGCTGTATGACCCAGTCATACCACTGCTCTAAGGCATTTATCCAAAAGAAATGAAACATATCTATAAAGACTTGCTCACAGCAGCTTTATTCATAATGGGCCCAACCTGGAAACAACCCACAGGCCCATCAGTGGGGGAATGGATAAGACAACTGGCATATGCATGTATACAGCGGAAAATCAAACAGCAAATGGTTGACGGATACACCACGAACAGACCTCAGAAACATTATGTTGAGCAAAGGCAGCCTGGCACAGAGCAGTACATGCTGTAGGATTGCACCCATGTGAACCACACAGTCAGAACTGACTACAGGGAAAGAGCCCTGGGGGGGGGGGAGGGGGGGTGGCGGCGCAGGAGTCCATGAGCAGTCTCCGAGATTCAGATCCGCATGCTTCCCTGTGTGTAAAGGACACTCAGTTTTAAAAGGGAAAAAAGAACTCCAATCAGAGCTATATGAAGAAGATATGAGGGAACACAGACCTGGTGATATCTTTGTTTTATACTAACTATCCTGAATCAAAGGTTATTTTATAACAAACCTAAACAACCAATAATACACAAACAGCAAAACTTATATAACTCTCCAGACTCTCTGTAAGTATGCTTCCACAAAGTTGGAAGAAGTTCTGCTTTTCTATCATCATTTCTCACCAGTATTTCCAACTGTTTTTTTTCCCACTTACAATGCTATGGGTAAAATTGTAATATTTCCAGAATATCTCTCCTGGCTTTAGTTTATCTGCATATCAATAGGCGTTCAGAGGTGGAAAGAAGTGTGGTTTTAGTGCGTTTGCATCGTTCCTGGGGGAGGGGGTGGGGGGAGAGAAGTTCATCTCCATATCAATGGTTATTACCTGAGCAAGGAGGGCTTATCTGTACCTGAGACTTGAGGGGAGGCCCAGTTTTGCTGCTGCTGGAGAAGGAAAGAGAGACGGCCCCAGACTACAGCTTGTGAACAATAAACGGATTTTAAACTTTATTTCTCCCTTTGACTAATTTCGGTTTTTAGAGGTATTTTGCCCCAGGATTTCCTCTCCCCGGACTTAGAAATGTATTCCCTACTATTAGCAGTTTGCACGTTAGTATTTAGATAAACTTCAAGTTTTGCCTGTGAAGACCAACAACTGAGTCAAAGTCTGCAGTTCTATGAGAAACGGGTTAGATGGCAGCACTTCGCTGTCGCTGGCATTTCTCAGTTTGGGAGGAAAAGCTTCTCTGAACTGCAATTGGTTTACTGAAGCCCAAGTATAATTGCACATTACAAAATGCAATTTAAGCAAGGAAATATTATGTAAGAGAGGATGTGCCACTTTCTAATTACAGGTCTTCAAAAGCACAGCCTAACTTAACAGTCCTCTAATGTCTAGTCTTTCAGCATTATACTACTACTCTGAAGTTACAATGATATTTTTCTCTTTTGCTTAAAAAACCCTTTCCAAGCTAATGTTCTAAGATAATTATTCCAATACATAAGCAAAAACAAGGAATAATGCAGAACAGTTTCCTGCACCACCTCCTCATGTGGTATTTAATTACACTCAGCTATTGTGCTCTGGTTTCTTAGTGACATTGGGGGAAGTCGGTTGGTAGATGCAGGGAAGTCAGAGTGCAAGGTGATGAAGGTATTTATTAAAGCGCGAGTGCCAGGGAATGACAGAACAGAATGATAAAGGAAGTTCATACTGCTACCTAGCATGGGGCACATCCCCGGCTAACTCCTTAAGGCAGTATCACTTGGCGTCCAGTGTCTGCTTGGATCTGCATGGCGTGGGAACTTAGTCCCTACCACCCCAGGATTTGGGGGAGCTGCAGAGCACTGGATGGAGTGAGGTCACGTTCTGCGAACTTCCTAGAGGCAAAGAAAGGAGACTTTCAGACAGGCTACTAAAGAGCATGACCATAAGCTACAGTTCCAACCGGGTAATCCAAGTGATGGTAATTTGCAAGCGCAGATCTGAGCCCTCAGCAGCCCCTCCCTACTTATCTGCAATGGGACAGAGGGAGTGAAAGCTTGGGCTGAAATCTGGAGGATTAGAATGATAAAGCAAAGTAACAAAGACACTTACCACTGGAAAAACATAGACAAATTTTTAAGTTGAGCAGTGAGAAGTTTATTTAAAGCAAAAAGGTGCACACTCAGAGAAAGGGAAGTGTGGGCCACCTCAGGGAAGAGGTGCCCCTAATTTAGGGTCTGGTGTTTTATAGGCTGTTGAGTTTCAGGAATGTGACAAAGGGCTAAGTGTAGACTTGTTAAGTGGTCCCAGAAGTTCATCTTTGATGAGTCATTAAGTCTCTTACCAGTCCTTGAGGTAATTCTGCAAAATGAGCCTAACACAAGAAATTTACTGCTCTGATACCTTCCCAGGATAGCAGCTTCTGTTTGGGAGCATATCAATCAAGACCACCTGCCCTGTCCCCCAGGTGGGCTGAGTTATGTCCATTTGCTAAAGAGTATGTTAAGTATCTGACTTTTAACTTCCTGGGTTTTAAAATACAACCTCTAGCTTCTAGGTAGAATTCTTTCTGTTTCTGCTATGTTGTTTATGGCTGGGCTTGTTTGCTAAATTAACTATGATGCATATCTTTTTGCCCAGGTTGCAGGATTATTTGATTAGGGGCTAGAGGAGGAAAAACAGCATATAGGTAAAATTAAAAAAAAATAAGCTGGGCCTTTTAGCAGGCTAAAGGAAATCTTACAATGGCATGATCTAATTGACACAATGAAGACATGGGCTATGCTGTGATACTTTTTTTACCTGGGGAATATTCAAACATTCCAGGCCAAGTTGCTCCTGACCGTTTGAACTTTAACTGATTAATTCATTAACTCTGAGTCTTTTCTGGCTAGGAAAGTTTTAACTGGTTAACATTTTCAGTCTGTCTTGCCAATGGGTTTCAGCCCCGGGCAAGTTCGCTATGGATTCAATGTGACCAAAGAAAATGACAGCAAAATTTTCTTTGGGGTGAAAGGGTTTATTACCCAGCTTGTTCTCCCGGCGGCGTCTCTGCCTCCGCCCAGAGCCCCGGACCGAGCTCTATCTATAGCACGATAATAGCTTATTGCCTAAAGGTGTGGAAGCGGTAGCCTAGCAACAGGCCAGTTACATCATCAGGTGGTTTAAGTTCAGTGAGGATCCTGGCCGTAGGAACCCCAACTTCCCCACAGTCCCTTTTAGTGGGCTTTACTGGCCTTATCCAATTTCCACCCAGCACATACCTATTTTCCTGCCTCACAGTGAGCCTTGAGGTGCTGTCTGGGACTGGGTCAGATACATCCATCATGTTCCTGAAAGCAGAGGGTAACTTCACCACGGAGAGAAGATGCTTAATGACACTTACTGACTGGAGATCCGGTGATTTGGACGCCACCTGTGCCTGTGAAAGGGTGCCGGGGCTTTGCAGAGTGGTGAGCAGCTGGGCCAGAGGCACTGTGATTCAGGCAAGTCCGAATAAACAGTCTGCAAACAAATATTCAGGACCATGCGACTCTAGGACAGATCACCTACCAGAGTCTCTTCTCATGATTTTTAATACTTCTTCTGCAATGGAGTCCTTTGCTGATTAAATGTGTGTTTTAAAGTGTGTACTGTATCCAACAGGAACTACTTTTGGGTGCTTGTAGCACAAATGAAAAATAACAGGTTTAAGAACTTAGTTTCTCTCTCACATAAAAGAACTCTGGAGGTAGGCAGTCTGGGCAAATGGGATGGTTCCGTAGTTGACAGGAACCCAGATTCTACCCTAATTTGGGGGTGGCTTCCATTGTCAAGGTCCTCGCAAAGCTGATGAAGCTCCAGTCATCAGTTTGTGCTCCAGGAAAGAAAGCAGGAAGGATCTAAAAGAAAAAGGCCCACACCACATCCTCCATCCCAGATGACGGGGGTCACTTCACTAGAAAGCATTCTTCCACATTTCCTCTGAGCTCTTGATCCCATCCAAGCATGCATAAGCACACGTACACACTTAAACATGTACATGTATGTGGGGCTTTGGGTTACTGACTTTTTAAGTGAGCTAGTATGCATATTTTTGCAACTTTTCCCACTTGCCACACTTTGTGGAAATCCCTTCAGGTCAACAGCTGTAACTCTCAAGTCATTCTTCACACAGCTGCGCACTCTTCCTGGTTGCCCACCCCATTGTTACAGAGCCAGCCCCCTTTGATGGGTATCAACTACTTCCGGCTTCACGCTGCACGGCGGTCCTGATGCAGCAAAGACAAAGGCGAGACCTGTTTTCAGTTTCCAGATGTTGCCAGACTGACTTACAGAGAAGCTAAAACACTTCCTATTTGCCCAGAGATACCTAAGTACTTTTCCCTCCACCTCCCCGTCAACAAAAAAAAAGATACAGCCCTTTAAAATCTTGCCAGCTGATGAGTATAACGCTCTCTGATTTCTATTTACCTTGCTGGAAAGGAATGTGAGCATTTCCATGTTTCCTGGCCATTAGGATTTGTTCTTCTTTGGATCTTCCATTCATATAATTGTCCTCTTTTTCTATTTGTTGCTCTTTCCTGACAGTATTCTAAAAGGTTTCTGTTTAGTATATATTCTTTGTCTTCCACATCACAAATGTTTCCGATCTATTCATTGATTGGTTATGGTATCTCTTACCACACAAAGATTTTAATGCCTAGTCACATATTTGCATGTTCTTGTACACTTCTGGTTTTCTAATCTAGATTAATTAGTCCCCTACACCTACAGTGGGATTTTATCCTTGAGCATTTTATTCATCCATATAAATCTTAAGGTATCTTGTCCAAATGGACACATTGGGATAACTGAAGTTCTATCACATTTGCATATTAACTCATTTTTTTATGATGTAAAATCTTTCCAAGTATGCTTTTTCATCTGTCAGATTTTGTTTGTGTCTTTCAGTACGATCTCAGGTTTCTTCACGTGAGCGTAGGTCCCACACCTTTATTCTGAAACATGTTTTTGTCACCATATACCTGGAATGTTCTCTAGGTTCTTGTTGCCACAGTGGAGAAAGCTAGTGGCTTTTGTATCTTTAGCTTGTACCCAAGAAGCCTCACCAAAGTGTTTTCTTACAGCAGTGGGTCTGTGGGGCCACGTAGCAGAGTTCACACAGCAGGGCCGAGGTGGATTCCGTGGAGAGACCTGCTGGCAAGGCTGGCCTCCGGCCAGCAGCTGGGGACTTAGGTGCCAGGCGCGTTCCCCCCACTCTGATAAGGGCGACTCGCTGTGCTTGCACGGTTTGTGTAAGCCACATGGTTTATGCCCAGCTGGGAATCTGGGATATTGGTGCATGTGAGGTGGAGGGGGCCTGTGACCAGCCCCCAGTAAAGACCCTGGGCACTGGGGCTCCGATGAGCTCCCCGGCAGACTCTCGCTTCGCACAGGTCGTCACAGCCCGCTGCTGGAAGGCCGAACACTGCTGCGGCTTCACTGGGAGAGGGCCCTTGGGGATCGCGACTGGTTTTGCCTGAACTTGTCGCCATGCGCATCATCCCTCTGAGGACTTTACTTCCCATTCTCCCGCTGTAACCCACCGTTGACTGTGCATGCAATGCACATGGTCCGGGAGGCCTTCTGGTGACTCACCGCCCCTGGTGGTGCCCTGCGGACCCCAACACTTACCTCTTCTTATCTAATGCTGTATCACCGTTGTGGTCTTCTTGCATTTGCTAGAACTTTCAGGTTCAAAATAGTGACAGCAGACATCCTGTCATTCCTCATTTACGACGTGGTTTAGTGTTTTACATTTAAGAGGACATTTACTGTTGATTTTTAGTTTTCATTACTCTTAAGTAAATCCCAGTCCTCCCAACGGCATGGCCGCAGCGATGAGCTCCTGCCGTACGTCACCAGGAGCGACTGCGTCAGGGGCAGCCTGCCGATAGCATCAGTGACGGGCGCGCACGTGCCCGTGGCCATCTCGGCGCTGGCCTCGGGTCGCTGTGCCTGCTGCTCAGTTGCCACGTGGCCGGCGAAGCCTGCAGTCACGCGGCCTCCTGGCCGCCCCGTGACCCACCCACATGCCCTCTGACAACACGGGGCCCTCAGGGGGCGTGGCCAGCAGGTGAGGGCGCAGCCGGAAGCGGGAGGTCACGTGGACGGGAAGTCCAATCCGGCGGTGCCTGGGCACAGGAAGAGCCGCCGGTGGGCGCGAGGACACGGCCCCGGGCCGGACTGGGCGTGTGCGGCCCGAGGAACCTCTGAGGGCAGCGTCCCGGCAGAAGCGGGGAACGGGGCTGTGAGGAGAAGAGCGACGAGGCAGCGACGCCGGCAAAGAGCTTCCCACGGCGGGAGCTGGGGGACGGCGCCGCCACGGACGGTGCAGGGGGCGGAAGGACGCGGGTCCGGCCCCGGAAGGACCCTGGCAGGCCGCACGGCTCCGGGGAGATGCCCGCCCCGCCCTCAGGTACACCGTGGGGGGAGGTCGGCGCTGCTCCGACTGCTGTTAGCTAGGTTCTCACAGATAAAACTTGAACTCCAACATTTTAATCTTTTAAACCACAGTGTGCTAAATATATTAGTTTTACCATTTTCATTGTTGTTTTTATATACAACTGGCAGGGAGGGTCCTTACTGCTCCGGCAACATATTTTAAGGTTCTGGAGCTGTCTCCCCGGTCGCCGCCACTTCGGGGTCCTGCCCCGCCCACGAGCGGCGCGTGGTGCCGCCTGAGCTTTCTCCCAGTTCATTTCATTTTGTTCCTTTTAACTTAGGAATGGATGCAGACGTCACAACTAGGACCTTTTCAGGAGGAACAGACCACAGGTTTACATCAGGCTTGGTTGCTAGTTTTGACATGAAACCGTCCTCCATTACTGGAACAGGCCCTGCTGTCAGTTCTTTCTTAAACGTCACAGGATTCTATTTGCTAATAATTTAGTTTTCTCCACCTATATTCAAAGTGAGCCGTGGGGTTTTGGCAGGTAATGGCTGTTTTACTGAGTGACTCCGCCATGCACCTGCTGAGGCCACTGCGCACAGACAAGAGAGGAGCCTTATTTCCCGACGGGTCCGTCCTCTTCAGCCCGGAGCTGCTCTCCGTGGCGCCCGAGCGCCCCCTCGGCCTGAGACCGGCGGCCCTCAGCCCGGTGAGCAGGGCGCTTCTTGAGCCTTGGCTGCCTGCGGCTTACCAACGCGTCCCCGAGAATCCACTGGTCTTTAACGCGCCCCCTTCACTTTCAGGTACAGGCTGCGTGAGATACGTGTGGCAGCCTCTCTTCTTAGATTCATGGCGTCTGTGGAGCAGTCCGCATAGAATTCTCTTCCTCTTCGTCCAGGTCGCCCCCCAGGCATTCAAGCATTGTCAGTACCTTTGCTTCCCTACGCCCATATGCCTGCCCTCCCGGCAGGCCGACATGTCTTCCCGGCACTGAGCCCAGGAATGCAGACACAGGCCTCCAAACCGTCAGCCCATCTCTGATCAGCTTCCAGGTGTGTGGACACGAGTTGCTGGCCATTCCATTGGTCTCACTGTGGTCCAAGACATTCTTTCTGCCAGAGCAGAGGACCCCAGAGGCAAGCCTCTTCGGAAGCCTGAGCGCACCCCAGCTCTGGGCCCAGCCGCTGCAGGGGTGCCTCCACCTCCCCTCCCACCCGGGGCCGCAGTCCCGAGCCCTGCCGTCCCCTGGCAGCCTGATTAACCCATATGGGACACCCACATGTCCTCCATAAGTGAGCTTTGTGTGTCGTTCTCTACAGCTGTACCACCTTCACTGGATCTGGACATTAAAGTCATGCACTGGCTTCTCAAAATGAATTGAAGGCCCTCTGTACCCTGTGGCTTGGGGCGGGTCATGTGGCCTTCGACGGATCTGTTCACTGAAGGACATGAGTCTAGCTGATGCCAGACCCTGTTTTGTTTCCATTTAGCCCATTCTGCTCCCTTATTTTTTCTTAGATTTGTGAAGGGCTTATCTATTTTCATGGAGCCAGCTCCATGGATTTCATGGATAATTTATCCTGATTTCTACTTCCTGTGCATCTTCTACACATTTCGCCTCCTAGCAATTGTTTTTTTTTTCTCTTTTTCCTAGCAATTGTTTTTAATCTAATTTCTTAAAAAACTCACTCCTGTTTCTTTTATTCTGCTCATCCCACAGGTTTTAGTATCTTTTCATTGCCTTCTTGGTAGCTTCTAGTATTCTTTAATTTCCTCTTTGATCCAAGAGCTATCCAGGGACATTTTCTAATTCCCAAGCAGTCAAAATTTGGAAAGGAAGGGGTTGCCTTTATGTCCAAAAGAAGTGGCCTTTAAAATCCCATCTAAAAAATGTGTTTCTTTGAGGTCAAGCACATGACCTATTTTTGTAAACATTTTACAAATATTAAAAGCAGCATACATTCCATTCAAGGGATGTTAAGATTCTACATACATATCAGCTTTACTGACCATATTGTTTAATTCCTGCATCTTCACTGGTCAGAACTCTCAAAAGGGGACAGAGATGTACCAAGCCACCCACTCTAGTCATGTTTTTATGTAATAATTCTCCCTGCATTTCTAAAAGCCTTTTGTTTGCACTATGTCATCATTATGCTGCTGGGTGCACACATGTGCATAACACAATATCAAAGCCAAATACCACCATTTTCTGGCACTGTTGACCCTGAGGTCACCACGTCTATGTTAATAGCACAGCTGCTGCTCTTTTTGTTGCATTTATCTGATTTCTCTGTTCCTGCCTTTATTTTCAACTTCACCACTTAACTGTGTTCTAAAAGACAGCACTGAGTTGAGCTTTACTCATGTTTCGGCCCTGTTGAAGGTCTTCTGGTGGGACCCAGTCCGGGGAGGGGCCAGCGCGCCTAACGGCTCCCCGCACCTTCCCACGGACTTCTCACCTGCAGGCTGCCCTCTTTCCAGGCCCTTGGCAGCGGGAGTGCAGGGCTCGTGGCCCTCACTGCTCTCCTGACCATGCAGTCTACACCCCACGCTGCCTGCTCCTGTATCCCCAGCGCAGACCGACGGACCCTCAGAGCCTGCACATCCATGCCCACGAGACAGTGTGACCCTTCCTTTCAGGGCTCGAGCCTCATTTCTCAAAGAAGGAATGCTGTACCCAGCACGGCCAGGAGGGCCGAACAAAAGCCATAGAGAAACAGCTAGGAGGTCCCTGGGTCAGAGCTGCTGGCGGCTGGGATGGTGGTGACACATGATGGGATTTCAGATGGGCTCTGGACACCATCTGTGACCTACTGCACCCAGGCCCTCTGTCCTAGCCCCCACACCAGCCCCAACCCAGCCGCCAGGCATCCCCCAGCATCCTACTCACCTATGAGCACTTCAGGCCTAGGCCCATAGACCTCCCCCGTCCCACCAAGTCCTCCTTTGCTCTCATGGCAGAGGATGCCCCACTGACCCAAGCTCACCCCAGGCTGCTCACCCTTACTCCCAGTCAGTCCCTGTCCCACCACACCTGCCTCCCTCAGGGGTTTGGAAACCTCTCTCCGCTTCCCCAGCCCAGTGGCCTGAATCCAAGCCAGGTAGTGGCTGCCTCCCTCCCACAAGCCCCCCAGCCCAGCATCTGGTTCTCCCAGCCATTGGTCTCATCATCCTGTTCCTGTCTGTCCCCTCCAGCCAACGCCCTGAAGCCAGAAGACTACTGCTCAAATGCAGTCCTGTCACTGTCCTGCTCAAACTCCTCACCAGCCAGGTGCCGCCTCTGTTACGAGATCCACGCTCCTTCATGTCTGGCCTCTGTCCAGAGACCATTTCAGATAGAAATGGAACCTGAACCAGCTGCATAAAGAGCAGAATTTATCACCAGGCTCCTGGCCAGCCTCGTGGAGCCTGGGGACAGGAATGTGGCTAGCACTGAGCACCCCCTGAGCCCATCAGGCCCCTGCTCTCCCCTGCCCCTGACTCTCTGGGCATGGTGGCTTCAACCTTCGCTCGGGCAGCAAGACAGTCTTCTCCCCACACCTAGAACACAACTCAGAGCCTCGGACCTTCTGGTTTCGGCCACTAGAGAGCAAGTGAGAGTGGCCAACTGTCCTAACCTCTGGTCTAAAAGCCTGAGGGGTACACGGGTGGGCAGGCTCCTACTTCTGGATCAGTCCAGGCCACCGCACAACTGGCAGAG
This sequence comes from Smutsia gigantea, assembly GCA_032199065.1. Taxonomy (NCBI): domain Eukaryota; kingdom Metazoa; phylum Chordata; class Mammalia; order Pholidota; family Manidae; genus Smutsia; species Smutsia gigantea. The sequence continues at coordinate 177,772 of JAVSCE010012793.1, read as the reverse complement.
CAGTAGCAAGGCTCAGAGGGACCATTTCAGGTCAGGGATTCTCAGGGTGACGGGGGTGCTGCAGGCAGATAACACTAAATGCACTCCACCTCCTCAGTCTCCCCTCTGGCTACTTTTCCTCCCTGTGACCCTTCATATAGCCTTCTAGAACCATCAGTTCTCCAGACCAGCCGTTTTCTGACCCTCTTCATGCAAGCTCTTCAGAAGGGCCCAACCACTCTTCTCTGAGGTCTCCACCTCCCCCCCAAACTCAGCCAACCCACCACGCCTGGAGGGAACTCCCAGGCGAGCCCCCACCCCCGGGCCTGGGCGGCCGCCTCAGGAACCCCCCCACACTGTCTGCTTCTGAGAGTAGACCCTGTCGCCCTGGGCCCCAAACTATGAGCACCTCTAGAAAGCAAGCCTCTGGCATTTTTGTCTTCATCTCTGTTCCTAGCACCCATTGGTACTCAACCGTTTAGGAAGCTGTCTTTTTCTAACATTTCCTCGATGACGACTTGCCCTGTGCCACATACCCCACAGCCACTGAGAGACCCTGTGATCCACAATGCATTCATTTTATGCTCACAGAGCCACTCCCACATCTGCATACAACACTTTGACATCTCCATAGCAACAAGCCCTGTGCCTGCTGCTTACAGCCTTTGCACAAACCTGCCAGAGGTATGGGGCCAGGTCAGAGCCTGGGACAGGGAAGACTACCTGCTGGCTGGCGTCCTGGCCACCACCACTCCCGAGCTCCCCCTGCCCCCATAAGCGCAAGCATCTCTCCAAGCCTCTGTTCTCCAGGTGGCCGCAGGCCCTACAGCAGACAAGTAATTCCAGCCCCAAGCTGCTGGGGGTGCCTCTCTATCCACCTCTGAATACCAACCAGGCGCTAGGCATTTCAGACTCAAAAATGAATGAACTACAGACGCCCCTTCAACACAGCATACAAATGCCTCTCCTGGGAGGCCTAGCTTCCTGAGGGGCTGGGTCACTTAGCTATAAATCCCCACTGCATGTGGAATGAACTCTAATTCTGGCGGCAAAGGCAAATTTGGAAGATGTAGGAAAAGGATACTGAAATGTCCCCAGACTTAGGGAGGAAGGGGCCTCTCTGTGGGGGCCAGGGGCGCCCACAGGACCACAGTCAGAAGAAGGCATCTGACTGAAACTTTTGCCCTGCCATTCTGATGCCACTTTGACAAAGTGTTGTGAATTTAAAACACATTAAATAGCATCATGTTAACAATGAATTTTCACTGAAAAAAATATTTTCTGGAATGAATTTCACTAAATCTGTAAAATTTCTTTCCCAATTTTCTAAACAAAGTAGTTTCTATTTTTTCCCCCATTTTCTAAAGGATTTTTTCATTAGGGTTAAATCTCTTCCAGAGAATGTCTGGGGAAATGGGTTCCATCCAGAATATTTTCAGTCACAGCTTCTGTCACATGCATTCCCCCCAGAGCCATTTTTCTCCTGTGCTGAATTTCATGGGGATGACTGTCATACCATTTTTAGACATAACCGTCACTGGATGTGGTTTTAGGGCTGATTATTCCTGCCAAGCTTTTTCCCAGGTAAGTTGTAATCAGTTTCAACTAATTAGGTGTTACTAATTAGATGTCATTCTTTTTTTTTTTAGTAATACGTGTCATTCATTTTTTTTTTTAGTAACGTTTTATCAGTCTGCTGTATGTCATGTTATGACTTTCTACCAACAGTATGTATCAGGAATTACACCGCTGAATGAGGCTGTGTCCGTGTCCTGGTCCATCCGTAAGAGGCCTGCAGCGAGGTGCCTGTCGGCAGGGCTGGAGACCAGGAGCTGGCTGAGTCTCACCTCCCTTACCAAAACTGGACCAAAAGGCGGAGAGCACAGGACCTACAGTCAGGCACCGCCCCAGAAGAACTGGTTTGCTCTAGAGAAAAACAACAGGAAGAATCTTGCCTCTGAAACACAAGATTTTGCAAATTCTGAGTTCTTTCTGCCAGATAACATTAACTGTCACAGGAAGCTGAAGTATTCACCATCCACAACACACCGAGTTCACAACAGCATTGTACTCAACAACAATCACAAGCAACCTCAGGCCAAACTGTGACGCACCTGTGGTGACTTACAAACCAGATGTTAGGGCCGGCTCCCTGAGCTCCAGGCCCCTAGGGCCCCATGCTCCCCGCCTCCTTGCAGGAAAGGATCTGTGAAAGTGGATACCAGGAGACCAGCGGCAGGAGTCCTACAACTCAGCAACAAAAGATACACAACCCAATTCAGAGAAGAGACAAAAGACTTGAATAGACATGTCGCCAAATAAGATACACAGGCGGCCAACAGGGACCTGAAAGGATGCCCAGCATCACTGGGCACTAAGGAAATGTGAATGAAAACCAGTGAGGCACTACTTCACACCCACCAGGGTGGCTTCCTCCCGGCCACTGCCCTTGCCTGCAGCCGACCAGAAGCCACCACTTCACACTCTCCTGTTCCTCCAGCGGGTTTTCATTCTGAACAGCCCCTCCCGACCCCCGCTTTTCTCTACAAAAGAATGCTCTTCTTGGTTCTCTGGATTTGCCCATGGTTCACCAGTTTGCTTGTCCCAAACTGTAATTCCTCTGCTATTCCCAAATAAACCCATTTTGCTGGCATAACAACTGGCTATTTTATTTTTTAAGGTCAACAATATACCCCAAGAGAAATGAAAATGTGTCCGCACTGAAACCTGTACATGAATGTTCACAGCAGCATTATTCTTAATAGCCAAGGGTGGATACCACACCAGTGTCCACCAACAGATGAAGAAATAAGCCAATTGTGGTGTATACATATAACAGTACTATTCAGCCACAAAAAGGAATGAAGTACTGATACACATTTTACAACTTGGATAAACCACAAAAATGTTATACTAATTAAAAAAAAAAAGGCACAAGAGGTCACATGTAGGATATGAAATATTTTTGGTAGGAAATATCCAGAATAGTAAGTCCATAGAGACAGAAGGCAGACTGGTGGTTACCATGGACCAGGGGAAAGGGAAACAGAGGGAAGGGGCAGCAGAAGTGATTCCTGAGTGGGAACTGGGAGTTTTCTGGGCAAAGAGGACATTTGGAACCTAGAGCAAGAGAGCATTCCACAACACTGTGAATACACTTAATGGCGCTGAATTGAAATGTATACTTTAAAACAGTTAATTGTAAGTTATGTGAATTTCCCCTCAATTTAACGAAAAGTAAAGGGATGGAGAGGAGAAAGATATACCATGTTAACACAAAAGAAAGCTGGAGTAGCTACATTAATCTCAGCCAGGTAGACTTCACAGTGAGGAAAGTCAGCAGGGATAAAGAAGGGCAGAGAATGCTCAAGGGGTCACTTCCTCAAGAAGACATAATGCATAATGTGTATGTGCCTAAAAGAGTCCTGAGATACATGAGACGAAAACTGATAAAAATGCAAGGAGAAATAGACTAACCACTATATTATCAGTATATAATTATCATATATTACACTGTCAGTAATTGTTAAGTCCAGCAAGTGGAAAACTTGTACAGATAGAGCTGAATTAAATAGCAAACATCAACCAACTGGACCTAATTGACATCTATAGACCACTTCACACAACATGGCAGAATATTCTTTTCAAGCTCACATAGTTCTCACCAAGATAGACTGTATTCTGAGACATAAAACAACCTTAATGCATTCAACAGAAACCAGACAAATTATGCCCTGAGACCACAGCAGAATTGGACTTGAAGTCAGTAACAGAGAGACAACTGGAAAACCTTGCAATGCTGTATTTGGAGATTAAACAACACATTTCTAAATAATATGAGTCAAAGAACAAGTCTCAACAAATTTTAAAATATTTTTAGCTAAATGAAAATTAAAATACAACTTATAAAAATATGTGGCATGCAGCAAAAGTAGTGCTTAGAATGGTATTTACAGCCTTGAATCGATGTATTAGAAAAGAGGAACATCTATAATCAATTATCTTAGCTTCCATCTTAAGAAACTAGCAAAAAGCAGAGCAATATAAACCTAAAGCACATAGAAGAAACAAGAAAAATTAGAGCAGAAACCATGAAACTGAAGATAGGTAAAACTAAAGAAAAATCTATCAAACTAAAAGCCAGTTCTTTGTAAAGATCAATGAAATTGATAACTCTAGCCACACTAGGCAAACAAAGAAAAGAGGAGCAAGAAATGCAAATGACAGTGACTGAAGTGAAGGTGAGGCCATCGCTATTAATCCCATGGACATTAAAAGGATAATAAAGGATAATAGAGGAGTATAAAACTCTCCACCTATAAATTTGATATCTTAGATGAAATGGACCAAACCCTTGAAAGACATGAACCACCAAACTCACACAAGGTCAGACAGGCCATCTGAACAGACCTACCTCTGTTAAGCAAACTGAATCACCAATTATTAACATTCCAAAAAGACCCAGGTGGTTTCACTGGTGAATTCTACCAAATATTTAAGGAATAAATGATACCAATTCTCTACAATCTCTTCTAGAAAAAAGCAGCAGAAGGAACACATCCTAACTCATTCTGCAAGGCCAGTATTACTCTAATATCAAAATCAGACACAGATATTGCAAGAAAGGAAAACTAAGACCAGTATCTCTCATGAACATGTATGTAAAAATACTCAACAAAATACAACAAAATATTAGCAAATTGAATCAAACAATGTATAAGAAGAATTACATACTCTGACCAAGTAGGAATTATTCCAGGCATGCAAGGCTGTTTCAGCATTTGAAAACCAATCAATGTAATAATCGGCTGGGCCAAAGAAGAAAAATCATACAATCACATCAACAGATACAAAGCATTTGATAAAATCCAACACTCATTCATGATAAAAACTCACAGAAAACTAAGAATAGATGGAAATTTCCTTAACATGATAAAGAGCATTTGAAAAACCCACAGCTAACATCACACTCAATGATAAACCACTGAGAGCTTTCTCCTTAATATCAGGAACAAGGCAAGGATGTCTTCTCTCACCACTCCTACTCAAAAATGTATTGGAAATCCTAGTCAATGGATTAAGAAAAGTAAATAAACACACAAAGCTTGGGGAGGAAGAAATGAAATTCCCTTTGTTCACAGATGACATGATTGTCTATATAGAAAGTCCCAAAGAATCAGTTTAAAAACTCCTAAAACTAATAATTATAGCAAGGTTGCAGGATACAAGGTTAATATATAAAAATAAAAGACAATTGTTTTCCTATGTTCCAGCAATGAAATTAAAAACAATACCATTTACATTAGCATAAAAAAGAAGTATCAGTTACAAATTAACAAAATCATGTACAAAATTTATATGGAGAAAACTACAAAATTCTTAATGAAAGATAAAGAAAATTAAATAAATGGAGAGGTATTCCATGTTCATGGACAGTAAGACTTAATATTGTAGAGATGTCAGTTCTTCCCAACATGATCTGTAGATTCAACATAATCCAACCCACAATTTATCCCAGCCAATTACTGAAAAAAATAATTCTAGAGTTTATATGGAAACAGAAAAGACCCAGAATAGTCAACACAGCAGTGAAGAAAAAAATAAAGCCAAAGGACTGACACTACCCAACTTCAAGACTTACAACTACAACAATCAAGACAGCATGGTATTAGAGAAAGAACAGATGAAAAGAACAAAATAGAAGGCCAGAAATAAACCCACAAAAATATAATCAACTCACTTTTGATAAAGGAGCAAAGCCAATTCAATGGAAAAAGAAGTCTTTTCAACAAATGTTCCATAAATAACTAGTTATATGTATGAAAAAAATATAAACCTCAACTTCATGTCACCACCACTACCCTGAAAACAAGCAAAAAATACAAAATAAAACACTTAAATGTAAAAGTTAACTATAAAACTTCTACAAGTTCTAAAACAATCTTTGCAATCTTGAGTTGGCCAAAGATTTATTACACAGGACACACATACACTCAAAAAAAAAAGAAAAAAGAAAAAAGACTATAATTTTTATCATTAAATTAAATATCATTTGTTGGGAGCCATGTGGCACAAGAACAATAAGACTCCATTTTGTTTTAAAGACTCCATCGTGCTCTTTACTTCTTCTTGATCACTTTCGCGCCACAGCTTCCCACTCCGGTCCGCTGCTTACGTCAAGGGCTAATACGCATGCGCTCTGCCTAAAAGATGGTTGGATATGCTTCCCATCCCTTATTTACATATTAGAAGTGAGTGGCTGTACCCTCCTGTCGTTATTAGCATATAATGTAACCAATGAGCTGTACTTCCTCATTTCTGAACTGCTTATAAGGAAGTGTTAACAAAGCAATAAATTGAGACTTGATCAGAGAATCCTGTCTTGGCTCCATTTCTGGCGCCCCTTGCCCTTTTCGTTCCCTCTCCCTCTTTCTAGGTACCCTGCATTGCAGACCTGCAGGACGGGTCAAGTGGCGCCCAACGTGGGGCTTGAGCACGAGGGATTCAGAGAGGAACACAGACGAAGGGGACCGAGGCCCACAAGCAAAAAGAAGACGCTGCTAGAGACGGAGAGATCAAGATACCGTGGCCGATTGAGCAGTTCACCCGACCGCTCCGGCGCGGAGGTGAGTCTGTGAATGATGGGGCAAGGAATAAGTAGTAGAGAGGCATTCCTTAGGAGTTTAAAGGAAGCCCTTCAGACGCGAGGAGTAAGGGTAAAGAAAAAGCAGTTAGAAGATTTCTTGCAGTTTTTAGATAAATTTTGCCCCTGGCTGCCCCAGGAAGGCACCATAGATGAGAAAAAATGGAAAAGAGTAGGAGATGCTATGAATGATTTTTATAACACTTTTGGGCCAGAAAAGGTCCCTGTTACAGCATTTTCTTATTGGAATCTGATTAATGATTTGCTTGTTCACCGCCATAATTCTGAGGAAGTTGCAGCCGTAGTTCAAAAAGGGGAGGTTATGTTGAAAGATCTTAAGAGAGCCTCACAGTGCAACTCCCCAGACTGCCCCCCGACCTCTGAGCAGTCAGACTCGGCACATGATAAGAGAATTAGGAGTAATGTCCTTGCAAGCTCCAAGACTGATTGTGAAAACTTAGAACTAATATCGTTAGACAGTGAGGAAGACACAAAAGAAATTAAACAAGATATAAGACCCAAGGCCGCCAGATCCAGAGCGCCCAAAAAGCCCGAGCCCCTATACCCCTCACTGAGCGCTTTCAGAGAACAAAAGAGCCCTAGCAGACTTAGTCCCTCAAAAGAAGAGGAATTAGAAAATGAGGCCGCTAGATACCATGACTCTAATTGGCCTCCTTTAAAACGTCCTCCTCCTTATAGTCCCTCTACTTCAGGCTCTGTGCAGGGCGATGCTCCCGCTGCCCCTCCATAAATTATGCCTGCTTTAGATCCCCAACAAGAATTACAAGATAAAATAGCTTATTTAAAACAACAGATACAACTTGAAAAGGAACATCAAGAGCTGATAGTTGAACTAGAAAAACTGAAAGTAGGACACTCGAAATATTCAAAAAAGGGTCCTGAAAAGGACAATGTGCCAGCTTCGGCACCCTCCGCCCATATCCAGCTGAAATCTAGTTTCCGGCCGCCATTACAGAGTGCGCCCGCAGCAGATTCCGCGGCAGAGGCCAAGCTTGAGACAAATCAAGGCTTCCCTGTTTTTGAGACAGGGCCCCCTAATGCCAGGGTCCGAGAATTGCATAACCTAGATTTTAAAGTTATAAAAGAGTTAAAGACAGCAGTCTCCCAATATGGAGCCACTGCCCCTTACACACAAGCTATTTTAGAAGCCATTTCAGACGCCTGGATAACTCCTGCAGAATGGCAGACAGTGGCAAGAGCTATGCTGTCAGGGGGAGATTATCTGTTGTGGAAATCTGAGTATGTAGAGGCTTGTAGAGACACAGCCCGAAGAAATGCCCAAGCAGGAAACCCTAATACAGCTGATAGGCTCCTTGGTGATGGAGCTTATGAAGGGGCGCCTAATCAAATGCAGAATCCACCACATTTGTATGCGCAAGTGAGTGTTGCAGCCCTAAAAGCTTGGCGGTGTTTGCCAGTCAAAGGAGATCTCAGTTCCAGTCTAGCTAATATCAAACAAGGACCTTATGAGCCATTTTCAGAATTTGTACATAGGCTCATGACTGCAGCAGGGAGGATTTTTGGGAGTGCTGAGGCAGGCACTGAATTTGTGAAATAATTGGCCTATGAGAATGCTAATTCAGCCTGCCAAGCAGCTATTAGACCTTACAGGAAAAAGACAGATTTGTCCGGTTATATCCGCCTCTGTGCAGATATCGGGGCTGCTTATCAGCAAGGCCTCGCCATGGCTGCTGCATTACAAGGGTCCACTGTTCAACAACTGTTAGCCCAGAGAGCCAATTGTTTTAAATGTGGACAGCCTGGACATTTTGCTAAAAACTGTTATCAGCCAGGAGGACAGATTCATAAAATTCCTGGGCTATGCCCACGATGTAAAAGAGGAAAACATTGGGCTAATGACTGTAGATCTAAAACTGATGCCCAAGGACGGCCATTGTCCCCCCAGTCAGGAAACGGGTTTCAGGGCCAGCCCCAGCCCCAAGCCCCCAAAACAAGCTTTTGGGGCGATCAAGTTTGTCCCGCAGTCAACAAACAATCCGTTTCACAGCTCTGCAGAGCAACCCCAGGAAGCACAGGATTGGACCTCTGTGCCGCCTCCTACACAGTACTGACCCCAGAGATGGGGCTTCAGGCCCTTTCCACAGGAGTCTTTGGTCCATTACCAAAAGACACTTTTGGCCTTCTTTTAGGGAGAAGTAGCGTCACTATGAGTGGCCTTCAAATATTTCCAGGAGTTATAGACAATGATTATGAGGGAGAAATTAAAATCATGGCTTCCTCACCTGCCAATATTAGCACCATCAATACAGGTCAGAGGATTGCTCAATTGTTGTTGCCCTTCCCGAAGACCACTAATCCTTTCAAAAAAGATCAAAGGAGGGCCCAAGGATTTGGTTATTGGGTCCAAAATGTGTCCCACAAAAAACCCATGCTAACTCTGTGGCTGAATGGAAAAGAATTTCAAGGGTTAATACACACAGGAGCAGATGTGACAATAAAGAAAGATTCTTGGCCCTCACATTGGCCCCTGTCCCCATCTATCACCAACCTTAAAGGTATAGGGCAAAGCCAGAATCCCGAGAAAAGTAGTGAACTTCTAACCTGGAAAGATAAAGAGGGCAACCAAGGGACAGTCCAGCCTTTTGTCCTACCGGGACTGCCAGTTAATTTATAGGGAAGAGATTTACTCACACAGATGGGACTTATTATGTGCAGCCCTAATGATTTAGTTACAGCACAAATGTTACAACAAGGATATACACCAGGAAAGGGGCTTGGTAAGGATGAGACAGGAATTACTGAACCAATACTGCCCCAAGCAAACAAGGCTAGAGCAGTATTGGGAAATTTATGTTAGCGGCTGCTGAGAATCCTGCACCCCACGCAGATCAGATAACATGGAAGAGTGATGAGCCTGTGTGGGTTGATCAGTGGCCTCTAGCACAAGAAAAGTTGTCTGCAGCGCGACAGCTAGTGCAGGAGCAGTTAGCTGCTGGACACATTGTAGAGAGCAATTCTCCATGGAATACACCTATATTTGTCATTAAAAAAAATCAGGAAAATGGAGATTGTTGCAAGACTTGAGAGCAGTGAACAAAACAATGGTATTAATGGGAGCTTTGCAGCCTGGACTCCCATCCCCTGTTGCTATCCCTTTAAGACACTATAAGATAATTATAGACCTAAAAGATTGTTTTTTCACTATCCCTCTTCATCCCTTAGACCAAAAGTGCTTTGCTTTCAGTGTCCCCTCCACCAATTTTAGAGAGCCCATGAAGAGATACCAATGGTTAGTGTTACCCCAAGGCATGGCCAATAGTCCGACACTCTGTCAAAAATTTGTAGCCTCAGCTATACAACAGGTTAGAGACAGTTGGGAAGATATATATATTATCCATTATATGGATGATATTCTTATTGCTGGAAAAGAAGGACAACAAGTACTTAAATGCTTTGATGATCTGCAGAAGTCTTTGAAGAGCAGAGGACTCTTAATTGCTCCCGAGAAGGTCCAATTACAAGACCCTTATACTTACCTGGGATTTCAACTTGTAGGATCTCATATCTCAACTCAAAAAGTAGAATTGAGGCTGGATTCCTTGAAGACACTCAATGATTTTCAAAAACTCTTAGGCGATATTAATTGGCTTAGACCCTATTTAAAATTGACCACTGGAGAACTAAAGCCTTTGTTTGATATTCTACAAGGTGACTCAGACCCTCGGTCCCCTAGATGTTTAACACCCGAAGGGCGACAAGCCTTAAAATTAGTAGAAGATGCTATCTGTTCACAATTTATCACAGCCATAGATTATGAGCAGCCTTTAAGTTTTACCATCTGTAAAACCTGTGTTACCCCAACCGCTGTTTTTTGGCAAACAGCACCTATAGTGTGGGTACACCTCCCCTCTTCACCAGCAAAAGTGATTCTTCCTTATTACCAAGCAGTTGCAGACCTTCTTAAGATGGGAAGAGAACAGGGAAAAAGGTATTTTGGAAAAGAGCCAGATGTCATTATCCAGCCATATACTGCAGAACAAGTTCATTGGCTATTTCAGACCACTGATTGTTGGCCAATTGCTTGTGCCTCATTCTGTGGTCAAATAGATAATCATTATCCTAACAACAAACTTAATCCAGTTTATGTGCCTCCATGAGTTTGTTTTCCCTACCAGAACTTCCAAGCACCCCCTTAAAAATGCATGCACCATATTTACTGACAGCTCCTCCACTGGCCTAGCAGCTTATGTTCATGAGGGTCGTATTGTGCAAATTCCGACCGCTTTAAAATCCGCTCAGTTAGTAGAACTGTGTGCTGTTATTGCAGTTTTTTCTGCTTTCCCACAAACTCCTTTTAACCTGTATACCGATAGTGCTTACATAGCTAATGCAGTGCCGCTGCTTGAGACTGCAGCACAGATCAAGCATGCTTCGGAGGCAGCATCCCACTTCAGACAGTTGCAAGGATTAATTTGGCGCCGGCACCATGCCTTTTATATCGGTCACCTACGGGCACACTCTGGACTTCCCAGTCCCCTAGCCCACGGGAATTCACTTGCAGATTCAGCCATGAAAAATATCTTCTGGGTACAAACTGGAGTGCCTGCTGCCCAGCAAGCCCACGCACTTCATCACCTTAATGCGCGCACCTTAAGACTTAAATTCAAAATCACCCGAGAACAAGCACGGCAAGTTGTAAAGCAATGTGACAGTTGTGCCACTCATTCCCCCGTTCCCCACCTAGGAATAAACCCGAGGGGACTAGTTCCCAATGCACTTTGGCAAGTGGATGTCACTCACATACCTGAATTCGGCTCATTGAAATTTGCCCATGTCACCGCAGACACCTTTAGTGGGTTTATCTTTGCATCACTGCAAACAAGCAAAGCCTCCAAAAATGTTATTGCTCACATGTTGCTTGCTCTGTCCACCTTAGGCCAACCCACCAAAATAAAAACGGATAATGGCCCAGGGTACACTGGAAAGTCATTCAAAGACTTTTGTGCTTGTTTACATATCACCCATGTCACAGGGATCCCTTATAACCCCCAAGGACAAGGCATAGTTAAGAGAGCTCATTTAACATTAAAAACCACGCTGAATAAAATAAAAAAGGGGGAATGGTACCCCATCAAAGGCTCTCCAAGAAACCTCTTGGCACACGCACTCTTTATTTTAAATTTTTTGATTCTGGATGCGGAAGGACATTCGGCCGCAGAACGTTGCTGGCATGCTGGCACGCAGCCTGTTTATGCACAGGTGAAATGGAGCGATCCTTTGGACAATCAATGGCAAGGACCCGACCCAGTCCTCATATGGGGACGGGGGTCAGTGTGTGTTTTTGATACCAAAAAGGGAGCAGCAAGATGGCTACCAGAAAGACTCAGTAAAACAGGTAGATAACTTTAACCGTTTATCCAGAGGGGATGAAACGCCCTGAGATCACATTTCTTTTCTTTTACAGAATAAACATGAAAAAGATTGGGATACGTGTATTCTGGATTCTGCTAAGCCTGCCCAAGATTGAAGCCACTCCAGGGCAACAGCAACATGCCCCTTATATGATGACTTGGAAAGTTCTGAACGGAGAGTCTTGGACCACCTACAACTCCACAACGTCAGAGGGTTTAGAAAACGTCTTCTATTCAGCAATCCCACGACCCCTGTTGGGTCTCCTGCTGCTGTTATCACTAGGACCTTTCTTATTCAACAAGCTTACAGTGTTTATAAAACAAGTTGATTCCCTTGCTGCTCGCCCCCTCCAAGTCCACTATCATAGACTCGATTTAGCCGCTAGAGGGTTCGCTGAGTTGTAATGATATCTCCTCAGCCCCTCACTAGTGGACCTTTCCTGGGCCGTCACGAGAACAGCCCTGACCAGGAGAAAGCCAAATGCTATATAGCAGGCGTTCTCTCAGACCACCTGCCTAGAAAAAGAATGATGTTAAACCTTGTTGAACCTTGTTACTTATTTGCCTTGCTTTATGTACCCTCTATCAATCAATTCATTGTTTCTCTTTTTAGGATAAGTTGTATTTATTATAATCTTTAGAGATGTATGGTTTTAAGAGTCTTTTTGTTTGGTTAATTGGGCCTTATGCTCATACTCTCCCTTGGCCCTTAAAAGAACAAATCAGTACTGCCCTCAGCAGACAAACACAAGTCCATTATCATCAGCTTGATCTAATGGGCCAAAGGTATAATGTGCCCTGTTGTTGTGCCAAATGGCTCCCCTCTTTTAAGAACTGCATAGGGTTCAGACCTATGCATATCGGCTCACCTTAAAATGAGTACGATATGGGCACCAATGTGGGTGCGAGGCTGAGCACCGCAAGGGAAGGTCCATGAACCGCCTCTGAATTCCCTGAGAAAAACCTGGCTTGCATGGAGGTTAGTATCAAAAATAACAAATGCCCTTCCTCCCCTCCACAAAAGATACTAAGGGCCAACATTGACACCCATTGATGGGAAGTCTTGGAGGAGCCAGGTCACTACTCCCCCAATTGGTTAATGCCCATCGCTAATAGCGACTGTTCCTTTCTTTTATATAAAAGAAGGGAGGAGATGTTGGGAGCCATGTGGCACAAGAACAATAAGACTCCATTTTGTTTTAAAGACTCCATCGTGCTGTTTACTTCTTCTTGATCACTTTCGCGCCACAGCTTCCCACTCCGGTCCGCTGCTTACGTCAAGGGCTGATGCGCATGCGCTCTGCCTAAAAGATGGTTGGATATGCTTCCCATCCCTTATTTACATATTAGAAGTGAGTGGCTGTACCCTCCTGTCGTTATTAGCATATAATGTAACCAATGAGCTGTACTTCCTCATTTCTGAACTGCTTATAAGGAAGTGTTAACAAAGCAATAAATTGAGACTTGATCAGAGAATCCTGTCTTGTCTCCATTTCTCACGCCCCTTGCCCTTTTCATTCCCTCTCCCTCTCTCTAGGTACCCTGCGTTGCAGACCTGCAGGATGGGTCAATCATTAAATGAACAATTTTACTTTTCAAAATACACCATTAAAGAAATGTAAAGGCAAGCCAGATTAGGGGAAAATACCTGCAATATGTATCTCTGACAAAGAACTTGTACCCAGAATATCTAATAAACTCATTCAACTTAATAAACCTCATTAAAAATGGGGAAAAGTTTTGGAACAGATACTTCACAGGAAAAGACACACAAATAATTGTCACACAAAGAGATGCTCGACACCAGTCTTCTTCAGGGAACACAAAAATCACAGTAGGACATGACTATCCATCCATTCAAAAACTGGAACTCAAAGGCTGCCAGTACCAAGTGCTGGGGGAGCTTGGAGCAACTGAACCCCTATGGACTGGGGGTACAAATGCAAAATGGGGTAGCCACTCTGAAAAACACTCAAGAAACTTGTTTAACAAGTTACAGTTGACTCGAACAACACAAGTTTGAACTGCACAGATCCACTTACATGCAGTTTTTTTCCAGTAAATACATAGGAAAAATTTGGGAAATTTATAACAGTTTGAAAAAGCATTCTTTTCCCAGGCTTACTTTATTGTAAGAATATATTATAAATACACATATATAATGTATTAATCAGCTGTTTATGTTTTTGGTAAGGCTTCTCGTCAACAGTAGGCTATTAGTAGTGGTAGCAGTTTTTGAGGAGTCAAGTTATACTCAGATTTACGACTATGTGGGGGGATGGATGCCCCTGACTCCAACACTGCTCATGGGTCAAGTGAACACACTTACCATATGACCCAGTAATTCCATTCTTAGGTATTTACCCTAGAAATGTGTATCCACACAAAGATTAATACAGGAACGTCCACGGCCACTTTATGGATAAATTAACCCAAACTGGAAACAACCCAAGTAACTATCAACAGGTCAACAGATCAACACAATGCATAACAGGGAATGAATGAACTTATCAACACAGTAACATGGGGGGCCCTCAGAACGTGCTGAGTGAAGGAATCTAGACAGAGGAAATTCTGTGCGAGTCCAGCCACATGGAACTCTAGGAAGGGCAGATGTGCTCAAGGGCTGTGGCTCCCGACCAGTGTGCGGTGTGGAGACATGTTTGGTCATCACAAGAAGGCTGTCACTTGCATCTAGCAGGTAGAGGACCGGGGTCATGCTGAACATACTGCCAAGCACGGGATCGCCTCCCACTGCAAAGATGCATCTGCCCAAAAGGACAACGGGCAGAAACTCGGCTCGCCAGCAACAGGGCAGCTCAGCAGGTGCTGGAGCTGCAGCGGCAGTGGGGCCAGCCTGCGGAGGCAGGACCCTCGGGGCAGCAGGTGCTCATCCCCGTCAGCGTGGTGATGGTCTCACTGTGCACATCTGCTAAAATTCAGACTGTGCCCTTACAATGGGTGAGTCCCTCGTATGTAAATTTTACCGCAATAAAGCTGATTCACAAACTGAAACCATTAAGAGTACTACAAGTAAACACTGGAGATATTTCTAATAATCTCAGACTAGGGCGGATCAAGACTCATATGCATGACTACATAAAAAATACATTTCACGCAGTAAAAAGAAAACATGATAAAATCAAAAGACAAATGGGAAAACATCTGTAATGTGTTACAAGGACTAATTCCTTACTATAAAGAGGTCTTAAATAGCAAGTAAGATAAAACACAAAGATAGCTTGGCAAACGATATGGGCAGCTAGTTCACTAAAGGGAAAACCCAGTGGCTCCTAGTACATACAGACGCTCCCCCACACTCACAGAGACCCTCAAATTAAAACTACTAATCTGATCAAGACACCAGATTATCTCACGAATATCAAACTCTCCTAACACTGCGGTGGTGGCAGGAGTATGGGAAATGCAGGCTCTCACACGCTGCGAGTCGGCACGGCCTCGGCAGCCAGCAATGTGCAACATCTGTTACCTAAGTTATTGACTAGACATGCTTTACCCAGCAATTCTAACTCCAGGAATTTACTCTGTAATACATTATACAGATGTGCAAAGATATTAACTGCAACACCATACATAACAGGACCAGAAACTATCCAAATGTCTACTGCGAGGAAATAAACTCAATTCTGAGATCAATAAAATTAAATTCCATGAAGCACTCAAAAACAGCGAGGTGAGCCTTTGTGGAGGGATCTAGAAGTATGATCCACAACACATGTTGAGTGAATGTACAGATCCATGCCTGTAGTATGCAACCACTTGAGAAAATAAACAGGATCTACAGCCACAAGTATGAACGATCTCCAGATGGACTGGCTTAGCTTTCTGGGGCTGCTGTAACAAATTCACAGTTCAGAGGCCCAAAGTCCTAAATCCAGGTGCCAGGAGGACCCCAGGCTCTCAGGGAGGCCCCTCCTGCCTTCTCCGGCTGCCGTGGCTGCAGGTGTTCCCCAGCTCTGGCCATGTGGCTCTCACCTCTGCCTCGGTCTCCAGTGGCACTCGCCCCTCTGCCACCTCCATGTCTCTGATAAGGACACCTGTCACTGGCTTTAGGGACCAGCCTAAATCCACGACAATGCACTTGAGATCCTTAACTCAATCACACCTGCAAAGACTCTTTCCCAGATAAAGTCATGTGTACAGAGTTTGGGGGTTAGGATGAGGGCACGGCTCTGGAGGGGCCACCATGCAGCCCACTGCACTGGCATCCTGACAGTTCTCCTCTTCTGACCATCAAATTGACCCTGCCACGTGCCACTCTCCCTCTGGCACAGCCCTGGTCTGGCCGCCCACTCTCAGCACAGTGTCTTGCCTGGGGCTGCCACAGTGGTCTTACCCCATGCCCCACAAAGCAGCCAGTCAGGGCGGCATGATGCTCCCTTGCTCACAGCCCTCTGCAAGCCCTTGCCTCACTCAGTGTAAACACCAAAGCAGC
The DNA here is from genome assembly GCA_032199065.1 of Smutsia gigantea. Taxonomy (NCBI): domain Eukaryota; kingdom Metazoa; phylum Chordata; class Mammalia; order Pholidota; family Manidae; genus Smutsia; species Smutsia gigantea. The sequence continues at coordinate 161,301 of JAVSCE010012793.1, read as the reverse complement.
TGCCAGGCCTGCCAGCTTCTCTGCAGGGTCACCTGCTAACCACCCTGTCCTGCAGAAGGACCTCTGGCTGGCTCCACGGCATGCTAGCTTCCCCAGGCCTTTGCATGTCTTGTTCTCCCAGCCACCCTCTCCCCAGATGTGGATGTGCCTCACTGGGATCTAACCTGTCCCCACACCAGCCAGGCTGTTCTGCACCCACCTGCTACTGCAGGGTCTGCACACCACACCCCACGTGGATGGTTCTGAGCTGGTCCTGTTGGACTGCAGCCTAGGCTCACGTTGTCTGTGGCTACCTTAGAGCTATGACAAGTGCTGGATAGCGGCAGCAGACACCACACAGCGCACAAAGCCTGCAACACTCACCATCAGCCCTTACAGCGGGTGCACTTCCACCACCACACAGCTGTCTCTCCTCACTGCTGTGCTTGTCTCCGCCTGCCCCAGAGCCCAGAGCGGAGCATGGGCTCGCTGACTCAATGCCCAAGAGAAGAGATGCCGGCTGCCCCTGGGTGCTTGGTGGTGGGCGTGTGGGTAAAATGGACCCTAATGACTTAATACTCTGACACTGGTTCATATCACAACACATCATGGATACTTCCTAAGAACGTCAGCAACTTTTAAAGAAAATGCAAGCAGAGAATTACTTAGGTGAAAGCCAAGGCAAGCACTCCCCAGAGGTGCATAAGGAAGGGGATGCAAGCAGGTGCACTTTGGTTTCCAGTAAACAACATTCACAGAGTCAGTATTATATAAAGAATGACTGATTTGACTGGAGGCATCAATGTGGCCACACTACGTGCTGCGGGAAGAAGGCACAGACTGAGGTAAAGAGCTCCATCTTCATCTATCACAATGGCAATAAAAGAATGAGAAAGCAGATATTATGAAAACGGTAACTACTAATAAAACACTTAGCAAGACAGAAGCAAACCAGGGTACAGGATGGTGTCCTGTGAGGGTTGAACGGGGGGCCAAGAACAGCCAGGGGACAGAATGGTGTCCTGTGAGGGTTGTTGGACCGGGGGCTCAGGAACTGCCCTGCCTCGGGCTCTTGCTCCTGGGACATCCCCATGGCCTTGCTTGAAGCACTGGCAAGAGGGGGAGTGCCTGACCGCCCCGCTAAGGCCACACTGGTCACTCCACAGACCAGGGCTAAGTCCTTGTACGCTGGCAAAGCAGAGAAAGGCACATGGTCAGAGTACCCTGTGTCCTCTCCCAAAACCTCCTCCTGAAAGGCAGGTGAAATCTTACCTCTAAATTGAGTGTGCTTTGGGCTGCTCTTGGTGGGCGCCGAGAAAGGCCATGCCACTCGCTGGGTGCGCCATCTCCATCTGAGCCCGGCCAGCAACGCCTTTGCTAACAGCCACCCCTGGAGGCTGAGCAAGCAGGGGTGCACACTGGCATAGAGGCTGCCGGCACACAGTGACCTTCACGACTTCGGGCCCAGCCTGCAGAAGCCCCTGGTGGGGCGACGTTCCCAAGTCCGCTGCCCGAGCTCCAGGTCGTGACCCCATGCTGGTGAGCAAATACATGTGCTTCCCCAATTTCCTCAGAAGCCTGACTCGCCCATCTGGAACCAGGAAGCCAGGCAGCAGTGTCCCTGGCCTTGGGCGCACGCCTCCTGACCTGCACCCCACTCGCTGCGCTCACTGTGGCTCTGTATTTCTCATGAAACCCTGACTGGGAGCAACAGACCTCTACAAAGAGGTCTCCATCCCTTTACCAGTTTTATAAATTCAGGTTTTCTAGAATGAAATACAATTTAATCTCCTCTGACTAAAACTGTCCGAAACAGAAACTTAGTCTAATGCTTTTATTGTTTTAATAACATAGATAGGCTAGTTGCCACGTAATCGCTCTGATTTCCAGAATGTGGATCAAGAATTGTAACTTAAGTGAAAGTCCAAAATATACAAAACTGGAATTAGTTTTACCAAAATTAGGTATTTTCTCTTGTGGAAAAAAAGAATTAGAAAATGCCACATGGTTCTGGAAAACACAGCTTTTCCCTTGTGGTCAACTGTGAGTCCTGGTTTTCCCTGGACCCCAGGTTTATGTCACTGTGACAAAATAAAACATGGAAGCACATTCTGGAACCTTACGTGTAAGATTAGCTACTGACATTTACCTTAATAAATTTAAAGCAAAATATAGCTCTTTTCCTAAATGAAGTCTCTTTCAGAACAGTTTTTCCCAAAATGTTTAATACAGTAATTTTCTGTTTCTAGGAAAGAGTAGATTCTCTAATTCTTCCCACCTGAACAGAAATACCACTCTCAGCCACCACCCAGAGAGAAAAGGACCCAGGGTGGGTGCAGCGGGCAAGCTCAGCGACGTCAGCTTGCAGGCGCGGCCTTAACCCGGCCATCCGCGGCTGCCCTCAGCAGGGCCTGGAGCAGCCCGCTGGCACCTCCAGGCACTGAGAAGAACCAGTCTGTGCAGCTGGTAGAGAGAGGGGTTCTTCCCTCTGCTGCTCTCCCAGTCACCCTGCTCCATGACCAGCTTTGGATCAACCTAAGGGGCAGACAAAGGACCAGTCAAGACTCTGCGGTGGACCTCCCCAGACACACAGTAAAATAAACTGAGCGAGTAAAATCATATGCACATATACAGACATGACAGCAGAAAGCATTCTTTTAGTTTTCCAAAAATCCTTACAGAATGTGAACACTAACTTCAATTGGCATTTAAAGCATGTAAATTCTCTAAAACAACCACTCTCAAAATGAAATTCTACTTTCAAATTAAGTCTTGTTTTTAGCTTCAAACACCCCAACCCACTGAGTCTGGGGAGGTGGCTGGAGTCCCCCCGTCCCGCCATCCCGTCACCATGGCCCAGCGCTGCGCACAGAGGAGGCCCCAGGGAGGTCCCTCAGGCTCGGGGCCGGGGGCGGGGGTAACCTGTCCAGGAGCATGCGGAGTGAAGGATGCCTCCTTTACACTCAGGGTGGGAAAACACCACCTCCAGGGGCATCTTCTCACTTCAACGGCTGAAGGGGTGAGGAGCTACTGCCCCAGCTGGTTTATTTATGAAGGTATCTTTGATTCTAGAATTTAAGCTTAAAATTCCTCCGTGAGTATCTTTCCCTGAAATCACACTTTATTCCATTTTCTAAACCTTTCAGATAGGAAATGTCAAGGTGTCTGAGATGGGCCCTGCCCCACTGTGCAACTGCTCTGGGACTGAACCGTGTCCCCTCAGCACATCTGGTGAAGTCCAGAAGCCCACGGTGACAGTGCCAGGAGGGGGCCCTTGGGAGCGGACCAGGGCTAGATGAGGCGGTGAGGATGGGGCCCCATGAGGGGGTTGGCGCCTCTTCAGAGACACGAGAGAGCTTGCTGTCCCCTCTGCCATGTGAGGACACAGCGGGAAAGCAGATGTCTCCAGGCGGGGAGGGGGCTCGCACCAGAACCCGACCATGCTGACGCCCTGACCTTGACTTCTAGCCTCTGAGAATAGGAGAAAATGAGTGTCTGCTGTTTAAGCCGCCCAGCCCTGGTATACTGCATGACGGCCCCAGCAGGCTCAGACGACCACCAATGTGCCCTAGAGCTAATCCAGACATTCATGACTGCTGTGTGAAACCACAGGACACTGAGCTGGGATGGGCAGCACACAGTGTATGTGCAGAGGCTGTGTGCCCGGGGCCAGCACCATGGGAGCCAGCAGGACACCCCTCTGCCCCACCCTGGGGGCAGGCTGCCCACACGAATCCTGCTTCTTCTCACTCACCTGATTCCACTCATACGGCTTTTCATGCCACTCAGGAACAATCCTCTCTCTTGGTTTCATATGACAGAATAAACTAAAATTAAAAAAAAGAATTAAAAGTCATCTTCATTATGTTAGTACACTGAAAACACTACTAAGATTAAAAAAAAGATTTAAATCCTTTGTACTTTCCTCAGAAGTTTAACTACAGTAACTTTTAGAACATTAAAACGTACTTAGGGAGGGAGAAAGGGATTGAGGGGTATTGAGGGGCACACATGGCGTGGGGGGGGTCACAGGGAGGACAGTGCAGCACAGAGAAGACAAGCAGTGACTGTGACATCTTACTATGATGATGGACTGTGACTGCAGTGGGGTACATGGGGGACGTGGTAATATGAGTGAATGTAGTAACCACAATGTTTTTCATGTGAAACCTTCCTAAGAGTGTATATCAGTGATACGTTTAAAAAAATGTATTAGTTATGATCACAGACTATCTCACTCCACTGCACACTGGAGAACACAAATAATGGTGTGTGTCTGGGCCAGACAGCTCTGTTCTCTGCACTCCCACCCTTTGCTGCCGGGACAGGCTGTGCCTATGGCGAGCCGCTGCATCACAGTCACGTTCTGAGACGTGGAACAGACGTTTTGTATCGCCTGCTCTTCAGCAGCCATGACAAGCAGACAATATCATCAGTTCAAAAAAGCAGACAGAGAATTCTAACGAAGGAGGTCGGCAAATCTTGCTTCCTGTTTCCCAAAAAATAACTACAAAATTAGAGAGTTGTCCAAAAAAAATCATTGGAAGGCTCTGGAAGTTAACCAAAAGCAAGCTAGTTGAGTGAGAAGCTCACTCATGGAAAACTGCAAGCTCCGAGGCAGGCCGAGGGGCGGCTCCCCCAGTGCAGTGCCAGCGCCAGCGGGCTCCAGCTCCCCAGTGCTGCCAGGTCCGGTCAGCCATGGGCGTCAGCATCTCCACTGCCAAACTGAGCTTTGTTGATTTGGAGCGAAGGGCAAAGGACCCTCACAGCCCACAGCACTCAGGAAGAGCCATGAGCTCAGCAGAATGGAGAAAGCCCCTAGCTCTGCGAGCCTCAAGCCACGGGCCCACAGGGCCCCAACAGAGGATCCTGGGAGGGAGGGCGTCACAGCGGGCAGAGGGACTCTTCCACACATTCCCTGCCTGCCTGCAAGTCTGCACACACACGTGCAGAGAAGACATGCAAGCGCCCACGCCTGCCACACAGCTTAGGGCGCCTAGGAGGTGGCATGCACACACAGGAAAGCCCTGGGTGCTGGGGAGGTGGTGTGTGTGCACAGGGAAGTCCCAGCAAAAAAAAAATGCAGGGAAGAGTTCAAAACTGCCTGAAATTTGGAGGCACCACCCAAACCACACACCCAGGCTGGGGCAGGAGATAATGGCCTAGGAACAGCTTCTGGCTAATCACTGGCTGAGCACTGCAGACACAAGGAGCCCCCTAGGAGGCCAGGCTGAAAATAAAAAGTTTAAAAACAAGAGCAGAACAGAACCCAGGCACCAGTGGCCTCACTACACAGTGGGAAACAGATTCTGCTGGGGGTTGGGAGGTTAAAAATCCTACACTGCTATGCTACATTATCAAAAAGGCCCAATTTTCAGCGAAAAATCATGAGACATTTTCCAAAGAAGCAGGAATGTGTGACCCATGCTCAGGAGACAAGAGCAGCCAAAGCAGCCCAGATGTGGGTGCAGCTCACAGGCTGCACACAGACACGCAGCGCGCACAGAACTAAAGGGGGAAAACATGGTGACAACGACTCAAAGACAATCCCAATAAAAGTTAAAAACTGAAAAGAACCAAACAGAAAAGTACAATAACAGAAGGGGGAATCCCTCTAACAGGCCAACACCCACAGGCTCGAGGTGGCAGAATACAGGCAGACCAGTGAGTGGGCCTCCGGATGCACACACAGAGGGCTGGGGGTCCCAGGAAGGGGAGAGCAGGCATGGGCGGAAAAATATTTGAAGAAATTCAAAGATGCAAGTACTTTATAAGTAAAAGGAAGGAAAAAATATATGCCAGCACCTAAAGAGCTGGGGTAGCTATATTACTATCTGACAAAATACACTTTAAAACAAGAAATATTACTGTAGACAGATTTGATAATGACAAAAGGGCAAATACATCAGGAGGAGATAATTCTAAATGTAACCTATCTAACCAGAGCCCCAAAAGGCAAAAGAGGAAAGCTGACACACTTGGAAGAAGAAACAACTCAACAGTGATGGTTGGAGGTTTCATCATGTCACTATGAATATTCACAGAACTAGAGAGAAAGCAGCAAGGACCGGGAAGCTTGAACAGTCCCTCCACCGGAGGCCTGGCCAGCGTCAGCACCACAGCCATGCATGCAGCAGCAGTGCGCTTTGCATGTGCAGGGAAGGCTATGCATGCAAAGCCATAAAACAAGTTTCAGTAAATTTTAAAAGACTGAAATAATTTAATGTATGGTGTCCACATGGTAATAAATTATACATCATCAACATAACAAAGTTGGAAAACCCCAAATAGTTGAAAATTAAATAATGTATCTCTCAACATTCCATCAGTCAAAGAAGAAATTACAAGGGAAACTAGAGAATATTTTGGAAAGAATGAAGATGAACAACAGCAGATCAGAAAGTATGGGATGCAGCCAGAACATGATGGAGAGACAGCTGTAGCTCCACAAGCCTGTGACAGAGAAGGCGCCAAAAAAGTAATCAAAGCCCCTGTGTCATAACACTAGAAAAAGGGCAAATTAAATGTGAAGCAATTAGAAGGAAGGGAAAAATAATTATGAGATTGAACATCAAAGAAACAGAAAAAAGATAAACAGTGGGGTGGGGGAGGGGGCAGGAATCAATGAAACCAAAAGTTAGTTTTTTGAAGAGACCAATAAAACTGATAACCTTCAGGGTAAAACTGAGAAAAAAAAGGTCAGTCCAGCAAGATGATATAACTATTATAAATATCTATGTACCCAACACAGGATCACCTACATATGTGAAACAAATTCTAACAGAATTAAAGGGGGAAATAGAATGCAATGCATTCATTCTAGGAGACTTCACTCACTCCAAAGGACAGATCAACCAGACAGAAAATAAATAAAGAGAGAGAGGCACTGAACAACATATTAGAACAGATGGACCTAACGGACATTTACAGAACACTCCATCCAAAAGCAACAGGATACACATTCTTCTCAAGTGCACATGGAACATTTTCAAGAACAGATCATATAGTAGGCCACAAAAAAAGCCTCAGTAAATTCAAAAAGATTGAAATTGTACCAACCAGATTCTCATATCACAAAGGTATGAAACTAGAAATAAATTACTCAAAGAAAATGAAAAAGCCCACAAACACATGGAGGCTTTATAACATTCTCCTAAATAATCAGTGGAGCAATGACCAAATAAAAACAGAGATCTAGCAATATATGGAGACAACAATATTTCATGACAACAATAATTCAACACCACAAAATCTGTGGGATGCAGCGAAGGCCGTGCTAAGAGGGAAATATTTGCAATACAGGCCTACCTCAGGAAAGAAGAACAATCCTAAATGAACAGTCCAAACACAATTAATGAAACTACAAAAGGAAGAACGAATGAGGCCCAAAGTCAGTAGGAGGGACATAATAAAGATTAGAGAAGAAATAAAGTTGAGAAGAATAAAACAATAGAAAAAATCAATGAAAGCAGAAGCTGGTTCTTTGAGAAAATAAACAAAATAGATAAACCCGTAGCCAGACTTATCAAAAAAAAAAAAGTCTACACACATAAACAGAATCAGAATTGAAAAAGGAAAAACCACTGCAGACACCACAGAAATACAAAGAATTATGAGAGAATACTATGAAAAATTATATGGTAACAAACTGGATAACCTAGAAGAAATGGACAACTTTCTAGAAAAATACAACCTTCCAAGGCTGACCCAGGAAGAAACAGAAAATCTGAATAGACCAATTACCAGCAAAGAAATTGAACTGGTAATCAAAAAACTACCTAAGAACAAAACCCCTGCACCAGATGGCTTCAGTTTTATCAAACATTTAGTGAAGATCTAATACCCATCCTCCTTAAAGTTTTCCAAAAAGTAGAAGAGGAGGGAATACTCCCAAACTCATTCTATGAGGCCAGCATCACCCTAATACCAAATCCAGGCAAAGACACCACAAAAAAAGAAAATTACAGACCAATATACCTGATGAACATAGATGCAAAATTACTCAACAAAATATCAGCACACCGAATTAAAAAATACATCAAAAAGATCATCCATCATGATCAAGTAGGATTTATTCCAGGGATGCAAGGATGGTACAATATTAGAAAATCCATCAACATCATCCACATCAACAAAAAGAAGGACAAAAACCACATGGTCATCTCCATAGATGCCAAAAAAGCATTCAACAAAATTCAACATCCATTCATGGAAAAACTCTCAACAAAATGGGTATAGAGGGCAAGTACCTCAACATCATAAAGGCCATATATGACAAACCCACAGCTAACATCATACTTAACAGCAAGAAGCTGAAAGCCTTTCCTTTAAGATTGGGAAAAAGACAAGGATGCCCACTCTCTCCACTTTTACTCAATATAGTTCTGGAGGTCCTCGCCACGGCAATCAGACAACACAAAGAAATAAAAGGCATCCAGACTGGCAAGAAAGAAGTTAAACTGTCAGTGTTTGTAGATGACATGATATTGTACATAAAAAACCCTAAAGAATCCACTCCAAAACTACTAGATCTAATATCTGAGTTAAGTAAAGTTGCAGGATACAAAATAAATACACAGAAATCTGTTGCATTTCCATACACTAATGATGAACTAGCAGGAAGAGAAATCAGGAAAACAATTCAATTCACAATTGCATCCAAAAGAATAAAATACCTAGGAATAAACCTAACCAAGGAAGTGAAAGACCTATACTCTGAAAACTACAAGACACTCATGAGAGAAATTAAAGAAGATACCCATAAATGGAAACACATCCCACGCTCATGGATAGGAAGAATTAATATTGTCAAAATGGCCATCCTACCTAAAGCAATCTACAGATTGAATGCAATCCCTATCAAAATACCAGCAGCATTTTTCAACAAACTAGAGCAAATAGTTCTAAAATTCATATGGAACCACAAAAGACCCCGAATAGCCAAAGCAATCCTGAGAAGGAAAAATAAAGTGGGGGTATTTTGCTCCCTGACTTCAAGCTCTACTAGAAAGCCACAGTAATCAAGACAATTTGGTACTGGCACAAGAACAGACCCATAGACCAGTGGAACAGAATAGAGAGTCCAGATATAAACCCAAGCATATATGGTCAATTAATATACGATAAAGGAGCCATGGATAGACAGTAGGGAAATGACAGCCTCTTCAACAGCTGGTGTTGGCAAAACTGGACAGCTACATGCAAGAGAATGAAACCGGATTATTGTCTAACCCCATACACAAAAGTAAACTCAAAATGGATCAAAGACCTGAATGTAAGTCATGAAACCACAAAACTCTTAGAAAAAAATATAGGCAAAAATCTCTTGGACATAAACATGAACAACTTCTTCATGAACATATCTCCCCGGGCAAGGGAAACAAAAGCAAAAATGAACAAGTGGGACTATATCAAACTAAAAAGCTTCTGTACAGCAAAGGACACAATCAGTAGAACAAAAACACATCCTACAGTATGGGAGAATATATTCATAAATGACATATCCGATAAGGTGTTGACATCCAAATTATGTAAAGAGCTCACGCACCTCAACAAACAAAAAGCAAATAAGCCAATTAAAAATGGGCAGCAGATCTGAACAGACACTTCTCCAAAGAAGAAATTCAGATGGCCAACAGGCACATGAGAAGATGCTCCACATTGCTAATCATCACAGAAATGCAAATTAAAACCATAATGAGGTTATCACCTCACACCAGTTAGGATGGCCCTATCCAAAAGACAAACAACAACAAATGTTGACAAGGATGCGGAGAAAGGGGAACCCTCCTAACACTGCTGGTGGGAATGTAAACTAGTTCAACCATTGTGCAAAGCCAATGTGGAGGTTCCTCAAAAAACTCAAAATAGAAATACCATTTGACCCACGAATTCCACTCCTGGGAATTTACCCTAAGAATTCAGCAGCCCAGTTTGAAAAGGACATATGTACCCCTATGTTTATCGCAGCACTATTTACAATAGCCAAGAAATGGAAGCAACCTAAGTGTCCATCAGTAGATGAATGGATAAAGAAGATGTGGTACATATACACAATGGAATATTATTCAGCCATAAGAAGAAAACATATCGTACCATTTGCAACAACATAGATGGAGCTAGAGGGTATTATGCTCAGTGAAATAAGCCAGATGGAGAAAGACAAGTATCAAATGATTTCACTCATCTATGGAGTATAGGAACAAAGAAAAAAACTGAAGGAAAAAAACAGCAGCAGACTCACAGAACCCAAGAATGGACTAACAGTTACCAAAGGGAAAGGGACTGGGGAGGATGGGTGGGAAGGGAGGGACAAGGGGGAAAACGGGGCATCACGATTAGCACATGTAATATGGGGTGGAGGGACACGGGAAGGTAGTATAACAGAAAGAGGACAGTTAGTGACTCTATAGCATCTTACTACACTGATGGACAGTAACTGTAATGGGGTATGTGGTGGGGACTTGATAATAGGGGGAGTCTAGTAACCATAATATTGCTCATGTAACTGTACATTAATGATAGCAAAATTAAAAAAACATATAGCAGACAATCCACAAATTTATAAAATGGATTATACACCATGCGAATTCATTCCAGAATGAGAGGCTAGTTTTAAAATCAAAAAGTAATAAAATACACCATGCAAACTGAAAAAAAGGAAAACACAAACATACACGATTATCTCACAGACACAGGAGGTGCATTTGACAAAATGCAACATCCTTTCCTGTGAGGAGCCTCCAGAAGAAGGCTACATGAACATCACTCAACAGTGAACGGCAACACATTCCCCCTAAAACTGGGAGCAGGCCAAAGATGTGTGCTGGCACCACTACTATCGCACAGCATGCCGAGGGCTCTAGCCGGCGCAGTGAAACAAGGAAAAGAAATCAGGAGCACAACGGACCCCAAGGGAGAAGTACAACTGTCCATGCCATGGTATCATCCTGTATGCAGGAAGCCCTGAGAATCTACCAAAACCACTAGTACTAACAAGGGTGTAACAAAGTTACCGGCTAACCAATATGTAGAAATTAACTGTTCATTCCTAGCAATGAACAATCCAAAATAAAATCAAGAAAATAATTCCATTCACAATAGCATTAAGAGGACTAAAAGATCCTGAAGTAATTTCACAAAAATTCAAGGCCTAAACACTGAAAACTCTGAAACAGTGTTAAGAAAAATTAAAGGGTATCTAATAGATACCCCATCTTCATGGATAGGACAACTAGGTAGTGTTATGATGGCAGTTCTCCCCAAATTGATCTACAGATTTTGTAAGACTTTATCCTCCATTTACCCCATGGTCCCAAGCACATGGGCCACTGAAAATCTTGTCTGGATTTGCCTCACCTTTTCGCCCCACCTCTTAAGACCCAACCACCAACCAGATGGTTTGCCCCCACCCCTTAAGAGCCAACCACCAACATTCCCATAGTAAAACACACCCTACTCCTTAAAAGCACACTTCCTCACCCACAAGCTCTCTCTCTCCCTCTCCCTCCCTCTCCCTCTCTCCCTCTCCCTCCCTCTCCCTCTCTCCCTCTCTCTCCCTCCCTCCCTCTCTCTCTCTCCCTCTCTCTCCCTCTCTCCCTCTCCCTCCCCCTCCCTCTCTCCCTCCCTCTCTCCCCCTCCCTCCCTCTCTCCCTCCCTCCCTCTCTCTCCCTCCTTCCTCCCTCCCTCTCTCCCTCCTCTCTCTCCCTCCTCTCCTCCCTCCCTCTCCTCCCTCCCTCTCTCTCCCTCCTTCTCCTCTCTCCCTCCCTCTCCCTCCCTCCCTCCTCTCCCTCCCTCTCTCCCTCCCTCTCTCTCTCCTCCTCCCTCCCTCTCCCACTCCTCCTCTCTCTCCTCCTCCTCTCTCCCACTCCCTCCTCTCCCTCTCTCCCACTCTCTCTCTCTCCTCTCTCTCTCCCTCCCTCTCCTCTCCCTCCCTCTCCCTCTCCCTCTCCCATTCCCTCTCTCTCTCTCCCTCTCCCTCTCCCTCTCTCTCTCTCCCTCCCTCTCCCTCTCCCTCCATCTCCCTCCCTCTCCCTCTTTCAAGACAGCCATCCTGTCTGACTGTCTTACAGGGAATAAAACCATGCTGACGGAGTTTTCGTGTCTTTCCTTGCGAGTGAGTGAGTCCGGTAGCTAAAGAACCCTTTCAGGTTTAATACAATCCCTACCAACAGGCTTGTTGTAAAAATTGACAAGCCTGATTCTAAAATTAATATGGAAAGGAAAAGGATCTACAATAGTACAATTTTGAGAAAGTAGAACAAAGTTGAGAGACTCACACTACCCAACTTCAGAACAATCTGTGAAGTCACAGCAATCCAGACAGGGTTGACTGGCACAGAGCAGACTTACATAAACAGGACAAGAGACTGTCTAAAATAAACCTTTACCTTTATGATCAATTGATTTCTGAGAGGGCCAAGGCAATTCAGGGGGGAAAAGATAGTTTTTAAGAATATGTAAAAAATACAACTTAGACTCTTCCATCTCACACCAAACATAAAGATCATCTCAAAATGGATCAAAGACGTAAACAGAAGAACTAAATATAAGAGAGGAAAACAGAGGAGGAAACTTTTGTGATTTGGGGTTTAGCAAAGATTTTTCAGATAGGCACCAAAAGCATAATCCATAAAAAACGATAAACATCAAAATTAAAAACTTGTATTCCTCAAAAGACACCATAAAGAAAATGAAAGACAAGCTGCACAATGGGGAAAGTATCTCTAAATTATGTATCTGATAAGAGATTTGGCTAGAATTTATAAAGTATTTCTACAACTCAATAATAAAATGACAATCAGGCCAGTTAAAAAATGGGCAAAAAGATTTGAACAGGTATTTCACATACAAAAAAGGTTTCTGATTGGTTAATAAGGATATAAAAAGATGCTCTGCATTATCAGTCATTGAGGAAATGCAAATTAAAACCACAATGAGATAACCAAACCTCCACAAGACTGACGAAAAACCTACTGACAATGGCAGTCCTACTGACAATGGCAAGGATATGCAGAAACTGGGACCAGCACACGGCACTGTAAGGTTGGGATACGGCAGTCACTCTGAATAAGAGTTTGGCTGTTTCTTAAAAAATTAACATAAACTTAACAACATTCCAATTCCACTCCTAGATACCTGCTCAACAGAGATGAAAACATACCTTCACATACGGACTTTACATGGCGGTGTGCACACCAGCCGAATACGGGGGGGCAATCCGAACATTTCATCAGCTGGCAAGAGGACAAACGAGACATGGAGCACAGACCGTGGGAGGCGATTCAGTGACAGAGAAGAACAAACATGCTGCGACAAGGACATGGACCACTGACATGTCATGCAAAGTGGAAGAAGCCAGACTTAAAAAGAAACAGTGTGATTCCATTTACATAAAACTTGCAGAGAAAGCAAATCTCCAGAGACCTAAGCAGACCGGCGGTTTCTAGCTCTGGGGTGGGAGCACTGCTGACCAATGGGCAGCAGAACTTAATGTTTTCTAAAACAGTTTTATTGAGGTATAATTTATACCATAAGATCCATCAATTTTAAGTACTCAAAATTTTAGTAAATTTATGGAGTTTGCAACCATCACAATTCAGTTTAAAAATATTTATACGTGAACTTTTGGGGACACAAATTGTAAAACAGAGCTGTGGTGCTGGTTAGCCCAGGCCTACAAAATTACAAAAATTATTGTACTGTCACGAAAACCCCCACCTCTCTAGGGCATGACAAGTCAGGATGCGGTCACCTCTAGGGGGGTGAGGGTGCTGTAAGGAGATGCAAAGGGGCCACAGGCTACCATTCGTCCTGTACTGCTGGAGCTCGGCAAGGACAGGGGCATGACATCCGGGGACTTTCTGCAAATTCCCATTCCCATTGTGGATGGAGTTCTTTTAGTTCTGTAAGCCCTTTCAATGTTCTGTAAACACCATTTCTGATCTGGCTGCCAGGCCCTCAGCACGTTCACTTCGTGCAAATGACCTGAGGCAACCTGTGCACTTAATGTCAAACTTCAATACAAAGTTTACAGAGAAGCATTTTCATGTAAAAAAAAAATGAAGAGAGAAAACTGAAATTAGCCTTTCTGACAATTGTTAAGGCAACTTTAAAGATGTTAAAAATATTTAATACCTTTTTAAAAATACACAACTTACCCTAGCAGCTTCTGACGAGCATTATCCTGTAACTGTGTGATTCTTCCTGGCCCAAGATATTTGGATCCATCTGGTCCGTCACACACTAGCTTGTTAATAGTGGACCTGAGAATATTAATCTGTAAATGAATGGCAGTATAAATATTTGTATGGTTCCACTATAACCAAATTTCACTGCACGTAAATAATTCAGAAGCACTCAGAGTTCACATTCTTATGACCACCATCAATGTGGTCTCTGGAACAAATTAAGACAACCCAAATAAAATCAAGAACCACCACTGGCATTAATGTAAGAAACGATGACAAAAGAAGAATTTAAAAGTGAGCAAGAATTTTAAGCAAAAATTTAAAATCAGCAAGAATACTAAAAGACTTTTTAGTATAAGCACACTTTTTAAACTTCTGCCTTAAAATGCAAGGTCATGGAGCTTACGGGGTCATGCACATCCCTCACTGTGACCATAAGATGTACTTGGAAGATAAGGAGCCTCTCGCCCCCAAGCTACAGCATGCCATGCTTTGTTACCAGCCTTTGTTATGGCTTTTAATAAACTTTCTACTTTGAATACCATAACGTTTCCAAAAGAACTCCAAAGAAAGGGCAGGCATTCAGTGTGCCCTCACCCAGCCCCTTCTGCTAGCCCCTTGCAGCCCCTGAACATTGGTCACCAAGAAGCCAACTTTGGCATGTCACTATTGTCTAAACCCATGCAGGCTCCGCTGGACTCAACCAGTTCCTGGCATGCCCCCTCTGTGCCCCAGCATCCAGTTCAGGGACCGCAGCACATGGGGTACTGTCTCCCCTGTCTCCTCTGGCCAGGGGCAGTTTCTTAGCCTCTCCTCGTCTTCCAAGGCCCTGACAGTTCTGAGAGGTTCTGCTCAGGTACTTTGTGGGATGGTCCCCAGTTTGGATTTGTGTGATATTCTTCTCATGGTCAGACTACGGGCAAAGTTTCTGGGGAAAGCCCCCCAAAGGGGAGTGCCCTTCTCATGCCACATGACGGTCACCAGGGATGCTGGCCTCCACCACTGAGGGGCCCCACAGGCTCTTCCATGGCACAGTCTCCCTTCCCTGTCCCCGTGCTAGTTTGGAAGCTTGTCACTAGGTGCAGCCCACCTCACAGGGGGTGGATGAAGCTCCACTGGCTGCGGAGGCATCTTTAGGCACTGCTGGGAATTCTGTACAGATTTGTCTCTTTCCTGTTTGTTCCTTCACTTGACTTGTGTCCTTATGGACCCGGGGGTAATTCTTTTACACCTCAAGTGACAACCCACCACTGTGTCCCTTACTTGGTTGCTCACACCCTTCTAGCGTTGGCCATGGTGTCTGGGCTCCTGGGCCCCCGACATGCCCCATCCTTTTGTTTCTGATCCCTTCCTCACCTGCTGGCACTGAGAGAAGTTCCAGGCTCATCCTGGGCTCCCCCTGCCCCAGCCCTGGAGGAGCCTTCTGTCCAGGGAGCCCTGGTCCCTCCCTGGAGAATCCTATCAGAAACCAAACCTGGCACTGGGCTTGTCCATGTTGTAGGGGCCACTTCCAGGCCTCCACAGAGCTGGTCATGTACTAGTGCCCACATATACCACCTGTGGGTGCAGCCGTACCACAGGGGCCACTCTGGCCTTTCCTCCCACCCGCCCCATTCAGTGGGGAGAAACCTGGCCCCTGTATCCATGTTGTCACCTGGTTGCCCCAGGAACACACAGGGCAGGGCAGGATTAACCTGTGCTCCATGACAAGTCTCCCAAGAGGACAGGGCCTGCTGGCAGTCTGTCTTCATCTGTAGCCTTAGTGTCTCCAACCAAAACAGTTTTCCAAAGGCCCTTTCCGCTCACCCTTCAAAGCAATCATACCCGAATCCCACCTGCTAGGTATGTGTTTTCATTGCACCCACCGGAATTCCACTCATCCACAAGGGACGGTCCACGGGTTTGACAGGCTCACGGAGTGCTGTGCCTACCAACCCACACTCTCCAGTCCCTACAGAGCCTGCTGCAGTCAATCACTCCTTCACCCCTGGCGACCACAAATCTGTCCTCTGCCTTTCCAGAATGTCACAGGAACCCATTGCACAACATACGGCCCCCAAGTCCTGAAGCACGCACTTGAGATTCACTCGCACTGTTGCGTGAAGCAGTCGCCGGTTCCATGCCACTACTGCAGAGTGCCCCAGCCCAGTGCATGGCTAAACCAGTGTGTTGATCCACTCCCTGTTGAAGGACATCTCCCTTGCTTCCAGTTTTTAGCAATTATGGATTATGAATGCTGCAGCCAACACTCACAGGTTGTCTTGGACATTAAGTTATCCAATCTCCTGGATACATGTTGAGAGCTGGGATTGCTGTGTCTTCTGGTAGATACAGGTTAAAGAATCTGTTTTCCAAAATAGTTCCATTCTGCACTGAACAGAATCCACATCCTTATCAGCAACAATTACTGCCAATGTTTTGGATTTCAGCCATTCTAACAGGTATGTAGAGGTAGGTCATTGTGGTCTTAACTTGCATTTTCCTAATGGCATATGACATTGAACATCTTTTCATTTGTTTATTGCCATCAATATTTTACTTTAGTTGTCTGCCTTGCTTTTTTTAATTAAGGTATTGATATACACTCTTATGAAGGTTTCACATGGAAAACATTGTGGTTCCTACATTCACCCATATTATGAAGTCCCCCCCATACACTACTGAAGTCACTGTCCTTCAGTGTAGTAAGATGCCACAGAGTCACTATTTGCCCTCTCTGTGCTATACTGTCTTCCCTGTGACCCCCACCCCACAACATGTGTACCAATCATAATACCCCTCAATCCCCTTCTCCCTCCCTCCCCACTCACCCACCCCCGCCCCTCCCCTTTGATAACCGCTAGTCCCTTCTTGGAGTCTGTGAGTCTGCTGCTGTTTTGTTCCTTCAGTTTTGCTTCATTGTTACACTCCACAAATGAGGGAAATCATTTGGTACTTGTCTTTCTCTGCCTGGCTTATTTCACTGAGCATAATATCCTCTAGCTCCATCCATGTTGCTGCAAATGGTAGGATTTGTTTTCTTCTTATGGCTGAATAGTATTCCATTGTGTATATGTACCACCTCTTCTTTATCCATTCATCTACCGATGGACACTTAGGGTGCGTCCATATCTTGGCTATTGTAAATAGTGCTGTGATAAACATAGGGGTGCATATGACTTTTTGAATCTGAGAAGTTGTATTCTTTGGGTAAATTCCAAGAAGTTGGATTCCCGGGTCAAATGGTAGTTGTATTTTTAGTTTTTTGAGGAACCTCCATACTGCTTTCCACAATGGTTGAACTAGCTTACATTCCCACCAGCAGTGTAGGAGGGTTCCCCTTTCTCCACATCCTCGCCAGCATCTGTTGTTCTTAGTCTTTTCTGTGTTGGCCATCCTAACTGGTATGAGGTGATATCTCATTGTGGTTTTAATTTGCATTCCCCTGATCATTAGTGATGTGGAACATCTTTTCATGTGTCTGTTAGCCATCTGAATTTCTTCTTTGGAGAAGTGTCTGTTCATATCCTCCACCCATTTTTTAATCAGGTTATTTGCTTTCTGGGTGTTGAGGAGCATGAGTTCTTTATATATTTTGGATTTTAACCCCTTATCACTATGTCGTTTACAAATAACATTCTCCTATACCATAGGATGCCTTTTTGTTTTACTAATGGTGTCCTTTGCTGTACAGGAGCTTTTTAGTTTGATGTAGTCCCATTTGTTCATTTTTGCTTTTGTTTCCCTTGCCTGAGGACATGCGTTCAGGAAAAAGTTGCTCATGTTTATATTCAAGAGATTTTTGCCTATGTTTTCTTCTAAGAGTTTTATGGTTTCATGACTTAAATTTCAGGTCTTCTATCCATTTTGAGTTTACTTTTGTGTATGGAGTTAGACAGTAATCCAGTTTCATTCTCTTATATGTAGCTGTCCAGTTTTGCCATCACCAGTTGTTGAAGAGGCTGTCATTTCCCCATTGTATATCCATGGCTTCTTTGTCATATACTAATTGACCATATATGCTTGGGTTTATATCTGGGCTCTCTACTCTGTTCCATTGATGTATGGGTCTGTTCTGGTGCCAGTACCAAATTGTCTTGATTACTACTGTGCATTTGTAGTAGAGCTTGAAGTCGGGGAGTGTAATCCCCCTAGCTTTATTCTTCCTTCTCAGGATCGCTTTGGCAGTTTTAAGAGTTCTTTATACATCATGGATAAAAATTCTTTATCATGTATGATTCCCAGATATCATCTCCTAGTGTGTAGCTTGTTTTTCTATTCTCTTAACAGGGTCTTTTGCAAAGCAAAGGTTTCCAGTTTTGGTGAAGTCCCATTTACAAATTTTTTTCCTTCACATATCACGCTTTTGGTGTTCAATCTACAAACTCACTGTCAAACCCAAGATCAGATATCCACCCCCCACCACCACATTTCCTGCTGCAAGCTTTATAGTTTCACATTTTACGATTCGGTCTATGGTCTAAGGAATATTTTTAAGCCCCAGAGCCCCTTTAGTGGAAGAGCAGTTAAATCAACAAAACAAAGTATGGGCCTCTCATCCACAGGGTCCTCCCAGAGAAGGGCACCAGCAGGCCTCCCTCAACGTCTTCTCCCTGCCCACTTCCATGCGGCTGTGCCAACCCCACTGAGCTGGTGGACAACTGAGAATAGAAAGGGGTTTGAGGACTAAAGTAGTGCCTCTCAAACTATCTGTGCTGAAAGACCAGCTTTGTTTCTCACTTTGTAAAATGCAAGAAAACTGAATTACTAGAACCGTGAAATATCAAAGCAAAAGCATACCAATTATAAACCCAAACTTTTCATTATTAGACTCAAAGGCTATAAAATCACATTGTCAACCTACTATTTAAGTTTTAAATCTCAGCCTCACTTCGGCATTCGTCAGGCCTAGCCCCGGGTCATCACTGCTGCAGGGCCGTTTGCAGCCAACCCGCAGATGGGAGGCAGGGGTCCGCCTGCGCCTGGGACCAGGTGGAGCAAGGGAGGGCTCTGCTCCCTGCTTCCCACCGTGAGCTGGCAGGGATGTGCAGCTGCCTCTGGCCCAGCTGCACGGAGACTTGGCTAGAGATTTCTGGCAGTCCTACAGCCCTGGCATTTCACTCCACTGCCCAGAGCAGCTTCCTGTGCTAAGAGTTACCAAATGAGAAATTTAGAGAGCACCACCTCTCATGAAGCTGCTGCACAGAGAAGTAAATAAAACAGGCAGGTTAAGGGAGAGGGAGACCTCCAGAAGCAGAGGTACATGTCTGTACCTAAGCACCGTGCCAGACAGTGCTTGTGGGTTAAATGGTGTACAGGCAAAACAAGAGACAAGTAACTACTGCACCCAGCACATTGCCTCACCTCCACGACATCCTCCACGCTGAACTGAACGTCGAATGCTAGCTCAATGTCATGTTCTGGCAGGATGGGGGCCCCTGTAGTTGGATTCCACCCCAAACCACAAAGGACTCCAGTATAGCATTTTCCATCCCGATCAACCCTAGTGAAAAGTTTTGAGAAGAGTTAATATTTCAAACTGGTAAGTCACTGTTTTATGCTAAAAGAACTGCCCAATAAAGTCACCCACGTTCTGCCAACCCTAGTCCAGGAGCTAATTTCATTTTCCCATTTTTGTTTAGAAATAACAGAGTTTATGTAGCTACAAGAACAGTAAATTAAATGCTTTTGTTAATCCATTATTTAGGTTTCTAATTCTCACCACAGCAGGTAGAACAGCTGATCACATACAGTTCTTCCCTATCTTTGAATTCCTTGGGTTAAATTCTAGTGAGTTTTCTGGGGAAAGGCTGTGCCCACGATTATGACTTGTGGACAGAGTCTAATACAGGAAAAGCTTACGAGACCCTCGTCCCTCATCCCACCCGAGAACAACTGCACACACTTAATCACACCAAGAGTTATCTCCCCATTTTACCAAAACCTCACCACTGGACTCCAGCCACCAGGCATCCTGTGACTTCATCTCTCAAAGTTTTCCCCTATCTGTTGGTCCTCTCCATCGGCTGCCAGCAGCCTGGCCCAAGCCACCACCATTTCTCATCTCCAGACTCAGCACAGCCTTCTGACCAACTTCCCCACATCCGCTCTGGCTTCCTCCATCCATTTTTGAAACAGCTTTAAAAAAACAAACCCACTCATCTTGTCTCCTTGCTTGAGGGCTCTGGGTAGTTTCCGGTGGCTCAGGCACACCAGGGCCTACCAGCCCCACACCGCCTCAGGGCGCTTCCCCTCAGGCCACACCACGGCCTCCTGGGAGCTGCCCGCCAAGCCCCAGAGCCCCCGCGCCAGGCTCCCTCTCGGGCTCTAGGCCCTAGTTTAAGTGCCAGAGCCACAGCCCGTAACATCAACTAATAACTATAAAAGGAATGAAAGGCATTAATGCTGAATACCTTTTAACATATTTTGCTAATTTTCTTTGACTCTTAATCAACTCAGACCTTTTCCCATCATTTAGATCAATAAAGTTTTGATGAAAATAATCTAGGCAAAAACAAGAGGTTTCTTCTGAGTCCTAAAAAATAAGCATATACACACAATTCTTTTTCACTTTAATGAAAATCAGAGTAAAGTTCACTGTAAGTAAACTCAATGGAGAGAGGCCGAGAATTCAGTGCATAAGCCAGGTGCTGAGCACTGGCTTTACAAATTAGCCACCAAATGTTTCTTTAAATAGTAATCTCCCCCACATTATTTTTAATAGAATTTCAATAGTTATTATTGTTTCCATTTACATAAAACCTCTCCTTAACAGGCATGAGGAGCAGCGGTGCTCCACGTCAGCAGGGTGCTCCCCAGGGGACCTCCCTACAGGGCTGCGCTGTGGCAGGTGCTCACGTGCCCTCCGGGCTCCCAGGACAGGCCTTGAACTGACCGCCTGAGGTAGTAGTTCTTTGCTCATCTGCTCTAGACCTTAAATCAGTAAGGGTAACTAAAGCACGGGGTTTAACTCTTTCTAGGAATCCTAAATTCTTATGTGACCCTAAAAGCAATAATTAAAACCACAAAAATATTTTTACTTCCTTTATATTGCATATTTTGGACTCACGCTGGAACCTGCGGAAGCTGCAGACCACAGCAGCGCGGCTCCCACCAGAACTCCTGCAAGGGGGCCCAAGGGCACCAGGGCTGACTACCAAGGTGTCTGGAAGGGCCAACTTCTCCAAATATGTAAAATAAATACAACTGAAGGGGAACTTCTCTGGAAAGCTAATATTCTAAATTCCCTCTATGTGCCAAATAAGGAAATACAGTTCCTCAGAAGTAAAATGTTAACCTGCAACATCCATACAAAAAGGCTCTGTTATATATTCTGTAATATGCACTCTATTAACTGGCAAAGTGTTGAACAGTACATTCAGAAGTCTAACCATGTTTCCAGATCCAGCTCAGGCTACTCTGGAAGCCCGTTCGGACTCCACATCTGTGAAACCCAGAATCCCGCAAGTAAGCCCCCATGCTCCACACACAGCGGCTCCCCAGGTCCTGGGAGGCTATGGCGGCTCAGGAGCCTCCACCCTGACACCCTGGCCTGCCCTGAGCCAAGTCCCTTCGCCCCACGCCTTCTCATCACCTCCTGCTCCATGTGTGGACTCACAGGCACCTTCCCTTTGTTCTTACATTGCCTAAATCTTCTTCCCAAGACATGGGATAGGGGATAAGCTTTCTTTTCATTACAAAAACATACACGAGTACTCTGTAAGAGTGCCAACAGCAGGTCAGTATACAGCGTGGCAGATGGGGGAGGCCTTGTGCAGAGAAACTGAGGCCCGAGAGCGAGGAGCCGAGGCCTGACTGCCACCCACAGCCTTCAGGTCCCAGCTGCAGAGCAGACACAGGGAGCAGAGACAGCTGCCTGCCCAGGGTGTCCCATCCTAATTCCTCCTCACAGGGTGCAAGGAGCTGTGTGTGGGGGGGCGGGGATCTGTTATGCAGGCAAAGTAATTAAAACACACAAGAAAAGGTCAAAATCCCTTTCAATCCACTCTCAGTGAATTCAAAACAGCTCTACCTGAGGGACTTGCACTGTTTTGGAAGATCCTACCTCAGGTGTTGCCCACTGGGAGGCACCACCTTCTGGAGGCTGGGGTGCCGCCCAGCAAGACCGTGACCCGACCTGCAGACCAGGACAGCACCATGCCCCTCGGCAGCAGGCGCACACCTGGCTCCAAGAAGCGGGGAAGGCAAGGGCGGCATTCCCAGGCTGCACCCAGCAAGAGCTGTGCCCAGATCCTGCTGCTGCGGGGCGCTGCCTGCACCCAGGGCTGAACGCTTCCACAGGGTCAATGGGCCATGCCCACTCAATCAGAAGTGACACCACAGACAACTTCAGCTGTTAGGGGAACACAGGGAGCAGAGGCTGCAAGGACAGTGAAGCCCGCCTAAGCCAGACTCAAGGGAGGGGCCAGCTGAAGCACAGGATCGTGGCAGGAAGAGTGGAGAAGGCGTGCTGGAGGTGGTGACAGGCTAGTGACAGACCGAGAGGGACAAGTGACTCGGCGGAGCCACCCCCCAGGCTTGGTGTGTGACGGTGGACAGCCTGTCTAGAGCAGCAGCCACATGCCACCTGGGGCCACACACACTGAGCAGGACATGAGTTCCAGCAGTGATGCTGGAAAGGCGGCTGCCGGTATGGGTGCGCATGGAGAACACAGCCAGGCCCCCGGCAGACTCAGCTTCAGGTGGAAGGAGGGCACCTGCATGGACCAAACACCCCTCTGGCTCCAAAGTTTCTCAAAAGAGGTTGCTACTGACTCAACAAATTAAAAAACTCAGACTATTAACTAGAGGCAGGCTGGGTGAAAACCCACGAGACCAATGCTCCCTCCCTAGTCACCGCCTTGCTGCCGCGGCCATCTACACTGTCCCATCGGCACATTCAAACTCAAGTTAGCAGAATGGATATAAAGTACCAGCTGTGTACAAAGCATTGTACAATGTTTAGATAACCTTTTCCTATTAAG
Organism: Smutsia gigantea; assembly: GCA_032199065.1. Taxonomy (NCBI): domain Eukaryota; kingdom Metazoa; phylum Chordata; class Mammalia; order Pholidota; family Manidae; genus Smutsia; species Smutsia gigantea. Next base: position 138,170 of record JAVSCE010012793.1, on the reverse strand, counting down.
CTTATTTTTTTTTCTAGAAAGATGGTTTTTTAAATACCAATTATATCAAGTATTTGAGTGTCTACAACATAACCACTTGCACTTTGGAGATTTAAAATAATATGCTGCATTACACATATCCTCAAAAAGCTTCTATTTAAAAGAAAGGGCTGAAGCAGGAGCTTGGTCTAGTTGAAGAAGCAAGTACAGAGGAATCCACAGGTCATGTTCTAGTGAATCTGATGGCATGACACTTTCTTACTAGACAACCATAGGTACTGTACTGTTTTTACATGTCTGTCTCCCATAAGGACTCAGGAGATACCTTTATTCACACAGATATTTAGCATATCATTAATACAAAATTAGGGAGTCGAATTCCAACATTTAAAGGCATTATCAAATCCTCTGGGGCGAAAGCAGGTGAGAAACAAATGCATATGTAAGTAAAATGGGGCAATATTTATAAAAGCCATTGTATGTCCACTCAGTAGTATATGATATAATTACTAAAATGGATATTTACAAAGATGTTATACTACTATGAAAATGCTTATATTTGTGGAAATGAATGTAGTATGACAAAAATAAAAAAAATAAAATGTGTACATATAAGAACATTGAAAATAAATATACTAAATGTTTAAAAACAATCACATTAACTTTCTCCCATTCCAAGTAACATATGCTTTTAGTGGGGAAAAAAGAAAATGCGCAATTATTTTTAAAATGGAAAAGAAGTACTGAATACTTGAGATTTCAACAGATTCTGAACAGGCTTCGTGGCAGAGAGGACTGAGTAGACAGCAGGGTCCTTTCAGCTGCCTTAACAGGGCTCAGCCAGCCAGGCCTGTCCACCTTAACTGGGCTCAGAGGGTCAGGCCCCCCAAGCACCCCTGCCAGCACCGCCCATGCACCCTAACTGGAAAAGCATGCTGCGGGGGGAAGGAGCACGGCCTCACACCCAGAGGGCCCCCCTCTGGCCACCAAAGCATGGGCCTGGGTGCTCTGCAGCCCCACCCGGCACCGCAGCCTGCCAGTGCTTCCCCACACAGGGTACCCTGCAGACCCCAACTGATCAAACTAAAATGTGTACATGGCCGTCCCCACATCCACTCGAGTGTTTTCCAGAGCTCCGCTCCCGGCAGCCCACAGCTCTCTGCCCTGCAGTCTAGGGGAGAGTCCTGGTGACCTGGGCACAAGAGCCGCAATGTGCCGAGCAGTCTGTCTGCTCACCTGGAAAGCCTTGCCGCGGCTGATCAGCCAGAAAACTCAGCACCGTGTCCGCAGCCCACTGACAAAGGACACCCACCACCACAACAGCCATTTCGAGCCTACTCCTAGCTCCATTCTTCCTTCTGCCCCACTGTTAACTCCAGCTCCTATGTGAATGTGATACCATATGCACTGTTGTAAGCCCTCCAGACAAGTCCAAGAACAGACCAGCCAACAGTAATGCAGGACTCCTCAATCACACCGAAGCCTAGGGAAGACGGACAAGCAGCTAGCTGCACCCTGGCCAGGTTTTCTGTAAACGTTTCCTCTGCAACAGAGGCAGCGGACACTCCCATTCCTCCCACCTGGGTCCTCAATTTACAAAAGCCACCAGACAAAACAGATGCCCACACGCATACCTTAGCTCCATCACAGGAGCAAACATCATGCTGAGGAGAGCAGGGAGGCCAGGAATGTGGGGCATCAGAGAGGTTTCTCTCAGCAGCATGGTGGACCCTGGCAGGCAGACGAGGAAGGAACATCAGGTAGTGGTCCATCCTGGGCAGACACCTTGCCCCCCAGCCTACCCCTGGCCAGCTCCTCCTCCTTAGGCACCCCCAAAAGGACAGGCTCCTGGCACCTGTCCCCACTGTACCCCAGGGACAGGTGCCTTATTAGCATGCTAAACCTCTGTCCCGCCTGGGTGACTTCTTTGGTTACTCTCCTCTTCCTCCTCATTAGGCTACTGGGTGTGTCCCAGGGTCATGACCTGGGATTTGGTCTCCTTCATAGCCAAGCACATGGAATGAATGAAAGATCAAGGAATCAACTCCCACACCCTTTGTCTAAAAGGAAAGGGGAAGGTGGTAACGCTCCATTTCCTAGACTTGCATCAGCCATTGCACTTAAAAAACAGCCTATAAATGTACCTTAGACACATACATTTGTTCACTCAGTAGGACAACTCATTCCTAGTGACTTTAGTGGAGAGAGAGAGAAGAGCAGATGTCGAAGGAACAGAGGCCCGGCACTCACCAGTGGCGTTGACTGACAGGGAAGCAGCAACCAGCATGCTCTGGGGAAGGTCCACCGGAGTGTCACCAACCACGACAGAGTTGATGCTCTCCTTATCGATCCACACACATCTGGAACGACAGCCATCAGGGGACAGCGGTCAGCTCCTGGGCACGATGTCGTGTCCGACCCAGCTGGTCCTAGCAGATGCTCTGAGAAGCCCAGGTCGAACTCGGAGCCCAAGCGACCATTTGAAAATGCAAACAAAGCTTCCGATTTCAGGACCAGGTCTCAGATGTGGCTTCTGCAGCTCAGCCTCACCTGCCACGTGCTCTGCTTCCCTCCCCATCCCCCAACCCCACGGTGCTCGTTCCCAAGCGCACACTCTCCAGTTAAGGCTTGCACCCATGTTGCTGGAACCATTCCACCCATCCCTCTCCTCCCTTCCCCAACACTTGCTCTCTGGCTAACTCCTCTACATCCCTCAGCTCTCAGATTTCCTCAGAAAACCTCCATGGCCTTTTGAGTGTGCTCAGGGGCCCCTCCTAGATGTTTTCCCAATGTTTGACGGCCCCTTTCAAGCCCTCATCAGCCTATCTTGTAATTACCTGCACACACACACCAGCACTGGGCCCATAATTCTGGCGAGGACACCAACTGTATTTCATTCACCATTATTCCCCCCAAACTGTACACTATTACTGGAACACAGTGGGCACTCAAAAATTAGCTGAATGAATAACCACAGTAACAGAAAAAATGAAGCTTTTGATGAAAGAGACTCAAAAATGTCTTCTACAGAATGGCTTTCATGTAAGAGAAAGCTACCACAGATTTACAGCTGGGAGAGAAATTAAAAGGAATTAGAAAAGGTAACTACATTCCAACAGCTCAGATATAAAGAATAGTTTCTTATGAGCTCTGTAAATTAACAGCAGAGGGGAAAAAATTACACAGGAAACTTAATCATACCTGAACTTGGATATTCTGGTCAAACTATGACACTTCAGTTCATAAGGGTTAAAAGGCCCATTAAGTATTGCCTGTATATACAAAATATACAAGATATTACCAATAACCAAAATATCACTTAACATACATTTTTAAAATCCCAAATCACCTATTTTTAAAGAAAGAAAAAAAATGACATCTTAGTCATAACATCTCCAAGATTCAGTGGGGGAAAGAATGCCTCACAGGAGGTATTCTGGGTTACAGCTGGTTTCCTTCAATGGTCTCACTCACCATTATAATGGTTATGGAATACAAGGTATTCAATGTCGTATTTAATGGCTATTGAATATTATATACATTCTTAAGAAGGCCTCCAGCCAAAAAGGAAGCACGGCCAAATACTTTAGGGCGAATATAACTCTTTCCACTGCTGCAGACCAGCCAAGTGGAGAGGTAGGCAGAGGCACACAGCCAGAGGCTGGAGTCGCAGAAGGTGAGTCCCCGGCCACAGAGGGACCCGCCAGCCAGCCATCCTCTCTCTGCAGGCGGCAGCCCTGGGGCCCTCAGCAGGAGGAGGCCTAGGTCAGAGCTGGTTTCCAGAAGCCCACACACTACGTCCTTCGATCTGATGCACAAGGACAGGGTGCCTCTGGAAAGGCTTGTTCTGAACAAGAGAAGGAGGTCGAGCATTTCCCTGCCCTCAGCCCAGGGTTTCCCTTATTGACAGGCTCCACTGTGAAGACAGGGCCAGGACTGACTACCGGCTACGGCTCAGCATAGAAATAGAGAACAAATAGTTTTAAGTTTTTAACTGTATCTTAAAACAACTCCTGTCAATTACCTTGCAGGTTGGGGTGCCCAGTTTATTGGAGGAAAAGCTCTCTAACAAAACCTGAATCAGGAACTTTTCGTCATCTTTCATGCGGGACGGCACAGACATGTCTGTCATGTTTTCTACTGATTTGGAAAAGACACTCTTGAGAACGTCATGGCTTTGCTGAACAAAATAAGAAAAGTCCATTTTGCTAAAAGAAACAATTGTATTAAAAGTACCTCACTGTAAACAAATCAAAGTATTTCATAGGCACAACCTCAGTCTCACCTGATCTCTAGGTCATTAAAGTGTCAGAAGATACTTTTATCAAGTATAGTTTAAAATTCAAACAAAATAAGGAAGATGCAATTCACGAAAGGCTCAGTCCCTTGGCCTTTACTGCCCTTCAGCCATCAGGGAATTGAAGAGTGGAAACACTGTTTAGGACTTCCTGACTCACAGCCTGTCTCACACTGGGAACCTTACGGAATCCCCAGGAGTGTCTCCACATGTGGGAATACGGATGCAACCATAACGTTCACTGCTTGCTTGCCCTTTCCCCAGCCAGCCCCCTCCAACCCCAGCAAAGTTACAGAAGGAAATACATGGCCTCAACACCAGTCTCTAAAGCGGCATCTCTGAAACCTTCAGACCAAGAAACAGCATCACAACTGATTTTCAAAAGAAACAACTCAAAGACATTTTGAAATGTTTGTTTGCAGTACTTGAAATAAATATTTTGTTAACTACTTGGAATCCATTAAGGAAAAAAACTCCCAAAAGAGAGATTTTTGTATCTAGTTTTCATTCCAAGAAGAAATAAAAAATACAACCCAGCCACTATAGTTTAGTCTCAAAGGAACCTAGCAGACATTTTAAAATGGGACCGCAATCAATACACACACACCAAACACTACCCAGCTGTTCATCCCTCTGTGTCTTGATAGAGGAAAAAGTGCCGCCATCCGCCACACCCCCCACCTCACACACGCGCTCCCATGACAAGGACAAAGTGCATACTTTGGACTCATAAGGCTCTTCCATGGGCTCGGCATAGCCCTCCTTGATGAGGATGTCTCGTATGCTGACGGTGTCCTGGACCACCGAGAAGCGGCATGCGTCCACATGCAGGACACCGTGCACGACAGAGAAGACCTTCACGAGCAGGGCACAGCCGCTCACCAGGGAGGAGAACCGCCGGCTGGCCCCGGCACTCCAGGGCTGGCCGCATACAAGTGACTTTGCGGAGGGCCGCATTTTGCAAATCTTAAATTCCAGAGCCTACGGGACAGAAGGGCACAGCTGACCCAGTTTTAGAAATGAGTGAAACACCCCAAAACCCTCGAGAAGTGCTCCTGTCCATGGACCTTTGCCAGTATCTCAGTAAAAATCCTACTAAAAACAGGTTTGGGGTAGGTGAGCATTCCACAGGTAAAGAAATTCGGTTTTGCTTTTCAGTAAGAAGTTTACAATGACTTTTAGCTTTTTTCACACTGACAGAAAGGGTATGTGTAAATATGTCTCCAGCCCACCTAAATTCTATCTGATTTCAACTACCAGAAACCTTAAAAACGGTATCTACTTTTCTGCTAAGTGAAGCCCTCCAAATATTTTAACATACTCCAAAAACAATACTGCAAAAATATCCACAGCAACATATTTTTGGGAAAAAAGCACAAAACCAAAGTCAGCTGGTGTGACAAGACAGGTTCCTTCCTCTCTGGGCCTTGGCCCCCCCACCTGTAAGCTGAGGGGCGCCTACACGGTCTCCAGAGTCCCCTCTCCCTTTAAACATTCATACCGTGGGAGCTTCTCTACTGTACCTGAAATGGAAGTTCAAGAAACTGACAGGGAAGCTCCATTAAAACATCCAGATCCACACGAGATCTATTACCAAAGTCTACAAAGAACACCTAGAGAGCAAAGAAAGTACACACTTTAACGCAGGCTCCAACCCCGTGTCTCACGGCTGACGGTGCTGCAGCGGTTGCTCTAGTTCTATAAGCACAGGATTCCTGGAGACCTGAGCGTAGATCCACGTCACTGAGAGAAATAACTTTTCTACTAGACTATTTTCCTAATTGTAGTTATTTTATATTTGATTTCCACTTAAAATTAGTAAAGATTTTCTATAGACTGCTGTAAGTTTGTCTCATTTCCCTTTGAGTTGTTACAGAAAAACATACCTCAGCAAAATTCCCAGAAACATAAAGGACTTGAGCTCTGAAGTAGCTTTCTTTATCAAAATCATCGAAAGGAGCCAGGCAGACCAGGCCTGGGTGTGGGCAAATGGGCAAGGGCACCAACCCCAGTTGGTTTATTTCAGTGGTAAGCTTTCTCAGGGTCTCTGAGTTCCTTTCATCAATCCTGTATCCCCAAAAGTGCCCCACTTCAACCACCTAAGAAAGAAGGAACAGAGTTGGAATCTAGGAAGACTTCTACGAAGAGGAACATAAGGTCAGACCACAGGGCTGACACCCCACAGCATGCACATCACAAATGGCACCCCCAGTACTAGGTATTCTACAGGTTTGCACAGGCATTTACGAGCTGGGTGAGGAAGTCTATGTACAATGTGTGCCACCCTTGAAAGTATGCCAAAAAGCCCTTGCATTAGTTCCAAGGTGACAAGCCAACCCAGAGCCTGCAGTTGCCCCCTTGGGTGGTGGGCCAGGTGAGGGGTGAACCCTCAAGTCTGCTGTTAGAGCAGCGGCAAAGAGCGGGCATCCTCCAAAGGGCCCCTGGGAGCAGCCCCACCCCCGCTACCATGAGACACCAGGACGCAGAGCATGGGGGCCTTCCAGCCGGCCCGGAGTCCAGCTTTCTATATGAAGTCTCCCAGTGGAGTGCAGCTACATATTTACCAGAAGCATGTAGGATGTCAACTGAAATTTTAAAGAAGTAAATCCTAAAGAATAATGCTAGTTATTCTTGATACAAAATAAATTATACAGGCATGTATCATCACACCAATTAACATTCTTATGTGTATCTTGTTGCTAAAACTCATTTCTTAGCATTTTAAATGTACCTAATATTTTAAAAATTGAACTTGACTCTAGAAAGAATATCTGTGTTTCATTTTGTGTTATATCTGCATTACAATTTAATAAGTACAATAATTTACACTTTCACTAGCTTTACTAGATCACTGAGGTACACAGTTTGTGGTTTAGGTGGGTATGTGTCTGTCCACATGTATTATTTCATGTACACAACATGACACTTCTCGATTATGAAGATGGAAAAGCTCTCATGATTCAACCACACCATTCTTACCTCTGTAACATCAACTGTGAAAAGGAGATCTGTAATGGTCCCGGATCTGTCTACTGTGTTAAATGAAACTTGCAAAGGATCTACTGTCTGCTTCTGGAAGTCCACATTCACCCTATTTAACATGATTTTTTTAAAAAAGACATTTAAAGTCAAGTTTTACAAAGAGAGCATGTTTACATACGTAAGATTATCACCAGAATTATTCCACTATTTCTACATTCTGCAAGAAAAGAACATTTAAATAAAATACCTAAGCCATAGATGAAGAATTTGATTTCATCTCCAACGAGTTTCTAATGGCCTCTGGAGCAACCTGGATGGGGTGTACACCCCAACAGCTACACACTAGCCTTCAGGGGTATATTCTAAAGGTCAAGACTCTCACAGAGTATCTACTTTCAAGGGTATAAATTCTAAATCTAGGACTTGCAATGTCTCCTAACTCATGGGTTTCAGAGGTGAGTGACTTTGACCTTTAGAAATCCATGCCTGGTTCAACATTGCTAGAAAATACATACATGATTTTCTAATCAAGCCAAGAAACATCATTCATCTCTTTAAACAGTAAGACAGTACCTGCTAAAATTCGAGGATGTGAAACACAAATTTGATAAAAAATAAATTTTCTTTCCAAATACTTTTACTCTGAAATGAAGAAGAAGAACTGTAGGACAGACCCTGATCCAACTCTCTTCCCGATTTCCGGGCCCATTTGTTAAGTAAGAGTGACTTGCGCAAAGCTGACCAGCAGGACACGTCTTCTCTGTTACAGACTCTCAAACTACACCCCTGAACTCTCAGATCAAAGAAACCCCACACGAGATGAAACCTGATGGGGCATATTCCCCTTCCTCACCAGTTCCTCAAATTCCTATCACATTCCTTGTGGAACTAAAAAGATTACAAGTAAGAAATGATGAGGGTCCCTACAGGTGGTTCTGTGAGAATATGACTGAAATGCAGAGTACTCCGTTACAAATATTTAAGGGCAATTTAATTTGGCCAAAGAGAAGAAACTACATGGGCCGCAAGCAACCCCACGCGGTGAGTGCCCCCCCACCTCAGGCAGCCCGGCCCTCCTACACAGCGGGTGGGGGGAAAAGGCCCATCCTCAGCCACCTGCCCAAGGAGGGAGGGTGGCCTGTGCTGGTCAGTGGTTGGCTGTTCCCAGCTGCATCTCCATTTTGTCCCCCCATCTACTTTGCTGAGGACAGGAACATTCTACTGTGCTTAAAATGAGAAAATGAATAACTATAAGGAATAAGAAAGAAACTTACTATTAGAGTAACATATAAACTGCTATATAATGTGGAAATTACATGATGCTGCCCCCCCATCCTTTCAACACCTGTACAGCAGGTGCAGCTATTAAGCAGATGTAACTCAATATGAAAAAAAAACACCCAATTAAAAAATGGGCAAAGGACCTGAACAGGCATTTCTACAAAGAAGAAATACAAAAGGCCAACATACATAAAAAGATGCTCCACATCACTAGTCATCAGGGAAATCAAATCAAAGCCACAGTGAGAGCCCACCTCACAGCTACTAAAATAACTATCATCAAAAACACAGAAAAACTGCTGGCAAGGATGTGGAGAACAGGGAACTCTCCGTGCACTGCTGCTGGCATTGTAAACTGGTGTAGCCACTATGGAAAACAGTATGCAGGTTCTTCAAAAAATTACAAATACAATTACCATACACCCAGCAATTCTACTTCTGAGATATAACCAAAGGAAATGAAATCATTAACTCTAAAAGATATCTGCACCTCCATATTCATAGCACCATTATTTAGAATAACCAAGACACAGAAATAAACTAAGCGTCCATTGATGGATTAATGGATGAAGAAGTTGTGGTATACTCTTGTTCAACATAGTCCTGGAAGTCCTGGCCACAGCAGTCAGAGAAGAAAAAGAAAGGCATCTAAACTGGTAGGGAAGAAGTAAAACTGTCAGTATTTGCAGATGACATGATACTACATTAAAGAAAACCCCAAAGACTCCACCAAAAAAATATTCAAACTAACAAATGAATTCAGTAAAGTCACAGGATACAAAAGCAATACACAGAAACCTGTTGCATTTCTACATACTAATATCAAACTAGCAGAAAGAGAAATCAAGAAAACAATCTCACTTACAATTGCATGAAAAAGAATAAAATGTGTAGGGATAAATCTAACCAAGGAGGTAAAAGACCTTTACTCCGAAAACTGTAAGACACTCATGAGAGAAACTGAAGAAGACACAATAGAAAGATATTCCATGCCCATGGATAGAAGAATTAATATTGTTAAAATAACCATCCTCTCCAAAGTAATTTACAGATCAGTACAATCCCTATCAAAATACCAATGACATTTTTCATAGAACAAATAATTCTAAATTTTGATGGAACCATGAAGACCCCAAACAGCTAAAGCAATCTTGAGAAAGAAAAAGCGGGAGGTATCATGCTCCCCAATTTCAAACTATACCATAAAACTAAAGCAATCAAAACATTATGGTAATGGCACAAAAACAGACATATAGATCAATGGAACAGAATAGGGAGCTGAAAAATAAATCTCCACTTATATGGTCAATTAATCTATAACAAAGGAGACAAGAATATACAATGGGAAAAAGACAGTCTCTTCAATAACTGGTGTTGGGAAAAATTGAGCAGCTATGTGCAAAAGAATGAAACTGGATTACTGTCTTATACCACACACAAAAATAAATGTGAAATGGATTAAAGACCTAAATATAAGACATGAAACCATAAAACTCCTAAAGAAAACAGGCAATACATTCCAGAACATCAGCATTAGTCATTTTTTTCTAGATACATCTCCTCAGGCAAGGGAACAAAAGCAAAAATAAACAAGTAGGACTAAGTGCACAGCAAAGGAAAACAACAACAAAACAAAAAGACAATCTACTGAATGGGAGAAGATATTTGCAAACAATATATCCAACAAGGGGTCAACATCCAAAATATATAAAGAACTCATACAACTCAACACCAAAAAATAAAAATCTGATTAAAAAATGGTCAGAGGACCACAAAAGACATTTTTCCAAAGGCATACAGGTAAGCAACAGACACATGAAAAGACGTTCCACATCATTAATCATCAGGGAAATGCAAATCAAAGCCACAGTGAAATATCACCTCACAGCAGTCAGAATAGCTAGTATCAAAAAGACAAGAAATAACAAGTGTTGGTAAGGATGTGGAGAAAAGGGAGCCCTCCTACACTGTTGGTGGGAAAGCAAACTGGTGCAGCCACTATGGAAAGCAGTATGATGGTTCCTCAGAAAACTAAAAATAGAAATACAATAGACCCAGCAAGTCCACTTCTGGGAATTTACTCAAAGAAAACAAAATCACTAATCTGAAGATACATATTCCTCCCTATGTTTATTGCATCATTGTTTACAATAACTAAGGGAAGAAATCTGTCAATAGATGAGTAGATAAAAGATGTGATACATACATACAACGGAAAATTACTAAGCCAGAAAAAGGATATCTTGCCATTTGCAACAACATGGATGGACCTAGAGGGTATTATGCTACGAGAAGTAAGACCAAAAAAGACAAATACTGTAATGACCTCACTTACATTGGAATCTAAAACAAAAAAAAAACAATTCAAACTCAGAAAAAGAGATCAGACTTATGGTTACCAGCTGCAGGGGTAGGGAGGGCAGGTTGGATGAAGGTAGTCAAAAGGCACAAACTTCCAGTTATAAGGTAAGTGCTGGGGTGTAATGTATCTGATGACTAGCGCTTACACTGCTGTACAATTTGTTGGTAATAGTAAATGCTAACTATTCTCACCACAAGGAGGAAGGTTTTTCTTTTTTTTCCTTCTTTTCTTTTTACTGGATCTAAATGAGAAGATGGATGTTAGTTGAACCCACTGTGAAAACTGTTTCACAATGTATGTAAATCACACATCATGTGGTACATATTAGATTTATCCAGTGATTAATGCCAATTATTTTTCAATAATACTGGGGGAGGGAGAGGATTAAAGATGGCAGCATGAGAGGTGAGACAGAGGCTTCCTCCTAAAACTGCATATAATATGAAAACATAATACAACTACTCCTGCAAGAGGAACAGGAAAGAGGGCTGCGCCAGACTGCATACACCTGGAGAAAAGAGCAGACCTCACAGAACAGGGTAATATACCAAAGCTGTGGCCTGGCAGGACCCAAACCCCTCCCCCACCCCAGCTCACCGGTGGGAGGAAGAGAAACAGAGCAGGGAGGGAGTAGAAGCCTGGGACTGCTGAACACCTAACTCCGGAGATCTGCTCTGCGAGCACAAACCTACATTTCATGGTGCTTGCATGGTACTCTCGTGAGTAGGGGGTTGGAAAGCTAAGACGGGCAGAATTCCTGGAGAGACTGAGATTCCAGCCGCTTGAGGAAGGCAGGGATCCATATCCGGCTGCTCTGGGACAAAAGAAAGGTGAGCAGTCTGAGAGACTTCCTAACAAGGAAGCCCTTAGCAAGAGGGATGCTAAAGAGGCAAGGATTGCACAGAGCTTACTGCTCAGGAGAAAGGACAGGTAGACAAAATTGTCCAGGGACACTCTGCCCAGCAGGTTGGGACCTTTCACGTTCTTCAGGTGCTCCAGCTCCCTGGCTGGCTACACAGCTCCAAGGACCCCCTCCGTGATACAGCCTACTGCGCCTTTCTCCCGGCCAGCCCCACCTGGCTCGCAAACTGGCAAACCCTACCCTGGTGTTAGGCCAACCAGAGGGAATCCCCATCTATAGCAACTACAAACGCAAAGCATAGAGGCTTATACCTGTGTGCTCGGCCCACTGGTTCAGGCAGTGATGACAGGCATAGCAGCCGGGAAGCAGGAAACAGCTCTTTCCTCCCCCTTTGCACCAATACCACTCCCCTGTGACCCCCAACATTGCTTCAGGGGCTTAGCAGCTCCAGAGAGTAGAGCTTCTGGGCACTAGAGGGTGTCATATACAAATATGAAACACCAAACCTGGTTCAAAGTAAAATTATTAATACAACTCCTGAGAAAGAATTAAATGACATCGACCTCATGAATCTTCCTGAAAGGGAGTTCAAAATAAAAATCATTAACATGCTCACGGAGGTACGGAAAGATATTCAAGAACTCAAGAATGAATTCCAGTCAGAGATCCAATTGTTGAAGAGCACAATGGAGGTATTAAAAGCAGATTGGATACGGTGGAGGAGACGATAAATTAAATGGAAACTAGAGAAGAGGAATACAAAGAAGCTGAGGCACAGAGAGAAAAAAGGATCTCTAAGAATGAAAGAATATTGAGAGAACTGTGTAACTAATCCAAAAAGATCAATATTCTCATTATAGGGGTACCAGAAGAAGAGAGAGAAAAAGGGATAAAAAGTGTCTTTGAGGAGGTAACTGCTGAAAACTTCCCCAATCTGGGGCGGGAGACAGTCTCTCAGGCCATGGAGATGCACAGATCTCTCAACACAAGGGACCCAAGGAAGACAGCAGCAAGACATGCAGTAATTAAAATGGCAAAGATCAAGGATAAGGACAGACTATTGAAAGCAGCCAGAGAGAGAAATAAGATCACATACAAAGGAAAGCCCATCAGGCTATCATCAGACTTTGCAGCAGAAACCTTACAGGCCAGAAGGGAGTGGCATGATGTATTTAATGCAATGAAGCAGAAGAGCCTTGAACCAAGATTACTTTATCTGGCAAGATTATCATTTATATTTGAAGGAGGGATTTCCAGATAAGCAGGAGCTAAGAGAATTTACCTCCCACAAACCATCTCTACAGTGTATTTTGGAGGGACTGCTAAAGATGGAAGTGTTCCTAAGGTTTAACAGCTGTCACCAGAGGTAATAAAACCACAGTAAAGAAAGTAGAATAGCTAATTACTAAGCAAATGCAAAATATTAAATTAACTATCCCCAAATTCAATCAAGGGATAGACATAGAGTACAGAATATGATACCTAATATATAAAGAATGGAGAAGGAAGAAAAAGGAGGAAAAAAAAAGAACCTTTAGGTTGTGTTTGTAATAGCATATTAAGTGAGTTAAGTTAAACTCTTAGATTGTAAGGAAGTTAACCTTGAACCTTTGGTAACTACAGATCTAAAGCCTGCAATGGCAATAAGTACATACCTATCGATAATCACCCTAAATGTAAATGGACTGAATGTACCAATCAAAAGACATAGAGTCACTGAATGGATAAAAAAGCAAGACCCAGAAAACAATTCCATTCACAATTGCATCCAAAAGGATAAAATACCCAGGAATAAACCTAACCAAGAAAGTGAAAGACTTATACTCTGAAACCTTCAAGACACTCATGAGAGAAACTAAAGAAGATACCAATAAATGGAAACACATCCCATGCTTATGGATATGAAGAATTAGTTTTGTCAAAATGGCAATCCTGCCTAAAGCAATCTACAGATTCAATGCAATCCCTATCAAAATAACAACAGCATTCTTCAACCAACTAGAGCAAATAGTTCTAATATTCATATGGAACCACAAAAGACCCCGAATAGCCAAAACAATCCTGAGAAGGAAGAATAAAGCAGGGAGAATTACGTTCCCTGATTTTAAACTCTACTAGAAAGCCACAGTAATCAAGACAATTTGGTACTGGCACAAGAACAGACCCACAGACCAATGGAACAGACTAGAGAGCCCTGATATAAACCCAACCATATATTGGCAATTAATATATGATAAAGGAGCCATGGACATACAATGGGGAAATGACAGCCTCTCCAACACCTGGTGTTGGCAAAACTGGACAGCTACATGTAAGAGAATGAAACTGGATTATTGTTTAACCCCCTACACAAAAGTAAATTAAAAATGGATCAAAGACCTGAATGTAAGTCATGAAACCATAAAACTCTTAGAAGACAACATAGGCCAAAATCTCCTGAATATAAGCATGAGCGACTTCTTCCTGAACACATCTCCTCGAGCAAGGGAAACAAAAGCAAAAATGAACTCATGGGACTACATCAACCTAAAAAGTTTCTGTACAGCAAAGGACACCATCAACAGAACAAAAAAGTATCCTACAGTATGGGAGAATATATTTGTAAATGACATATCTAACAAGGGGTTAACATCCAAAATATATAAAGAACTTAATGCCTCAACACTGATTAACCTGATTAAAAAGTAGGCAGAGGATATGAAAAGACATTTCTCCAAAGAAGAAATTCAGATGGCCAACAGACACACGAAGAGATGCTCCACATCAGTAATCATCAGGGAAATGCAAATTAAAACCACAATGAGATATCACCTCACACCAGTAAGGATGGCCAGCATCCAAAAGACTAAGAACAACAAATGCTGGTGAGGATGCGGAGAAAGGGGAACCCTCCTACACTGCTGGTGGGAATGTAAGCTAGTTCAACCATTGTGGAAAGCAGTATGGAGGTTCCTCAAAAAACTAAAAATACAACTACCATTTGACCCGGGAATCCAACTTCTTGGAATTTACCCAAAGAATACAACTTCTCAGATTCAAAAAGTCATATGCACCCCTATGTTTATCACAGCACTATTTACAATAGCCAAGATATGGACGCACCCTAAGTGTCCATCGGTAGATGAATGGATAAAGAAGAGGTGGTACATATACACAATGGAATACTATTCAGCCATAAGAAGAAAACGAATCCTACCATTTGCAACAACATGGATGGAGCTGGAGGATATTATGCTCAGTGAAATAAGCCAGGCAGAGAAAGACAAGTACCAAATGATTTCCCTCATTTGTGGAGTATAACAATGAAGCAAAACTGAAGGAACAAAACAGCAGCAGACTCAAGAGACTCCAAGAAGGACCTAGTGGTTATCAAAGGGGAGGGGCGGGGGTGGGTGAGTGGGGAGGGTGGGAGAAGGGGATTGAGGGGTATTGTGTTTAGTACACATGGTGTGGGGGGTCACGGGGAAAATAGTGTAGCACAGAGAAGGTAAATAGTGAATCTGTGGCATCTTACTACACTGAAGGACAGTGACTGCATTGGGGTATGGGTGGGGACTTGATAATATGGGTAAATGTAGTAACCACATTGTTTTTCATGTGAAACCTTCATAAGAGTGTATATCAATAATACCTTAATAAAAATTTAAATTAAAAATAATAATAATACTGGGGGGAAGAAAACAGATCAAAGACATTGAGGTTCAGAGATGTCAAGTAATATGCCCAAGTACACAGTGAGGAAAGGATGAAACCAGAACTCAAAAGCAGCTGTACCCGGCTACAAAGCCAGCGCTTTTAGTGTGAGTTTCAGCAATGTTAGGCAGTCTTTAAAAGAAGTATCTTAGACCATGAACGCAGGCGGACAGTCCGGCCCACCTCCCTTCTGGAAGCACCTGGTGTTCCTGATCTTTGAAACAGTCCCTCGGAGCACCTTCCCTTCGATCTCCTCTGCAGAATGGACACTGAGCTCCAGGGACACTCTCAGCTGCGCCATCTTGATTGCCATGTACACTGCAGGGAGTGTTTTAAGTCTCTCAGTTGGATTGCGTGAAAACTCCACAAAAGCTCTGCTCCACAAACGCAAAGAAACAAAATGCATCAGGCATCTGAAAAAAGAACTGAGTGCACAGTCACTCCTCTTAAGAAATCTTCAGTACACCTCTTCTCAGAATAACAGTGATGCTTCATTCTAGAATCAGTCAAGCAGTATTAACAGAAGCTTGTTTACTTGAGAAATAAAAATGACAGTGACATACCATCAGAGTAAGACAACTATTTTCCTTATGTATTATACAGCATAATGTAGAATAAAGATGCAAATGGAACTTTCAGTTAAAGAATCTTAACTTTCCTAAACAGAACAAAATGACAGGAGTGTGTTTGTGGGACTTTTTTCTGTTGAATGTACAATAATGCACAGATAAAACCACAGTGAGTAGTCGTTGATTTGGGAGCTCTCTCTCCAGAAATATCTTCAAGTTGGCTGCCCAGTGACGTGGAGGAGCGGCCCCAACCCCCTCTCCACCCTTTCTCTGGGATGAGAACCAGCCGCGGTAAGGACCTCTCCTGGGTCAAGAGCAGAGCTTGCATCCGAATGTCAGAATGGCCCTGGGTCAAAACGACAGACCCGCGCCAAAGCCGATCCACCCCACACCCCTTGGCCTGGACGTGTGGCTCTGGGGATCCGAAAGGGCACTGAGCATGAAGCGCCCCGAGCTCCGGCTCGGCCTACCTTCCTCTGCCCCTCTGGCCTGCCTGCGGCTCCGACCTCTTCTTCGGGAGGACGCCTAGGTCCCTCCGCAGAAAGTCCCCAAACCCACCGCGTTTCGGGCCGCCCTGAGGCGCGCACCTGCCCTATGCCGCGCCTGCGGCCTCTGGCGGCCCTCCCTGCCGAGCAGCCGCCCCTCGAACCCGCCCGCTCCAGCAGCGCCCCTGTGGCGACCTCGTCTTCACTCCGCGGCGGGGTCCCACGGCACAGTCAGGCCTTCGAGCGCCCACCTCTTCCGCCCGCCAGGGGCACAGCGTCCACCACCGCCGCCGCAGACTCGTGCCCGCGGGCAGCCCGCCTGCGGCCCACCTGCGCTTCCCAGGCCCTGCTCAGCTGCCATGTGCTCCCGAAGAGCCCACCCCATCGCACCGGAGCCAATCCTGCCTGGAGGCCGCACTCCTACTCTGGCCTCAGACAGACTGGCCTCCTCTGACCAGCTGGGCCTCTCGCGTGATGTTTCACAACAGGCAAATGTCTGCAGAACAGACTTTACCCTCCACCCTCCATCAAGCTAAAAGCTCCATGGGAGGAAGTCTGTGCACAAAGCCCTTCCCACCGCGGGGGTTCTGCACTGAAGCTTGATCCCAAAAGGCAGGCAGACTTTACTCTTTCAAATACTAGCCTAAGTCTCTCTGCCTTTAAACATGGAGCGTACAAGTACTGCTACTGGTATAACCAGAGAACAGTCACTCCCCTGAGGACTGGGCATGGCATTCGTATGGTGACTAAATAGCCAAAAATAGTAGAGTCGAGTAAAATGTAACTGAACACCTATATAAAAGTCCCAGACAGGAGGAACAGGAAACCAAGAGAGTCCAAGCTGGTGGTCAAGATCAGTGGACAAAGCTGCTGCCACCCCAGTGAGAGCCCCTTGCCACCACTCAACTCGTTCCAGAGCAGCCTGGGCGCCTGGAGCCTAGACCCAGTAATTTCTATCAGAATATTAAGAAACTTGAGACATTGTGAGTTTAGTTAAATCCATACAGTCGTTAGAAGTACATAGCAAGACTTTGCCAGGGTTATGAATTTGCTACGTGAGACATTTACACGCTTACAAAGAAAGCAATACATTAGTTACAGGAATTGAACTTAAGATGTTTAAGGGAATTAATCCAAACTGAAAATGGATTTAATATGTTCGACTTGAGTTATTGGCTGTTAATCAAACGGTTTCTTATTTATAGATTTACAAAGCTTTGTAAATTAAGTTTACAGAACATCAAAAAGTTTTCTAATTAAAAAAATTTTAAATCGATTAAAAACTATATCTTTCCTGTGCATAAACATCCCCCTTGGAAATAAACACTCAAAGGAGACATGCCAACATTCCTTACCTGCAATTAAAATAAGGTCATATGTAAATGAGTTTTTGCAGCACCTGTCTTCCAAAAATACTCAGAACATACACATTCTGATCCTCAAGCAAACCGACCATTTGCCAGCACCTCTGTGGCCCATAAAGGTACACATCACTAGGAGTGCAACATAAAAACATGGTGAAGGATCAAGGCAGCACCATGAACCTTACACATCGTCTCGACATCAGGCCAGTGAGCATGCAGCCTAGTGCCTCTCCAAGGTCGCTTGGTTGAAAGAAAAAGTGAATCACTACTGACAAGAAAACCAAAAGCTACATTCCAGCAGCAGTGTGCAGCAGTCCACAGGAAAACCCACTTCCACAAGCATTGTTTTAAGAACTAGTTCCTGGTAAACACTGGAAACTTTATGGCTTTTTCATAATTGCAGTTGATTACAAAAATTTGCTACTTACTTTGCACCATCAAATACAATGGATTTGACTTGACCACATTGTCTAAAACGAGACTGTAGTTGTTTGTAGTAGAGAAATCCGTAGGGAGGAATGTGCTTCAGCTGCAAAACACGAGGCAGTGTTAGACCAGGCATCTGACAAAACGCACAGTTACAACAGTCATGAGCTTAAAGCTGCTGCAGGTTATTTCAGTTCACAAAACACAGTCTACTGTCTTTATGAGATGCAGTCTATGAATAGGTGTATTTAATGACTAACAATTTTTAAACAGTAACTGTTTTAATTAATGTGTTAAATAAAGGCTAATTTGTCCCTTGCTAAAACAGACCAAATGTCTAACCCAGAAAAACTAAGATGTTTTATTTCACTTTAAAATAATCAAGCTAACTGGGGGATTAAAGATGGCGGTGTGAGAGGTGAGACAGAGAACTCATCCCCAAACCACATATAATACGAAAATATAGTTAATACAACTAATCCTAAAAGAGCAACAGAAAAGAAGGCTGCGCCAGACTGCATACACCTGGAGAACAGAGCAGACCTCATGAAACAGTTTAACATACCAAAGCCCTGATTCGGCAGGCCCAAAGCTCTTCCCCAACCCCAGCTCACCAGCAGAAGGAAGAGAAATGGAGCGGGGAGGGGTTGGAAGCCTAGGACTGCTGAAGACCCAGCCCTGGAGATCTGCTTTGGGAGTGCAAACCTACACTGCATGCTGCTCTGGAGATTAGTGGGGTTGGAAAGCTAAGACAGGCACAATACTTGACAGATGGAGATTCCAGCCATTTGTGGAGGACAGGGATCCACATCAGCTGCTCTGGGACAAAGGAAAGGCGGGCAGTAGGAGAGGCTTCCTGGCAGCGAGAGGGCTGCTGAAGGGGCAGGGACTGCACAGAGCTTGATGCTTGGGAGAAGGGATAGGTAGACAAGATTGTCTGGGCACACTCTACCCAGGAGGTTGGGAACTTTCAGGAGCTTCAGGAGCTCCATCCCCCTGGCTGGCTACTCAGCTCCAAGGCCCCCCACTGTGATACACAGAGTGCTGCGCATTCCTCCTAGCCTGCCGGCACCAGCTCACAAAGAGCACCCCTGCCCTGGCATCAGGCCAACCAGAGGGAGGCCCAATCTGGGGCAGCTACAAATGCAGAACACAGAGGCTTACACCTGTGTGCTCGGCCCACTGGATCTGACAGTGGAAACAGGCACTGCAGCCAGAAAGCATGAAAGAGCTCTTTCCTCCCCAAGGGCAGCAGCACTGCTACCCTGTGACCCCAACATCACTCCACGGCCTGAGAGGCTCCAGAGACTTGAGTGTCTGGGCACTAGAGGGCACCACATATAACTATGAATTGGCAAAGGACCCTGATTCAGACCAAAATCTCACAAACACCAGAAAAAGGCCCAAGTGAAACTGACCTCACCAATCTTCCAGAAAGAGAGTTCAAAATAAAAATCATAAAGATGCTCATGGAGGTACAGAAAAATACTCAAAACTCAGGGACTAATTTAAGACAGAGATTCAGTCATTAAGAAATTCCATGTGAAGGGAGTTCTGGGAAGATGGTGCCGTGAGCAGGGCGGTGGAAATCTCCCAAAACCAAATATATTTATGAAAATAGAACGAATACAACTATTCCTAAAAGAGACACCAGAAGATACAGGAAAGCACTCAGCCTGCATCTGCACCTGAGAGGACTGAGCACCCCATGAGGCGGGTAAGATATGGAGCCGCGACCCAGGGAGACCCAAACACACCCTCACCTGAGCGCACCGGCGGGAGGAGAGGATTCAGAGCCAGGAGGGAATGGAAGTACAGGCCCGTGAAATAACCAGCCCTGGTGATCTGCACCAGGAGCGCTGCCACACATCACACGGTGTATCGGAGATTGGAGAGACAGAGGGTGGAGGACCTGAGCCTGGGAATGCACTGGGTCCTCACAGCTGGCTCCCGAGGACAAAACAAATGCGTGCACTTTTTCTTAGCAGTCTTAAAGAGATAGGGGCCCAACGGAGGAACAGGACCGTTACTGCACACTCAGACCAGCACGCTGGGAGTCCAGGGGAATTTCGGACGCCTTGGCTGACGACTGGGAAAAAGTAGCCCTACTGAAACTTCCCACAGAAATCAGCAGCCTCCCATTCGTTCCAGCCCCGGCCAGAGCTACAAAGGGCCCTGTGGAGCGGCATGGAAACGGAATAGTGGAGCAAAAGCGCCACCTACAGCATCCTCACAAAATCTACTCCGGGCAGACGTCTTTTTGTTTGTTCGTTTGTTTTTGGTGTTTTTTTCTCTCTTTTCTATCTTTTCTTTCTTTCTTCTCTTTCTCTTCTTTCTTTTTTTTTTTAAGTCTTAAAGAGCCCAGCTGACATACATGGCACCTACCAGCAACCACTTCTATCGCCATGAAAAGACAGAGGAATATGGTACAAACAAACCTTATCCAGACCCAGACACCAGAGAGGGAGTCTGAAGGGATGGAAATGCACAATCTTCTTGAAAAAGAATTCAGAATAAGTCATAACCATACTGATGGATCTACAGAGAAATATGCAAGAGCTAAGGGAGGAAGTGAGGAAAGACAATGCAGAAATGAGACAAGCGATCGACGGGCTTAGCAGCAGACTGGAGGAGATGCAAGAGACTGTTAATGGAATAGAAATTAGAGAACAGAAATACACAGAAGCTGAGGCAGAGAGAGATAAAAGGATCTCTAGGAATGAAAGAATATTAAGAGAACTGTGGGACCAATCAAAACGGAACAATATTCACATTATAGGAGTAACAGAGGAAGAAGAGAGAGAAAAAGGGATAGAAACTATCTTTGAAGACATAATTGCTGAAAACTTCCCCATGCTGGGGAAGGAAATAGTCTCGCAGTCTATGGAAGCCCACAGATCTCCCAACACAAGGGACCCAAGGAAGACAACACCAAGACACATAATAATTAAAATGGCAAAGATCAAAGATAAGGACAGAGTATTAAAGGCAGCTAGAGAGAGAAAAAAGACCACCTACAAAGGAAAACCCATCAGACTATTATCAGACTTCTCAACAGAAACCTTACAGGCCAGAAAAGAATGCCATGATATATTTAATGTAATGAAACAGAAGGGCCTCGAAACAAGAATATTGTATCCAGCATGATTATCATTTAAATATGAAAGAGGGATAACACAATTTCCAGAAAAGCGAAAGCTGAGAGAGTTTGCGTCCCATAAACCACCTCTACAGGATACCTTAAACAGACTGTTCTAGAGGGAAGCACTCCTAAGGCTACAAAGATGTCACCAGAAAAAATAAAATCATAGCAAAGAAATCATACCATGCAAATACTAACTAAAGGCAAAGAATAAAACACCTAGTATATAAAGAATGGAGGAGGAAGAATAAGAAGGGAGAAAAATAAAGAAACATCACACTGTGTTTACAATAACTTAACAAGAAACTTAAGTTAGATTGTCATATAGTAAAGAAGCAACACTTGAAACTTTGGTAACCACGAATCTGAAGACAGCAATGGCCATAAGTACATATCTATCGATAATCACCCTAAATGTAAATGGACTGAATGCACCAATCAAAAGACACAGAGTAATAGAATGGATAAAACGGCAAGACCCATCTATATGCTCCTTACAAGAGACTCACCTCAAATCCAAAGATATACACAGACGAAAAGTGAAGGGATGGAAAAAGATATTTCATGAAAACAACAAAGAGAAAAAAGCAGGTGTTGCAGTACTTGTATCAGACAAAACAGACTTCAAAACGAAAAAAATAACAAGAGATAAAGAAGGACATTACATAATCATAAAGGGGTCACTCCAACAAGAAGATATAACCATTATAAATATATATGCACCCAACACAGGAGCGCCAGCATATGTGAAACAAATACTAACAGAATTAAAGGAGGAAATAGACAGCAATGCATTCATTTTAGGAGACTTCAACACACCACTCACTCAAAAGGACAGATCAACCAGACAGAAAATAAAGACACAGAGGCACTGAACAACACACTAGAACAGATGGACCTAACAGACATCTACAGAACTCTACACCCAAAAGCAACAGGATACACATTCTTCTCAAGTGCACATGGAACATTTTCCAGAATAGACCACATACTAGGACACAAAAAGAACATCAGTAAATTAAAAAATATTGAAATTTTACCAAGCAACTTCTCAGATCACAAAAGTATAAAACTAGAGATAAATTTTAGAGAGAAAACAAAAAGACTCACACATACATGGAGACTTAACAACATTATCCTAATTAATCAATAGGTTAATGACCAAATCAAAACAGAAATCAAAGAATATATGGAGACTAATGACGACAACACGAAGCCACAACTTCTGTGGGACGCAGCAAAGGCAGTTCTAAGAGGAAAGTATATTGCAATCCAGGCCTATTTAAAGAAGGAAGAACATTCCCAAATGAATAGTCTAAAGACACAATTATTGAAATTAAAAAAAGAAGAACAAATGAGGCCCAAAGTCACCAGAAGGAGGGACATAATAAAGATTAGAGAAGAAATAAATAAAATTGAGAAGAATAAAACAATAGAAAAAAATCAATAAAACCAAGAGCTGGTTCTTTGAAAAATTAAACAAAACAGATAAACCCCTAGCCAGACTCATTAACAAAAAAAGAGAATCTACACACATAAACAGAATCAGAAATGAGAAAGGAAAAATCACGACGGACCCCACAGAAATACAAAGAATCATAAGAGAATATTATGAGAATCTATATGCTAACAAGCTGGAAAACATAGAAGAAAAGAACAACTTTTTAGAAAAATACAACCTTCCAAGCCTGACCAAGCAAGAAACAGAAAAACTAAACAGACCAATCACCAGCGACGAAATCGAATTGGTAATCAAAAAACTACCGAAGAACAAAACCCCAGGGCCTGATGGATTCACCTCTGAATTCTACCAGACATATAGAGAAGAAATAACACCCATTCTCCTTAAAGTTTTCCAAAAAATAGAAGAGGAAGGAATACTTCCAAACTCATTCTATGAAGCCAGCATCACTCTAATACCAAAACCAGGCAAAAAACTCACCAAAAAAGAAAATTACAGACCAATATCCCTGATGAACGGAGATGCAAAAATACTCAACAAAATATTAGCAAACCGAATTCAAAAATACATCAAGAGGATCATACACCATGATCAAGTGGGATTCATCCCAGGGATGCAAGGATGGTACAACATTCGAAAATCCATCAACATCATCCACCACATCAACAAAAAGAAGAACAAAAACCACATGATCATCTCCATAGATGCTGAAAAAGCATTTGACAAAATTCAGCATCCATTCCTGATTAAAACTCTCAACAAAATGGGTATAGATGGAAAGTACCTCAACATCATAAAGGCTATATATGACAAACCCACAGCTAACATCATACTTAACGGCGAGACGCTGAAAGCTTTTCATCTAAGATCGGGAGCAAGACAGGGATGCCCACTCTCTCCACTGTTATTCAACATAGTACTGGAGGTCCTAGCCACGGTAATCAGACAAAACAAAGACATACAAGGCATCCAGATTGGTAAAGAAGAAGTCAAATTGTCACTATTTGCAGATGACATGATACTGTACATAAAAAACCCTACAGATTGCATTCCAAAACTACTAGAACTAATATCTGATTTCAGCAAAGTTGCAGGATACAAAATTAACACACAGAAATCTGTTGCTTTCCTATACACTAATGATGAACTAACAGAAAGAGAAATCAGAAAAACAATTCCATTCACAATTGCATCAAAAAGAATAAAATACCTAGGAATAAACCTAACAAAGGAAGTGAGAGACCAATACCCTGTAAACTACAAGACACTCCTAAGAGAAATTAAAGAGGACACGAACAAATGGATATTCATACCATGCTCTTGGCTAGGAAGAATAAATATAATCAAAATGGCTATACTACCTAAAGCAATCTACAGGTTCAACACAATCCCTATCATAATACCAACAGCTTTCTTCAAGAACTGGAACAAATAATTCTAAAATTCATATGGAACCACAAAAGATCCCGAATAGCCAAAGCAATCCTGAGAAGGAGGAATAAAACAGGGGCAATTATGCTCGCTGACTTCAAGGTCTACTACAAAGCCACAGTAATCAAGGCAATTTGATATTGGCACAAAAACAGACCCAAAGACCAGTGGAACAGAATAGAAAATCCAAACATTAACCCAAACATATACAGTTAATTAATATATGATAAAGGAGCCTTGGATATACAATGGGGAGATGACAGCCTCTTCAGCAGCTGGTGTTGGAAAAACTGGACTGCTACATGTAAGAGAATGAAACTGTACTACTGTCTAACCCCATACACAAAAGTAAACTCAAAATGGATCAAAGACCTGAATGTAAGTCATGAAACCATAATACTCTTAGAGAAAAACATAGGCAAAAATCTCTTGGACATAAACATGAACGACTTCTTCATGAACATATCTTCTGGGCAAGGGAAACCAAAGCAAAAATGAAGAAGTGGGACTATATCAAGCTGAAAAGCTTCTGTACAGCAAAGGACACCATCAGTAGAACAAAAAGACATCCTACAGTATGGGAGAATATGTTCATAAATGACATATCCAATAAGGGGTTGACATCCAAAATATATAAAGAACTCACACACCTCAACAAACAAAACACAAATAATCCAAATAAGAAATGGGCAGAGGACATGAATAGACACTTCTCTAAAGAAGAAATTCAGATGGCCAACAGGCACATGAAAAGATGCTCCACATCGCTAGTCATCAAAGAAATGCAAATTAAAACCACAATGAGATATCACCTCACACCAGTGAGGATGGCCAACATCCAAAACACAAACAACAACAAATGTTGGCGAGGATGTGGAGAAAAGGGAACCCTCCTACACTGCTGGTGGGAATGTAAATTAGTACCACCACTGTGGAAAGCAGTATGGAGGTTCCTCAAAAAACTCAAAATAGAAATACCATTTGAACCAGGAATTCCACTACTAGGAATTTAACCTAAAAATGCAGCAGCCCAGTTTGAAAAAGACATATGCACCCCTATGTTTATCGCAGCACTATTTACAATAGCCAAGAAATGGAAGTAACCTAAGTGTCCATCAGGAGATGAATGGATAAAGAAGATGTGGTACATATACACAATGGAATATTATTCAGCCATAAGAAGAAAACAAGTCCTTCCATTTGCAACAACATGGATGGAGCTAGAGGGTATTATGCTCAGTGAAATAAGCCAGGTGGAGAAAGACAAGTATCAAATGATTTCACTCATCTGTTTAATGTAAGAACAAAGAAAAAACTGAAGGAACAAAACAGCAGCAGACTCACAGAACCCAAGAATGGACTAACAGTTACCAAAGGGAAAGGGACTGGGGTAGATGGGTGGGAAGGGAGGGATAAGGGGGATAAAGGGCTATTACAATTAGTACACATAATGTAGCGGGGGTGGAGGTGGGTTGACAGGATACGGGGAAGGCAGTATAACACAGAGAATAGAAGTACTGATTCTCTAACATCCTTCTACACTGATGGACAGTGACTGCAATGGGGTATGTATGTGGTGGGGACTTGATAATAGGGGGAGTCTGGTAACCGTAATATTACTCATGTTAATTGTATATTAATAATAGCAAAATAAAAAAAATTCCAGTGAGGTGTTTTTTTTTGTAACTCTAAGCAAGCTGATTCTAAAATTTATATGGAAAGACAACAGAACTAGAATAGCCAAAGCAATTTTGAAAAAAAAAAAGATGAGTCACATTACCCAATTTTAAGACCTGATAAAAATGCAATAATAAAAACAGGGTGGTATTAGTAAGGGATAGATACATGCATCAAAAAAAAAAAGGCATCCAGATTGGCAAGGAAGAAGTTAAACTGTCCCTGTTTGCAGATGACATGATACTGTACATAAAAAACCCTAAAAAATCCACTCCAAAACTACTAGATCTAATATCTGAATTCAGCAAAGTTGCAGGATACAAAAATTCATACGTAGAAATCTGTGGCATTCCTATACACTAACAATGTACTAGCACAGAGAGAAATCAGGAAAACAATTCCATTCATAGTTGCATCAAAAAGAATAAAATACCTAGGAATAAATCTAACCAAGGAAGTGAAAGACCTACACTCTGAAAACTACAAGACACTCATGAGAGAAATTAAAGATACCAATAAATGAAAACATATCCCATGCTCATGGATAGGAAGAATTAATATTGTCAAAATGGCCATCCTGCCTAAAGCAATCTACAGATTCAATGCAATCCCTATCAAAATAACAACAGCATTCTTCAGCAAACTAGAGCAAATAGTTCTAAAATTCATATGGAACCACAAAAGACCCCAAAAAGCTAAAGCAATCCTGAGAAGGAAGAATAAAGCTGGGGAAATTATGCTCCCTGACTTCAAGCTGTATTACAAAGCCACAGTAATCAGCACAATTTGGTACTGGCACAAGTACAGACCCATAGACCAATGGAACAGACTAGAGAGCCCTGATATAAACCCAACCATATAAGGTCAATTAATATTCGATAAAGGAGCCATGGATATACAATGGGGAAATGACAGCCTTCAACAACTGGTGTTGGCAAAACTGGACAGCTACATGCAAGAGAATGAAACTGGATTATCGTCTAACCCCATACACAAAAGTAAACTCAAAATGGATCAAAGACCTGAATGTAAGTCATGAAACCATAAAACTCTTAGAAGAAAACATAGGCAAAAATCTCTTGAATATACACATGAGCAACTTTTTCCTGAATGCATGTCCTCACGCAGGGGAAACAAAAGCAAAAATGAACTCATGGGAGTACATCAAGGTAAAAAGCTTCTGTACAGCAAAGGACACCATCAGCAGAACAAAAAGGCATCCTACAGAATGGGTGAATATATTTGTAAATGACATATCTGACAAGGGGTTAACATCCAAAATATATAAAGAACTTACGTGCCTCAACACCTAAAAAGCAAATAACCCTATTAAAAAATGGGAGGAGGATATGAAAAGACACTTTTCCAAAGAAGACATTCAGATGTCCAACAGGCACACGAAAATATGCTCCACATTGCTAATTATCAGGGAAATGCAAATTAAAACCACAATGAGATATCACCCCACACCAGTTAGGATGGCCAGCATCGAAAAGACTAAGAACAACAAATGCTGGCAAGGATGTGGAGAAAGGGGAACCCTCCTACACTGCTGGTGGGAATGTAAACTAGTTCAACCACTGTGGAAAGCAATATGGAGGTTCCTCAAAAAACTAAAAATAGAAATACCATTTGACCCGGGAATTCCACTCGTAGGAATTTACGCAAAGAAACCAACTTCTCAGATTCAAAAAGCCATATGCACCCCTATGTTTATCACAGCACTATTTACAATAGCCAAGAAATGGAAGCAACCTAAGTGTCCATCAGTAGATGAATGGATAAAGAAGACGTGGTACATATACACAATGGAATACTATTCAGCCGTAAGAAACAAACAAATCCTACCATTTGCAACAACATGGATGGAGCTGGAGGATATTATGCTCAGTGAAATAAGCCAGGCAGAGAAAGACAAATACCAAATGATTTCCCTCATTTGTGGAGTATAACAATGAAGCAAAACTGAAGGAACAAAATAGCAGCAGACTCAGACTCCAAGAAGGGACTAGCGGTTACCAAAGGAGAGGGGTGGGGGAGGGCAAGTGGGGAGGGAGGGAAAACGGGATTGTGGGGTATCATGATTGGTGCACATGATGTGTGTGGGGTCACGGGGAAGACAGTGTAGCTCAGAGAAGACAAACAGGGCCTCTCTGGCATCTTACTACACTGATGCACAGTGACTGTAATAGGGTATGGTGGGGGGACTCAACAATAAGGATGAATGTAATAACCACATTGTTTTTCTTGTGAAACCTTCATAAGAGTGTGTATCAACGATACCTTAATAAAAAATAAATTTAAAAAAATCAAGTTGACTAAATACATCATTATAAAGCACAATATTTTTACATAAGGAATAATAGAGACTTAAAGAAAAATGTACCACTAGCTAGAGGGGTTACTTCCTCCCACCACAGCCAAAAATAGGCTGGCACCCCACTGACCACACCAAGTTGCTAGAAACCCCACCCAGCCCTTCTGCCAGGCAATTTGTGGCATGAGCTCTGGCTCTGGCATCAACCTGGAGTCCCCCAGCCCTGGGGTCAGGGCCCACACAGCTCCAGCAGAGGTATGGGTGGGGGACAGCATGGACCGTGGACCCAGATATGCTCAGTAAGCATCCTCAGGCAAGTTACAGAATCAGGATTCAACTGCCTCGTCATGAAATAAGGAGGATGACGAATTCCCACCTCAAAAGTTCATAGTGGGGCTCAGAGAATGAATGAATCGAAGCCACCTGACATAAGGCCTCTCAGGTAAGGGCTGGCCAACACCAGCTACCATTTGGTTGTTGAAGGCTGCCAGCAGTCACTGCATGGCCCCCAGAGAGCCTGGCGAGAGGCCGCCTCAGGGCTGAGGGAAGCTCCTGCAGGTGCCCTCCCCAAGTGCACAGGGGCAGAAGGAAGCCACCCCGGAGAGCTCGGTCCACCCCACAGTCCAGAAGAGCAGAGTCCTCGGTAATAAGAGGAATGTAGTGACCACATTGTTTTTCTTGTGAAACCTTTATAAGAGTGTATATCAATGATACCTTAATAAAAGAAAACAAGAAGAAGAGCAAAGTCCTCAACATCAAGGAAGGCCAAGGACCTCCTTTTAAACGAAAAGCCACCTCCAGGTATAAAGTGCGTCTCGGCTGCCTCTGCCCTCAGCTGTGTGTAACGCTCTGGCATTCTGGGAGCCTTTCTGGCTCCGTCCTCAGTAACCAATGGGGTGGACAGCCGGCCATGACCAAGCACTCACCACAACCCAAAAGCCATGCCCAGCACCTCACAGCCCCTCTATCAGAGAAGGCTCTGCTCCAGTTGTGTGTGCTCACGTTACTGTGTGCTCAGCTCAAAGCAAATGGTCAGTGTCTGTGGCCCACCATCAGATTCACCCAAACACAAAACAAGCTGTAATATTCACTTTAGGGGAAGAAGAATCCACTTAGTTGTAAAAACACAGCAATGCTTGGGGGAAGTCACATGCCCTGTGTCAGCCACACTGAGGCAAAGCCCCACTCGGACAGCAGTGGTTCAGTCCCTGCCCCAGGGAAGGTGCCCCCTTACCACGACAGTGGTCTTTGGGTCCTTGCCAGCCAGCTCCCTCAGTGCCATCTCCTCATCAGGCGGTCCAAACATAAAGTAATTTGGATAAAAAGCACCTGCCAATACAACCTGGAAGAGAAACTTCCTTTCATGAAGTGACAGCATTATTTTATTGGTTTGTGTCACCAATATACTAATCTCCTCCCAGAATGATGCAACATCTATAATGTAAAAGAGGAGTTTATATTTTAAAATACTAGACCTTTTCTCAATCAAGCAGAAAGTCACAATTCTGGTTATTTTGCCGCAACAGGAACGTGGTAGACATGATCTTTCTTCAAAGGACGTTGGGTCCTTCTCAGAATGAGGTTTAGGAAACGGTGGTAAATCGGACAAGAGTACAAATGATTGCACACACATAGCCTCCAGGGATGGTCAACTTTTCCACCTCCTCCCCAGAAAACTTATTTCTGGGTCAGGCACTTTTCCCAGATCAAGATAAAACTCCAACTGATACACCTAGATCTTGAGCAGCAGGCTCAGCTCTCTTCCAAAAAGCACTCTGCAAGGGTCCCTTCTTCAATGCAAACATACCATTTCAAACAGACACCCACAGAAAACCCTCCCCATCCTTGAAGCAGCTTGACATCCAGCATCACCCCGTTTGCAGGCCTTCCTAGAGCCCAGTTTTGTACACACGGGCTAGCAGTGACTCGCACAAGCACACTCCTCCTCCGAGTCCGTGTGGGAAGCACCCACCCCTTCCCAGGACGCGCTCCTGTCTGCACGATGTCTGTAGGGCTCCATCCGACAAGCCAATCTGACCATGGCCTCTGAAGTTAAAATAATATTTTTGGTAAAAGGGAATAGCTGCCTGCACCTGAGTAACACTAAGAGCATTTTCACTTTCTTCAAAGCTGAAACAAAAGGACCTCTCCTGAAGCAGTAATGACATCAGGTGCTCTACAGAAACCCTCATCTGCAGATCAGAAATGGTTCTGGCTCATCAACTCAATGACATGGAAAACCTACACTACGCAAGACAAGAACTCTTCCCGTTCCCGAAAGCAGTGTGAACACTGTGGCCCTAAAATCTCTTCTGAGGCATTATTTGTGTCATAAAGGAGAAGGAAGCACTTTCTCAACCACAAGATATAGTAAGCAAAAAGAATCAGAAAAGATATCCAGGGGACCCCAGCACACCTGTAGGATGAACTGCTGCTTATACATATACTCCTGGTCCATGACAGGCCACTGAGAACCAACATACATGTTGAACTGTGAGATTCTGTTCTTCAGTTCTTCATATAATTCAGCCACCTAAGGAAAACACATTAAAATATGATGCCTCCGAGTACTTATGCTACTCTAGAAAATAAGTGCACGTGGGGAAAGCCTCAGTACAGCTATGGATCAAACACTGCAGTTATTCAGCCATCCTTCAAAAGAATAGTAAGAATGGAAAGGATGCTCAATACAATACTAACAGAAAATACCAGGAAACAAAACTATATGCTTCATGATCCCAACTTACAAACCCAAACACGCACACAGGAGAGCACTGCAAGCGTGTGAACACGACCACCCAGGCAGGTGACCCCTGCTTGCAGGCCTTCAGACGCTTCCAGGCCTCGATCAGGAGGTGCTCTGCTTTTGTAACTAAACACAAGCTAAGTGACCAATGGCTAAACAATCACTCTGAACAACAACAACAAATAAAACACCTAGTTACAATAAAAACTATTCCACACCGATCAAACTTGTACACACATAAGAGAATACACACTCCATATATTTTTGAACTTATCATGAATTAAGTCACCAAAAAATTACCTCGATAAATTACAAAAAGCAAGCAACCACACAATCCACAGGAGTGAACCTAATTAGAAATAGAAAAAAGCAACTGAGAAGGAAGAACAGAAAACCTTCTGAGCCACAACCTGTGAGGAAGGCAGAGAGCCTGGGGACACAGAAGCAAGAGCCGAGCTTGTCCACAGTTACCTATGTTTCCATGTTCCTGAAATCTTATACAAGCCACCTATAAGTTCTCTAATTAAAAATCAATTTAAAATTATTGAAAGTTAATTTCTCTCACCAAAATTCAATGAAATTAGAAACGTAAAACACAAGATATCTAAAAATACTTCCTTCTACCTGGCAACTCACATATTCTCAAAACTCTTGAGTCAATAAGGAAACCAACACTAAAGAAGTTAAAAGCAGGGATAACAATGACCCTACCCATCAAAGCCAACAGGGCAAGGCCCAAACACAAGAAAATTCACAGATTTCGATGCTTTTAACTCAAAAGACTGAAAATATTAATGAATGTTCATCTCAAGAAGACCAAAGCAGTAAGAGACATAGAAGAACTAAATTAACAGAAAAAATCATAAACCAATCAGTTAAAATCCTCCACCTTTCCTCTCCCCCCACCCAAAAAACCCTATACAAACTGACAAATCAAATCAAGAGTAAATTCACTGAAAATAACAATAAAATAAGCTAAGCACCTTGTAAAATTGTGCAGTAAAGTATTAATCTGGCAGGCCTGGGTTGTCCACACCCTGCACATTTCAAAGAAAGGTTCGGCTCCTTGGAATATCCTGCCTCATAAGAGTGTCTCTGCTTACCTGAGGCCTTAGACACAACAAATCGTTTATGGTAGCAATGACTAATGGTGCAATATCAATGTGACCTCCAGAGGGGCTAAAAACCAGGTAAATAAGGTCATCCATGCAGGCACTCCAAAGCTACATAACCAACCCTCAACAAAACCCTGGACCCCAAGGCTCAGGTGAGCCCCCTGGCTGGCAGTGCTCCGTGCGTGTCGCCACACAGGGCTGCGCAGGACTCGTGGTGTCTGCAGACTGCACTGGGGGAAGACAGTGGGACCTTGCATGTGGTCTCTCCAGACTCGCCCCACACGCCTTTCAGCACAGCTATCATGTGTACTGCTGGCTGTAATAGACTGACCCTGAGTGCACCAACTGTTCTGAGCTCTGTGAGTCCTTCCAGTCAACCACTGAACCCTCAGCTGGTCTTGAGGACCCCCTGACTCCCAAACACACAAATCTAATCAAGAAACAAAGGGCGGACAACATACAGAATGAGAAAAATGATGTTATCACTTTTGAAATTATAAGAATATTTCTTATAACTGTATATAATTACATTGTATAAAAACATATATAATTAATTATACACATTAAACATAATACATATTACATATCATACATAAATATTTATAAGTAAATATTTGTGAGTTATTATATAGACATAATAATTGTATTATAAATATATAACATATATATATTCTATTAAAATTGGAAACAGGATGTACCTCCTGGAATGGTCACCACTACTCTCTGTATTGGTGCTTAACAAACATTTGGTTAAGTCACCTTTATTTGCATTCAAAGAATTTATAAACTTACCTCTCTAATTCTCTTGATTTGAATATAATTTAACCGTCCCCAGTCAAGTTCATCCTTTAAATACATAAAAGCATAATATTCAATATGAATGTAACTAACAATTAGAGCTACTTTGGCTGCTATAATACATATATCTCACCCAAAGATATATACCAAAAAAATAATAATATGGCTGCCTCTCAACGGCAGCTTTACCAGGTCACTCATGTAGTTAGTGGAAGGCTCCATCTGGGCCTGGCAAATGTAAACACACAGACAGACTTGGCAACAGTCTTTTCAACCTAATCAGTTTAGAACAACAAATCCAGGCCTCCCCCCCAAAAAAAAAATGAAGGAGGCTGACAGGCTGAGTTCTTTTATACCGATCATCTAAAACTTAGCCAAAAATAGCAGGAAGAAAGGCTTCAGGGTCTCAGTTTTGGACCAACACATCCTGGCAGGCAGCCCCAGGCTCCCGCGCCTGCACCAGAGGCCCACACCCAGGCGAGAAGCAGCACAGGCTCCAGGGCAGGCCCAAGAGCTGCTTCCAGACTGGGCAGCAAGGGACAGGCAGCGCAGCAGCCAGCCCCCAGTCAAGGCCGCCATCTGAGGATGATCCATGTGCCCCCCACTCGGGTCTGGAGCTCCCACCTCACACACACCAGCACTCAGGCAGAGCTGGAGAAGCCCAGGGCCCGCTCCCAGCCAGGCCCGAAGAAGCCAAGCAAGCAGCAGACCAACCTTAGGGTGCCGGAGCTCTCCTCTCTGTCTGCAAGCCTGCCACGCCTGAAATAATGACCCAGTGTCAAAACACTTTATTGGCTAATTGAAGCTTTTGTAAAAGTCCAGTTTCAACACATATGACCACAGAAAATTTACAAATTTAATTTTTTCAACCAACTTCATAAACTCAGACTCCCACCCCCATCTACTGCTCCCGACACAGCTCATTTAATGCTGCACAGAGCAACCCTACCACACCTGATGAGGGAGAATTCGCAGCATGGAAACATGCTGATGGCATGCATAGCTGTCACAGCTGGCACAGGAAGACTTACTCTGAATGCCTCAACGAGTGCAATACAGTCACTCTTACTGTTGCCAGAGAAATACACCTTGTTCCTATAAACAGGTAACAAAATATGTCATTCAATACCATTAAAACAAAGTGACTTTTTAAAATATGAATGTCAAATACCTATATCCATCGAGATGCTGCCTAAAAGGCATCGCAAAAAAATTCTTCAAAGAAAGAGCTGCAGCTAACAGGAAGAACAGAGAAGACAGGATTATCAGCACGGCCTCACACGCACGTCCCATGACACGTCTCTGCTCTCGCACTCACCTATGATGAGGCACTCGTCTAGGCATCCAAACACATGGCCCAGGACTATGAGTTTACCAAGCTGCTGATTGACAGGAAGCTGGGCTAAGACTCTTCCTAAGAAGGTCAGTTCACCATCATGGGGGTTTTCATCTTCCCTCTGCTGGCTAACTGCAAGGGCTCCAACCTTTATAAAATAAATTAGTGCAGTTAGCAAGTGAACTTGACATGTTCACTCCTCTGTTCCTTAAGGCAGGGAATCTAAAACAGGAAATGAAGACCAAATTTTGGTGAATAACGTTCTAAAAGATATCTAAGTGACTTATGAAAGATTGATGCTACCAAAAAAAATTTTTAACTTGCTTTTTGGAACTTAGAACACATTTTGTTATTTATTAAAAAGGATGATACTGGGAAGTAACATTCAAGGATTCCCCCACAAAAGTCTGCTTAGCTCACAATCTAGCAGCTATGGCATGTGCATAAGACTAAACCAGACCCAACAGCCGTATAACAGTGGGAGCTCACGACAAAACATACTGCACTGTGTATAGACAAAACTCCCGTAACTTGAAAAAGTGTATCAGAAACACAAGCAAGTATCAAAATAAAGACCCCAGGGGCTCCCCCAACCTGGAGGGCCCGAAGCAGAATGTCCACAGCCCTGGCAAAGAATATGCAGCCCAGGTGCATCTTGTAAAAAGGCACCGCCATGCTGCACAGAGCACGAGCAGGGCAAGAGTTGGGCGTGGGGTCAAACAGGCAGAGCATAATCTCCAGCCAAAGCAGGAGAAAGCCAGCAGGAAGCAGCGGGCAGGCTGGGAGGGAAAGGGACGGGGAGGCTGATGGAGCCTCAGCAGGTAGAGCAGCAGGACCCGGAGCCCTGTGGTCAGTCTGTAGCCGAGCCCCTCAGACATGCGTCTGCACGCCTTCAAAGGAGCGACATTCAAACAGCACGTGGCATTAATCGCTTTAACATCAGCGTGAGGATATACCTACAATTACGCATTAAGCATTATCCCAAACCTCTCCACACTGCCAGCAAGCATGTGGGAAGGGAAGCGTCTGAGGGCTGAGCGAAGATGCAGGACAGCCACAGGGCTTGCAGAAGGAGCGCATGGAACCGGGGACCTGCAAGCAGTTCTTACCCGTGTTCTTTCAGGCAGATGCTGATCATGTACAAAAGTCCAAATACCTTAACGATATCAGCATTATGAAACTTTTAAAATTTACCAAAAACAATCTTAGTTTTTCCTCAGCAATAACAAATATCAGGCCTACCTCCTTTAGCAGAAGGATGGTCCGCTCGATGTCACCCAGGCTGGGTGGAGAAAGGGCAGTTGCCAGCAAAGCCCTGGGCTCACCCATGCCCAGTAATTTCACTTTCAGTATTGTGCTTCCTAACGGACAACGCTGAAAAGAACACTTAAATTCAGTAATAACGGGATGACTAAATCTATTTACCTATCCTCATTACTAGTACTTTAGAGAACAGACAAGAAAGAAAAAAGCAGAAAGAAAAACAGAGTGGAGAGAAAGTGGGAGAGAAGGAGCAGGGGAGAGAGAGCACAGCGAGGCAGGGATCAGGGGGGGAGAGGGCCAGAGCAGAGAGGGAAGGGGAGCGAGAAAGAGACAGGCAGGAGGAATGGGGAAGCCAGCCCACAGCCACCAAGCCGAGAAGGAAGGAGGCGGCCGCAGCACTGCAGGACAACCCCGTGACCCCAGCGCCACGCTTGGGAAGGTTCCCTCTCGCTAGAAACGGCCCGTGCGTTCAGTGAAGTCCCTGAGCAGTGCTCGGTAAGTGGTAAACCAGACTGGGATTAAAGATGGGCTTGGGCAGATAATGACTTTTCTGGATCAAAATTACATAACACTTAAAATTATGTTACTTAAAAAATTAGGCTGTTTGGTAAAACCCCATCTACGAAAAATAAACTTGGAAAATACCCCAAGTGTATTACCAACATCTCTGGAACAATGTGGTCAGGGATGGAGTTGTCCCAGAAATCCTTGTGGATCAGTCTGTAACAATACCCTTTAGATACGCGTCCAGCTCGGCCTTCAAAGGAGAAGCATTTGGTATTAACTACTTTAATATAGGCATAAAGATATATTTAAGAATAACCATTAAGTATTAAGAAAAACCTCTGTTATCTTCCACCAGCCCAAGTCCGTAAAACCTTTAAAGAGTAAGCTAGCCCTAGAAGTCATCCTATAAACACAGATTAAGTGCTAACCTCTACTCAGTAATCTGTAGTATAAAATCCAATGCGTACTTCTAAAGAAAACAACGTTGGCCCCAATATGCAATGGAAATCAAAACATTTTACATACCCTGCATTTACAGCAAATGCATAATTCACACTAATAAGCAGCACAGAGGTCACTAAAGTAAAGAAGCTGGTGTGAGAGGGGAGTGCTCCCGCAGTGACATAGTTGCACATGAGAAGGATGCAGGAGGCGGCCACCGCCTCTGTCCTCACACCTCCACAAAGGTAGCTGCTCACATAAAGGAATGATCACACACAAAGCACTCAGGCCTGGCCTGGTCCTCAGAAGCCATGAACAGCTCTTTTCTACTCTATCACTTGTGGAGTAGAAACTCTTTTATCCCAAAACATAATAAAAACTCCTAAAGGGGGGCTTCCCAGCTTTAAAACCTAGGGCAGCCCAGGAAGGCGCTTTCCTTCCCAGGCAGGGAGTCAGGAGAGATGGGTCTGGACTCCAGCCTCCCGCCACCACTCTGAGGGGCCACCATCAGCCCTCACCCTCGTGACAGCCCTGTCTGCATGGGAGATCCCCAGGTAATGACAGGAACAGAACCCTCAGCCCCCGGAGCCTGGTGAGCTCAGCACAGTCACAGGATGCAAGACACACACACAAAACCTGCCCCATTTCTACATGTTAATAATGGACATGTGACAATTGAGACAAAAATGCAACGCATTCACACTCTCTCCAAATACAAAGGGATACTCAGGTGTAAATCTAACAGTGCACGCAGATCCTCTGGTTAAGGAACCAAAGACAACCTGTTCCCGGGACTAGAAAATGTAGCGTAGCCAATCGCCAAATCACCAACCAGTCTACAGGCTCAACTCAACTCCCATCACAATCACAGGCAGACTTTTTGTAGCTATCAAGAAACTTACGCTAAAACCTACATGGAAAGGCAGAGTCAGATAACCACAATTTAAAAATGAAGACTGAAGTGGGAGAAGCCCCTGCTGTGTGACTCCGGTGGTCCAGGCAGCGGGGTGTCGCTGGAGGGGAAGGCGGATGGTCAGGCAGTGGCCCGCGAAGACCCACACCGGCACTCCCCAGCGCTCCAGAGGAGCAGAGTGCTCAGCGGGAGGCGGCTTCAATAGTGCTGCAGCTACTGGACAGCCACAGGCAAAGCAGCAAACCCAGGCCTCAACTGCACACCTTCTACAAAACTCAGCTCAGATGGATCTCAGACATAAACATGAAACATAAAGCTAGGAACCTCTTATAAAGAAACTCAGGAGGAATGTCTCTGTTACTAGGTGAAGAGTTCCTACATGTGACCCCAAAAGCAGTCTGCAAGAGGAAGAACTGATAAATCGGACCTCCTCAAAACTTAGAGATTCTCTACGGAAGACCCTGCTGAGAGGACGAAAGACAAACTACAGAATGGGATGGGAGAAAACATTTGCAAACCTCACATCTAACAGAGGACTAGTGTCAAGGTTATATAAAGAACTCAAACCTCAACAGTGAAATACAAACAATCCAATGAGAAAGTGAGCCAAAGACATCAACAGATGTTTCCCTAAACAGATACAGATGGAAACTAGCCATAGGACATGGGGAAAATGAATCTCATACACTGCTGGAGGAAGGTAAGACGGGGACCGCCCCATGACACTGTTTGGGGCAGTTTCTCATAAAACTAACATATACTTACCACATCACGCAGGAATTTGCTGGGATTTATCTCAGAGAAATGAGACCTCAGGTCCACACGAACCTGTCTGTCTGCCAATATTCAGTGGCCTTGTCACCGCCCAGAGCTAGAAGCCGCTCAACCATCCTTCCACAGGTGAATGTGCTGTGGACTCAGGTACTAAAGGACATGCACTCAGCCACTGACACATGCAGCAGCCCAGGGGTCTTACGGACCTTGTGTAAGTGGAGAAGCCAATGTCAACAGGGCACATACTGCATGATGCCATTTACAACATTTTCAGGATGACAGTGCTCCGAAGAACAGATTGGCGGTGGGCAGCGCCAGGAGCCATGTGACTGTAAGGGTAGTTCCTTCCAGGCGGTGGGGCAGCTCTGTATCCTGATCGTGGGGATGGTCATGTGGATCTACACACGGCGTCCAACGTTAGAGAAACGTGGAAATGTGTGTAAAACTGTGAAACAGACTAAGGCCTGGGGTCTATGTGCTGCACCGACGCCAGCCACCTGGTTTTGACACCACAGTGCGGTTATACAAGATGTCACCACTAGCAAGCCAGGGGACAGGTGCAGTGTCAAGGGACTCTGCTATTTTTGCAACTTCCTACAGGAGCAAAATTTTCTATTACAGAAATTTTGAACAAAAAGACAGATGAAGGATAAAACTCCTATAATTTCCAGAATGACCCAAAGATAATCACTGTTAACATTTCTGTGTATTTATTTCTAGTCATTTTTTCTAAGCACAGTTTTTTTGGGGGGGGGACTTGTTTGGAGGGCAGAGGTTCAGCACAGTGAGATGGTAATAGTTTCATTAATCTTTTTGTTCTTTCAACTTGCTAACAACATGGAATTCAGTATGTTTTTCCAGAATGATGAGAAGTTCTTTATGATCATACAAATAATTCATATTCTCTCTTCACCCCTCTCTAGGCAAGCCATTCCAGAGAGGTGACACTGCAAAGTGGCTGCAGGGGTGGGCTGGAGCCAGGTCTCTGGGTCCCTGTCTCAGTCCCGCCACCTCCCAGGGCAGCCTGGCAAGCTGCCCCCTCTCTATGATGGGGTTAAATCGCTGAGGAGTCGGGGTGCAGCAGGGCTCCAACCCTAGAGAGGCTTTAAGGGTTCAATGAGCGGGCACACATGAAATACTAGAGCCTGCCCAGCATGTGGTGAGCATTCGGCAAATGCCGTCCTTGCTCTATTTTGTGACACAGCTTCACTGCCCATCGGGGATTCTTGCTGACCCTTCACCATCCTCCCCAAAGCTCCCTAGCAAAGCACAAGCCACTCCTCAGTCCACACCAAGAAGCCCATCCCCACAGGCGACTGCAGCACTGCGACTATGTCATGGCCACACCTGCCCCATGGCCAAGGCCCCTGACCTGACTGAGGGCCCCCACCTGACTCCCCAGTTACAGCACGTGCTCCAGCTGGAAACACAGAAACTCGGGCAGGGCAGTCAAGAGGGAGGGCTGTCAGAATCAATGGGGCCACCTGCCTGGGACGTGTAGCCTTTCACCAAAAGAGTTTTAAATCCACTAGGAGAAGGGATGGTGCTTAACAGACAGGAAGCTTATCCATTATGTACAAACACTGCCACTGATTTAGAGGACAAGAAGTCGTGGGCCTAAATGGAGAGTCTGAGAATATGCTTAAAACAAAACTGGTTTCAACAAAGGCATAAAAATATAAATAACTAAGTTTTTTAAAGACACCTGAATGTGCCACCAACCCACGACTGTGCTGAGACACAAACACCTTACCTTTTCTCTGATTACAACTGGTCTTCGAGGCCCAACTCAATCGCAGACTCTGATAATTTGTATCTTCGTCACAAACAAGAGTTCTAGTCAAACAAAAATCTATAACTGGCATTTAAAAAAAAGAATGTAAACACCATGCTAACAAGAAATAATATGTAATAATCACAATGCATCATGATAAAACAATATGAAACATGCAGGCTTTAGAACTGGTGTACACACAGAAGCCTCTGGAAATGCACTGGCTATTGTTACTGCTCAGGACAGGGAGGCTGTGGCCACATTCTCTCTCCTAAGGACTGGGCGTCTCTGGGCACAGAGCACAGGCCCTAAAGACCCAGCATGTCACTATCTGGGCTGCACCTGAGACAGCTTGTCACTGGGTACCACAGCAGTGCAGAGCAAGGCTGAAGTGGGACTGCCAGGGTTGAGTGAGTGAGTGAGTGAGTGAGTGAGTGAGTGAGTGAGTGTGTGTGTGTGTGTGTGTGTGTGTGCACGTGCGCAGGCCGGGGCACGTTTCTTAGTTTCTTTGTGCTGCAGTGTCCTCATCTCTGAGACCTGGTGACAGACGCCCAGGGCTGCACAGTGCAGGCAGGGTGCTGTCCTGCCCCCACGCAGACGTACAGGGCAGCACTGTCCTCACTGCCCCTCCCCACCCCTGCAGCCCAGTGCCTCACGCTGCCCTGGTATTCTCCACACTCCTCAGTTCTGTAGGCTTCTCACTTCGCTGGCCTGTCTCTCCCCTCCCAGCATCCCCATCCCACCATGCACCCCACATCAGCATCACCACACCTCAGTCTCAGTTTCAAGCACCTGCTATGGAGAGTGACCTTCCAGGAGAATTGCTCCTCCCCATCTGAACCCCACCCCACAACCCTTAACCCCTGCAGATGGCCTGCTTCCCACTGACCAAACCACAGGCCCGTGACCTGGTACTGGAACCACCCGTCGAATTCGATCACAGCCCCCCAGCCCCACCGTGCAGGTCAGGGGCCAAACAGGAAAACACACAGGCACAGGCCGTGCCCCCTTTAGCCTCCAGGAGACACACCCTGAGC
Organism: Smutsia gigantea; assembly: GCA_032199065.1. NCBI lineage: Eukaryota > Metazoa > Chordata > Mammalia > Pholidota > Manidae > Smutsia > Smutsia gigantea. The sequence continues at coordinate 97,137 of JAVSCE010012793.1, read as the reverse complement.
CTGCCACCCTCCTGCTCAGGACCTGTCCTCAAGGCTGTCCCCCGCTCTTCCCGCACAGGAGGGTGAGCCCCTGATGTGGAGGCCATGCCCACTCCTGCACCCCCTGGCATTCCCCAGCCCCTCTCCTGCCCTGAGTAATCACTGCACCTCCCCTACCACCCAGCCACCGGGCCACTGGGTCCCTCAGACCCTGCCCTTCGGCCACTGCCCCTTTCTTGCTTCTCTTCATAGCAAATGCCTCCCGGATGCTGTCTGACGTCGCTTCCTCCCACCACCCCCACCTCCTCCTTCCTGAACCCACTCCAAGCAGGCTTTGCTCCACTCAAACTGCTCTTGTCAAGGTCAGGATGGTGACTACGCTGCTGATTCCCATGGCCAGTGCCCCAGGCGCTCTCTACTTTGGTTTCTAGCACCTGGCTGGCTGACCTGCAGCTCCTCTCATCCCCACCTGCCCCCTCCTGTGCCCTCTGCAGAGCTCAGCTGCCCACTGACCACACCCTGCAGGTCTGCAGACACAGCCACCTGCTTCCTCAGCTTCTCCTCCTGAACCTCCAGTCGTGTCTCCCACCTGCCACACCCCAATCCAGGCCACCTGCTCTGCCCCTTCCCAGGCCACGTCCTGAGAGTCAGCCTGGAGTCTCCCACAATCCCAGAACAGATCCCTTGGCAAACCCCCACAGGTTCTGCCTTCAGAATTCACCCACCACTGGCCATTTCTTACACCTCCCGTTCGGAACCACACCAGTTCCCGCCTAGACCACTGAGACCTCCTACCTCACGTCCCTTTCTTCTCCTTTGCCTTGTTTAGTCTATTCGAAGTGACTCTGTCCAGTGAGCTTCACATAACATCATCCCTAGTCTTGACTCTCTGACGGCCTCCACCTCATGCAGTAAAACCCAGAGTCTTCTGGGGGCCCAGCAAGTCTGCCGGGGCCCCCATCACAACCCCTCTAACTGCCTTCCGCTCTGCTCGCCTGCCCCAGTCCCCGGCCTCCTCGTTGGCTCGCTCTTGCGCAGGGACCCCGTGCCCTGTGCTCCTTCTGCAGAGCCACTCTTGCAGCCCCGCTCCTGGCTGCCCCATCTACCATCTCCGCGGCCCGCCCCGCTGCTCCTGCCCTGCGCTCCCAACGTATCACCTCACTTACTGTCTGCCCTTCAAATGCCCAGCCCTGGGTGTGTCATGAGAACACAGACTTTGACGGTTCGGTTTACTGTTTCTCCAGCACCGGGCCTGTCCTGGCATGGAGACACTGCTGCCGTCTCCCCTCGGTATCTCTCAACCACACTGCCCCCGCCACTCCCTGAACCACATCTCTCCATGGCTCATTCAAGTCTTGTTCAAAAACCTCTTCCTCTAGGAGGTGTTCCCACATCGCCCTATCTAAAAGGTCATTTTTCCCAAGAACTGAAAGCCCTTTCTCAGATTTGTTTTTCCTGCATAACACTTACCTCCACCTGAAAGTATGCATATTTTCTACCCAACTGTCCCTCTCTCCCACCAGAAGGCAGTCACCCTGGGGGCAGAGCCTTGTCTGTGCCCATCACTGAGCTCCTCGCATTGAGAACAGTGTCTGGCACATGTGAGGCTTCCAAATATAATTAATGAACTTAGAAAATTCATTAATAAGGCCATCCCACAAAGTAATGAAGGGCTTGTGCATAGAACACCAAATATGAGGGCTCTGCTCCCACGAGAACAGGGTACCCTTCTAAGCTACCCTCAGTGACCCTACAATACCCGAGCCCCGCACACCACCTGCCTCCCCATCACAAAACTGCACCTGGGTGGCCCCAAGGCTACTACTGTCCAGGCGGTCCCTTGAAACGCCCCCAAACACCACCCGAGAGCAACCTTGCCCCAAAGGCTGCCTGCATGGTGTGTGCGCGCAGGAGGAAGTGCTGACCCACAAGTACAGGAGAAACGGCATGACCCCACTTCTCTCCCCAACAGCGGGAGAGATGGAGGAGGAGGGTGGACAATTCCGGGGGCGCCTCACAGGCCCACGCCATGGGGAAAGGGGAGGGGCGCCTTACCGTACTTGACGTCTGGAACCGTGACAGAGCTCTCCGCGATGTTGGTGGACAGAATAATCTATCAGACATCAAAACAAAGAATCTGATGTTTTTACATATACTGGAAATCACCAGGCAAAGATTAAAAAAGCCAACTCAAAAATTATTTAAAAGCTTCTTAATGTAAATATTGGGTCCAAGTTTTAAAATGAGATATTCTCCATTTTATGCAGTCACAGTTGATCAAGGGCCGGGCAGGGGCATGGTTTGGTGTAGTGCTGGCTTGGAATCCCAGCAGTGATGTAACGCCCACCCTAATAGGATTGTGGTGAGGATCATGAGCTAACGCATGTAAAGCGCTCAGAGCCGCCTGCACGCAAATCGGGCAGGAAGCGCAACTTTTACCTGCAGTGCTGTCATCTCATTACGGGACACCTGTTTGGGCTCAGGCACTGCAATACTGCTATAATTTAAGTACAAATGTATATTATAGTTAACTTTCCTAACAACTTGCAAAGTAAGTATAACTGACTCTACTTTCAAATGACAAAATGAAGTCTTAGAAGTGACTTGCTTAAAGCCACACAACCACAAGTCCTCTGTCCAGTTCCACATGTGGCTGTCCACCCCTACACGTCAGGGTAAAGTTACACCCTATCCCTGCTGAAATCACTCAGGGGCTCACAGGAAGCCCTGGTACAGAAACCCAGCAACTCAGCAGGACAAGAAAGGGGCCATGGGCAGCTGTCTCTGACCTGAGATATGGCAGCTTCAGGGGCCTGCAGTTACCCAGAAGCAAAAAGCACCACCGGATAAAACACAGAAGAGGGGCTGAAGCTTGGGACTTGGGGACACCCTGCAAGGTGGAAGCTATGCCTAGAGACCCAGAACATGACCCATGAAATGAAAGGCACGGGGCTGCATGCTTGGGGTCCCTGACCACCCCAAGCAGCTCCAGAACAGTTGTGCTGGTACAGTCCTCCTGTGCATGCGTGACCTGAAACCAAAGAAATCTTCTTCAACTCCTACAAATGTGGGTTCTAACCAGTGTTGCCAGAGCAGCGCCAGGGGCACCAGGAACAGCCCCATCATTTGAGAAATGCCAGGGAGTAAAGGTGTTGAAATCTACTGGTAACAATGTTCTGAAGATGAATTTAAAAACCTTAGCAAACCAATTTACAAAGTGAAAGAGAGCCCTCATATTTGGAGAAAACAAATGCTACCATTTGCAACAACATGGATGGAGCTAGAGGGTATTATGCTCGGTGAAATGAGCCAAGCCGAAAAAGACAAGTATCAAATGATTTCACTCATATGTGGAGTATAACAACAAAGAAAAAAAACTGAAGGAACAAAACAGCAGCAGACTCACAGAACCCAAGAATGAACTAATAGTTACCAAAGGGAAAGGAACTGGGGAGGATGGGTGGGAAGGGAGGGACAGGGGGGAAAAAGGGGCATTACGATTAGCAGGCGTAATGTTGGGGGGGCACGGGGAGGGCTGTACAACTCAGAGAAGACAAGTAGTGATTCTATAGCATCTCACTATGCTGATGGACAGTGCCTGTAATGGGGTTGGTGGGGGGGACCAGATGAAGGGGGTAGTTTAATTACCATAATATTACACATGTAATTGTAGATCAATGATACCAAAATAAATTAATTTTAAAAAATGATATATTGAATAAAATGGTGTATTATTCGAGAATGTAAAAAAAAATAACATATCTGGCTCTCAGGCATGTACCTGCTCAGGTAACCAACCACTGGCAGCGCACCACAGAACACAGTGTACAGGTAAGCGGACACACCAGCATTTCTCATCAGCAGAGTCTCTGAAGAAAATGGATCTGAAGTTGAAGTGCTTAGAGCTTGGCTCCCCATTTTCCTACCTTTCTGTATCCAGGAACTGGGCTTAAAAACACATTATTCTGCTCTTCTAAGGTCACACTTGAATGGAGTGGATAGACCTGTAACCTAAGAAACAAATTAACAAAATAAAATACCCATGAAGGACAGATACACATGAAAACTTACTAAATAAATGTTCATTGAGGTAATTAGGATTATTTCAGTAAGAAACAACACAATGGTTTGGATTCATTTTAAACACACCTCTTGTGAACCATGTTTGTAAGAAGTTCATGCATATGGTTTATCTCACCCAGACCTAGGGAAGAAAAAGAGTGGAGGGAAAAATGAAGATTTATATTTACTGCTACAAACCAACCTTTAAATTAAGATGACATCTCTTGCAAAGAAATCTCTACCAATTCATTTTATTGGACTTTTTTTATCCTCTTTGCTCAAGTATATCAGAATTAAGGTAAAAATGTACAACAACACTGACCACTGGTAAGTCAGAAATATGAGAGAGACCATATTCTTCCAGTGCTCAGCGCTTTCCTTCCCACTTGGTGACTGCCCATGAGTGTGGCTGTGTGAGCCCTTTTACAGTTCTTTTTTCAGCTGATTTTCCAAATTTCCTACAGAGCATGCAAAATATTACAACCAAAAAATATTTTAAAGGTATTGGTCACAGAGATGTGTGAAATTTTTTCATTAGGCTTAGGAAACATTTGTTGGTATGAAAAGCCTGCATGTGCTTTTGTCTCACCCTGAAATCATCAACCCCATTATGGACTGAACTGTGTCTCCCAAAAAGACATCAAGTCCTAACCCCAGTCAGGGCCTCAGAACTGATGGCTTGCAGAGTGTGCCTCTGCCAGTGCAACAAGTCACGATGCGGTCACACTGGAGCGGAATCAGGGTTTATTCCAACAGGACCGGTGTCCTGATGGGACGCAGGGAAGAGACAACTGGAGAGCTGGCCCTGCAGCAGAGGGGGCAGGGTAGGAGGAGGAAGCCACTGGGAGCAGGAAGGGGCAAGGACAGACCTTCCTTCCCCTTGGAGCCTCAGAGGTAGCAGGGCCCTGCTGACACCGTGGTTTTGAACTCCTGGCTTCCGGAACAGAGAGAGAATAGATTTCCATCGCTTAAGCCCACCAGTCTTTAGTACCTCAGTACAGCGGCCCCAGGACACTGACACAGAACCAGTCCCAGAAGACCGATGAAAGAGATACAAACTTGAATGCACATAAACACATGACAGAAGACAATAAACTGTGAAAAGCATTTCTAAACATTTTATTCCAACAGTGTTTGGCAGTTAAGAAGCACCTCTCTCATGGTAGGTCTCATTAAGCTCCTATCACCATGGCTCTGCTTTGGTCATTTTTTTCCTCAACACAATGCCCGCACACAGTAGTCTTTGACAGTATTTATTTGGGCAACTACAACTTTGCCCCACTGCCAGCTAATGGGTGCTTCCTGTGTGCAAACTAATCCCTATCAACCTAAGCAAAACACTACCACAGTCTGACAGGTAAATGCAGCATTCAGGAGTGGCTCTTCCCTGCGCCGTCTGCCCTCCGCGGCATCAGCGTGCACACACAGCTCCCGACATACTGCCTTCCAACGACAGGCCTGTGAGTTACTGTCCTAAGGCTTCACCAGGCTATGCTGCTCAACTAAAAAAATCAACATCACTTCAAAAGAGTATAGTTTTAACATTAATTAATCTTTCCAAGGATTGTAAGGGCCTCTTTTCTCAAATACTGACTCAGAAACTCGAGGACTGCCCTGATGATTGTCACCGCATCACGGGGACAATACTACAATTAAACCAGCTCTAAGTGTAAAAGGGGGCTCTCAGCTCACTTGTGTAACCATATACATGGAGTCATTGGGAAAGCCAATTATTTTGTTGAAAATTCTGAAGGGAAAGACTGCCTTCAAAAAGATGAAGTCCTCTTTATCATTCTTTTAGCCACACAAGTTCTCTGAAACCAGTCAAACTGAAAACCACATTTGCTAAAGGACTGAAAGGAATGAGCAGATGAACAGCACGTCCCGACGCCAGCTAGACACACTGCCTCGTGCAGGGCATGGCTCCAGGCCTCACAAGCAGGACACTCACCTGGCAGAAACGCCAACACACTGCTCCGCTCGGACACAGGCTGGGAGCCTGGCCAGGTCTTGTTCCTGTTAAAATGTTAAAGACACACAATGCTAATCAAGGCCGACCCCTAGGGCGCACGGCCCAAAGGTAAGCTGTGGCTTTTGCTAAGAACGATGCATCAGCTGTAACAAACACACCACTCTGGGGCCAGATGCCGCTAGGAAGGGAGGGGGTCGGGGGCACATGGGACATAGCTGTTCTTTTTGTTCTATTTGGTGTGAGCCTAAAGCCGCTCTAAAAAATCAAGTCTATTTAAAAGGAAAAATATCCATGAGCCCATCATGACATTAAAAGAAAGTGATGTAGGGGAGAAAAGAGGCAGGGTAATAAAGGGTAAATCCCTCTTTATAGGCTAGTCTCAGGGGCTGAGAACAGAGAGTGACACCTGACTCAGACAAGACCACTGGTGGGTGCTAACACCTCTGGATGAAGAGCAGCTAGGCAGCAGCAAAGACAGCAGAGGTCAGATTCCCCAAGTCCACTGGACCCCAAGGCAGATGAAGGAAAAGAAATCCACCCCTGTTCCCAGCAGTCAAACCACAGAACATCAAAGACGAAGAATGTGGCTGGAAGACAGCCAGCAAGATCTACCACAAGGGAGAATTAGACCAGAGAAGCCAGGGATTGTGGGACAATATCATCAAAATACAGCAAGAACAAAAACGGGCACATTTCATGTGTGTAAAATGTACCTCAATTAAATTATTTAAAAGAAAAAATTAGAAAAAGCAGGAAATAGTAACCCAACAAAACTATTTCAAGAATGAGAGTGAATAAATACATTTTTGGCTAAATAAAAACAGAAAAATTTACCAGAGTCTCATAAAGAAACGTCGTAAGGATACACTTCAGGAAACATAAAAGTGACCGAAGAAGTAAAGTCCAAGATGCAAGACAGAATGACGAAGAAATAAACTGATTATGTTTGGGTAAATCTAAACACGTTGATGATATAAAAAGTAACAAAAGTTTGTGAAGCTTAAGCACAGAACTAAAACAGGGGCATGACTGCCTGGACCTGGGAACGGGCATGACTGCAGCAAGACCACCTCATTCCAAGGCATGTGCTTCAGGAGGCACGCGGGACAGCGAGGAGCTGTCCACGTCACGACTAATGACTGGAAGAAGAGAAACACACAGGGGTGTGTGTCTAAGGCCCGAAGAGAACAGCTGACCAGCCCGGAGGACCTGCGCTCCCGCTGCTTGCTGCACCCGTGTGTCAGCTGCATTCCCAGGCTGGAGGGAAACGAGTGCCGTGTAGAACCTAAAATTGTTCCTAAGGTAAAACGTGTTCTAGGTTTCAAAGAGCCAGCTAAACAACTGGACATCTGGGTCACAAGAGGAGCCTGCTTAGGGTCAGGAAAACATCTCTCTGACAAATGGAAACAAAGGCTGGGCAGGGCTTCCAACAGCCCCTCCTCATGTGGACCTTCACGCTTTGTCCCTCAGAACCAGGAGTGCTGGGACTTCAGCATGTCTGGAACACTATCCTCTCTCCAAGCTGTGGCTTCTAAGTTTCAAAACTGTTAGTCCTAACACTGTACTTGGCATGGTTTTAAACTAAAGCAGAAATTTCCAGTAAAGATAAGCAGGATACTAACTTTATTTTAACATGTATACTGACTACTGAAAAAATATGTTATATCTTAATATTTTAAGAACACTGAAGTTTCAAAATGAGTGACAAATTTAAAGTATACATGTGCTGAAGTGCACTGCCTGCCAAGCGGAGGGCCTCTTACCCGCTGTCCTGTGCATCTAGGTTGTCAAACATCTGGATCAGGGAGACAGCAACTTCATATATATCCTTGGTGATCACTGGCTCCTCCAGGACATGAGGAGAAAGCTAAAAACAGGAAAAGAAAAGGCTGAAATACCACAGCAGGATTACAGGGGGAAATCAGAGGTTGGATGGTGACTCTCTCCATCAGCACATCACTGTAAACAAATGCCCAAATACAAACAGCATCATTTGCAGCCAATATCTGAGCACTTGCTAAGTGTCAAGCACCGGCCATCCACAGGACATTCTGGGACATGCCTCTAGTCAGCAAGGATGGAGTCAGAGGCTGCACACACACACAGGTGAGATCCATTTTGGGGACCCAGCACACTGCTCCGGGAGCCCAGGGAAGGGGCTGATCCCAGACACAGTGCCCTTCCATCTGTCAAACACCCCCCTCCACCAAAGGAGCCCTGAGATGTCAACACCGCGGATGTAGGAAGCAGACCTTGAAAAGCACACGTACGAGGAAAAGGTGACCCCCCCACCCCATGTAACCTGACAAAACATACGCATGACCACGTCACCTATGACTGCCAAGGCCGAGGAAGATCATGCAACTGCTTTTACTTGTGTACTAAAACAAAGCCAGATTGAGCCCAGCTAGTTTAGGTATACCCATAAGGCATCTCTGCAGAGCCCTGGGGCTCAGCCGCAGAGCACACCAGCCCAGGCTGTGGGACTGGGCCGCCACTGGGCACCTCTCTCCAATATCCACACAACAGCCATGGCCTAATTTCCACAAAACCATTTTATGGCCTTACTGGGTTGTTCTCACCAAGAACAGAGAGGCTTTTTCATTTATTTAATAACTTTATTTATCAAATATTATATGCAAGACATTGCATTTGACTTTGTGAAGGACACATCGAAATAAGTCTTCAGGTGATAACTACAAATGCAAACTTTCTTTCCCCAATTTTTACTTAGAAGAAATAAAGTACTCAAATTTAGTATTTTAGTAAGTTTAGTATTTGAATAATCCATTTTTCATTATTACAATTCTCTACTAACTTATAACCAGGCACCTTTCATTTCAGTCAGTAATTCTGAAGAAGCGTGCCTAATGAATGTGCACTTGACGTCAGATCTTTACCTTAATTCTCTGCCTTATGCAAACAATGACCAGTATTCACCATGACACAGCTATTCAAAAAGAAACACAAAAAAGGTGTACTTCCACAAATACCAGAATGAGTCTCCTACCAGCAAGCAAACCATGTTTTGAAAAAGCACGTCTTTGATTCACAAGACTTTCACTGAATTCTAGAACCAAGCCCAGAGAATATCCAAGCACACTGACAAGGTAACAGCCGCTTCTCTAAGCTGGCCCGGACAAAAGTGACAAAAGAAATACCCAGTCTGGGCCCACGGATCCAGCTGTTGAATTCGTCCCCTTCCGTGTGTGGGTATCAGGGGAACAGAGGACAAGTTCCCCGATGTCCTGGACAGCACGGTGGTCAGAAAAAACAGACACATCAAAATGCGCTAGGGCAGATGGCAGTAAGTAGGGAAGGGGGTGGGAGTGTGGAGTCAGGAGACTCCTGCCCCCAGCGTCCCCCTGAAGTGTCTGGAGACCGTGACTTTGTCATCAGCGGAATGAGGCAGAAGCGCCAGCGTTCCTGCTCCAGGCCGAGTCTGGAGCCCCCGCACTCTGCCATCACCATGAGACAGCCCTACCCAGGCTGCCAGCTGGTCCGAGGACAGCGAGAGGCACATGCGGCAAGTGAGAGGAAGGGCCTGTGTGGGGGACCGAGGGGTGAATGCAGCCAGGCACCATTCGGGGGTAAATGGCATTCCAGCCCATCTCACACCCTGCTCCAGAATCCCCTTGAAATGCATTACAGCAAAACTGTACACAGGAGGACACAAAAACCCTACCCTAATCAAAAAACTACCCAAGAACAAAACCCCCGGACCAGATGGATTCACCTCTAAGTTCTACCAGATATATTCAGAAGAAATAACACCCATTCTCCTTAAAGTTTTCCAAAAAAACAGAAGAGGAGGGAATACTTCCAAACTCATTCTATGAAGCCAGCATCACTCTAATACCAAAACCAGGCAAAGACTTCACCAAAAAACAAAACTATAGACCAATATCCCTGATGAACGTGGATGCAAAAATACTCAACAAAATATTAGCAAACCGAATTCAAAAATACATCAAGAGGATCATACACCATGATCAAGTGGGATTCATCCCAGGGATGCAAGGATGGTACAACATTCGAAAATCCATCAACTTCATCCACCACATTAATAAAAAGAAGAACAAAAACCACATGATCATCTCCATAGATGCTGAAAAAGCATTTGACAAAATTCAGCATCCATTCCTGATTAAAACTCTCAACAAAGTGGGTATAGACGGCAAGCACCTCAACATCATAAAGGCCATATATGACAAACCCACAGCTAACATCATACTTAACAGCGAGAAGCTGAAAGCTTTTCATTTAAGATCGGGAACAAGACAGGGATGCCCACTGTCTCCACTGTTATTCAACATGGTACTGGAGGTCCTAGCCACGGCAATCAGACAAAACAAAGACATACAAGGCATCCAGATTGGTAAAGAAGAGGTAAAATTGTCACTATTTGCAGATGACATGATACTGTACATAAAAAACGCTAAAGACTCCATTCCAAAACTACTAGAGCTAATATTTGAATTCAGCAAAGTTGCAGGATACAAAATTAACACACAGAAATCTGTTGCTTTCCTATACACTAATGATGAACTAACAGAAAGAGTAATCAGAAAAACAATTCCATTCACAATTGCATCAAAAAGAATAAAATACCTTGGAATAAACCTAACGAAGGAAGTGAAGGACCTGTACTCTGAAAACTACAAGACACTCCTAAGAGAAATTAAAGAGGACACTAACAAATGGAAATGCATCCCATGCTCTTGGCTAGGAAGAATAAATATTGTCAAAATGGCTATACTACCTAAAGCAATCTACAGATTCAATGCAATCCCAATCAAACTACCAACAGCTTTCTTCAATGAACTGGAACAAATAATTCTAAAATTCATATGGAACCACAAAAGACCCCGAATAGCCAAAGCAATCCTGAGAAGGAGGAATAAAACGGGGGGGATTACACTCCCTGATTTCAAGCTCTACTACAAAGCCACAGTAATCAAGACAATTTGGTAATGGCACAAAAATAGACCCACAGACCATTGAAACAGAATAGAAAATCCAAACATTAAACCAAACACATACAGTCAATTAATATTTGATAAAAGTGCCTTGGATATACAATGGGGAGATGACAGCCTCTTCAGCAGCTGGTGTTAGAAAAACTGGACAGCTCCATGTAAGAGAATGAAACTGGACTACTGTCTAGCCCCATACACAAAGGTAAACTCAAGGTGGATCAAAGACCTGAATGTAAGTCATGAAACCATAAAACTCTTAGAAAAAAACATAGGCAAAAATATCTTGGACATAAACATGAGCAACTTCTTCATGAACATATCTCCCCGGGCAAGGGAAACAAAAGCAAAAATGAAAAAGTGGGACTATATGAAGCTGAAAAGCTTCTGTACAGCAAAGGACACCATCAGTAGAACAAAAAGACATCCTACAGTATGGGAGAATATATTCATAAAAACGTATCTGATAAAGGGTTGACATCCAAAATATATAAAGAACTCATGCACCTTAACAAACAGAAAGCAAATAATCCAATTAAGAAATGGGCAGAGGACATGAATAGACACTTCTCCAAAGAAGAAATTCAGATGGCCAACAGGCACATGAAAAGATGCTCCACATCGCTAATCATCAGAGAAATGCAGATTAAAACCACAATGAGATATCACCTCACACCAGTGAGGATGGCCAACATCCAAAACACAAACAACAACAAATGTTGGCCAGGATGTGGAGAAAAGGGAACCCTCCTACACTGCTGGTGGGACTGCAAATTAGTTCAACCATTGTGGAAAGCAGTATGGAGGTTCCTCAAAAAACTCAAAATAGAAATACCATTTGACCCAGGAATTCCACTCCTAGGAATTTACCCTAAGAATGCAGCAGCCCAGTTTGAAAAAGACAGATGCACCCCTATGTTTATCGCAGCACTATTTACAATAGCCAAGAAATGGAAGCAATCTAAATGTCCATCAGTAGATGAATGGATAAAGAAGATGTGGTACATATATACAATGGAATATTATTCAGCCATAAGAAGAAAACAAATCCTACCATTTGCAACAACATGGATGGAGCTAGAGGGTATTATGCTCAGTGAAATAAGTCAAGCTGAAAAAGACAAATACCAAATGATTTCACTCATATGTGGAGTATAAGAACTAAGGAAAAAAAAACTGAAGGAACAAAACAGCAGGAGACTCACAGAACCCGAGAACGGACAAAGAGTTACCAAAGGGAAAGGGACTGGGGAGGATGGGTGGGAAGGGAGTGGTAAAAGGGAAGAAGGGACATTACGATTAGCAGATGTAATGTTCGGGGGGCACGGGAGAGGGCTGTACAACCCAGAGAGGACAAGTAGTGACTCTATGGCATCTCACTAAGCTGATGGACAGTGACTACAATGGGGTTGGGGGGGACCTGATAAGGGGGTAGTGTAATCACCATAATATTACTCATGTAATTGTAGATTAATGATATCAAAATAAACTAAAAAAAAATACACACACACACACAAAAAAAAACCCTACCCTAGGGTGGAGGGACATGCCCCAGAATAAAGCCTGGGGGCTGGGGGTCGGCCACACTCCTCTTCTGGTCTTGGTTGTAGATCATGGGTGTTTGCTTCATGATCTCATTGTAATGCAGTTTATATACTTTTCTATGGGTATGATTTTTTTTGGCAATAAAAAAAAGCTGAAAGTAAAGGATAAAAAGGACTCCTCCCAGGACACTGAATGTAAAGAGCCATAGTTGGTAACAGAAAGGTGAGGAGGGCATCATGGGACCCAAGGACAGGTGGCCTTCCAGAAAATCAGGGTGGTCACCAGTGCAAAATACCTCAGACAGGTCAGGAGAGCTTGGGACTGAGCACTCGGGACTCAGCAGCCCCAGTGACCCTGCAGACACAGTCTCGGCTGCGCAGGGCCGCGGGGGCCGCCCCACAGTCAGTGAGGGCGTGGGGAGGCGGAGAAGACACTGTAAGCTCAGAGGTCTGGCTAAAGCTCTGAGAACCATGGGACTAACAAAGGGCACTTTTTAGGGTGAAAGAGACTCAGTTCTGATTAACTACAGGCAAGAAAGGGACGGTGAAGAAGGAGCAAGTACGGGAAAGACAGGAAGGGAACCAGGGGTCAGACGAGGCCGCTGAGGAGGAGGGAAGGAACAGAAGGCTGAGCTCCCTGGGACAGGAGGGCAGGCTCCTCCCAGCGACACTGGCCAGGGTGTTTAGGGAGTAAGACGGCAGTACAATAATAGTAATAAAATCAGGATCTTAAGGAAATCCTCGGACTCCAAAAACTATGTAACAAAATCTTTATAAAATATCATTTTTATAAGGCTTAAAATTAACATAGTTAAGTCATAAGTATTCATTCACTGAAATATTTACTGAGCACCTATCAGGCACCAAAGACAGGATGTTTGGCACACAATGCCTAGCCCAGGTCTTCTGCAGCCTGCAGCGGGGGCCCAGCTGCCCAGGAGCTGGCTGCGCTGACCGCAGAGGCTCAGACATCCAGCGCTCAGGCCCAACCCAAGCTCCTCATGCCATCAGTGTGAGCTCTGACACGTAATGCAAAATAGACATCGACAGGAATTAACTAGACTTCAACCAGTTGCAGAGGGACTTGTAAAACACCATTCCTCTTATATTTCAAAATGGGTCAGAAATGCAAAAATTCTATAATGTTATGAACAAGTGTCCTCTCCCCTCCACCTTGAATATGGGCTGCACTCAGTGACTTGTTTCCAAAGAGTTCAGTGAGAAAAGTAGACGGGTCCGCTTGCCCAGTTCACATTTCAGCAGGGACAGATGATAAGCAGACAAGTCAAACACATATGCATACGTACATACATACATACATGAAGACAAGGAAGGGAGAGTGACGCCACAGGGGCAAGGGCCTGCAAGCCCTGCCTGGGCCAGGAGGTGGAGACGAACACTGCCAGAGATGAGCCACGTGCACTCACGAGGTGACGACCAGAATGCAGCCCCTGTGGCCTCCCTACCCAGAACCCACAGCCCAGGCTAATCATGAGAAAACCTCAGAAAGATCCCATTAGCAGGGCATCCCACAACATACCTGCAACTCCTAAAAACCGTCCAGCCATCAAAGTGAGAGGAGTCTGAGGAACTGTCACAGCACAGGCGCTCCAGATACGCACCAGCTCAAAGCAACGTGGGGTCCCAGGACAGGAAAGGGCACCGGGGAGCACAGTGGGTCCAAGTTTCATCAGACCTAAACTGTGTTAGCCTCTCAGTCCTGACAGCTTGTTTTTTAAGTGCTACAAGGTAAACGTTAACTGTAGAATCTAGGTGACAGACATGTGGGCGTCCACTATAAAATTCTTTCACCTTTTCTGTCCTTTTGAAATACTGTTATTTGAAAAGTTGGAAAAAAAAGAGGTGCTACATTTTAGCGGCCATCACAATCACAGGCCTGACACATTCAGCCGTGACAGAATGTGTCTTCTTGCATGAGGTAGAACCCAGTCAGCCCAGAATGCAGCAGCGCCATCGCATCAAAGCCGCTCTTAGTAAGAGTCAAAACCCTCTGCAAGCTCTCGGGCAGCGTCAGCACCACATCACCCACGCCCTCAGACCCAGCAGACCCCACCTCCTGGGACTTACTTTCTAGGAAGGCGTAACCCACACGGGCCCCCATGTGGGCCTTTTGCTCCTCACAGAGTTCTCTGGCCCGAGAAGGCTGAGAAACCCCGGCCTACAGGACATCCTGCATGTGTGCAAAACTTTTCTCTGGAGCACCATTCTTAATAAGAAAAGATTGGAAACACTGGAGAATAGTCCAAGACTGGTATATTCACATGAACATAATGTGGCTTTTAGTTAAAAAATGGGAATGAAGAAACTATATACTAATAGGAAGATGTGAAAAGATAACTGAAGAAAGCAGGGTATGCACAGAAGGCTGCCGCCCCTGGGAAGAGGCCGGGCAGGGGCCGGGCAGCCGGGACGGGGACGGGGACAGGAAGGAGGTGCTTTGCACCCGCTCATGCTTCCTGATTCCCAAATCCCATGAATGTATCACCCACATGAAAACAATTCCAAATCGACTGCAGCTCTCCCTAAGAATATAGCATCACAGTTCTCCATCACCACAGCCCTATCCTCCTTCAGTCTCAGCAACACAACTCACATCAGAAAATAAACTGAAATAAAATTTCCTCCCACTCCCAACTGAATCTATAATTTTGTAGCTGACTAAAATCTGACACTTTCTTTTTCAACATCAACAAGGCCCAGCAGTTGTCACAGAGATGACGCCATGAGTGTTTACAATGCTCACAGTCCACGACAATTAAGGCCAGGAGCTGCTTCCTCGGCCTCTTGGCCAGCCTTGTTCCGCACGCTCTGACTTCCCGGTCCACTGGAGGCCCTCGGTTGTACCTAATGAATGCAGGTTTTATCAAATGCAGGAGTACAGGCACCATAAAACAAACATGGCTTGCCCACATACCTTGCTATGATGGATGTGCTCCAAATCATCAAGGTAATACTCCTCAATTGAATGGGGTCTTCCTTCGACTTCATAAACATACGCGGGGTTCACCTTGTTCTGAACAGGGACAGCAAAGTAGTCGGCAAACTCTTCACAGTTCATGGTGGCTGACATCAGGACTACCTATAAAAATAAGAAAAACCATCAAACAAACCCATGGTGATGACCAAAATGGAGCACTTTCATGATTCCAAGCTTGTTTCTGCTTTAATAACTTCAAACTTTGCATACAAAGTGTTGATTCAGCCTCTAATATAACATGAATTATTCCAGTTTAAAGAATACTCAGACACCAACTTTCAGTATTTCTCTTCAATGGTTTTATCAAATGAGAATCTACTTATCTCCAATGAAGCTAAGTTACAACCATTGACCTAAAAGGAAAACCAATTTAAAACAGAGTAAGTTACAAAATGAAGTGTTCCAGAAAACTCAGGGAGATGAGCGGCAGAGGAAGACGAGGGACCCAGGAACCCTGGAGAATCCCAGGGCGAGCAGAGAGGGAACCAGGCCAGACCGGAGCAGACCATGAGGCTCGGTTTTGCCAGAAAGCAGAACAGGGTGCTACCCCTAAGACCCCAGCCACAAGCAGCAGAGCAGCACACCGTGAGGGCCCTGGGCGAGGCACAGCCTGCCGAGAGTCTGATGCCGAGCGGGGTACACGCAGCTCTCTGGGCTGCCGACTACCTCCTGGGGCACACAGTTAGGACTTCTGCAGTATAAATCTTAGCAGAAGCTTAACAACTTCACACAAGCATCAGCAGTACCATTATTACGTGAACTATCTGTTTTGTCCCTTTGACATGGCTCTGAGGGGCCAGTCAGGATGTTAAGAGTGCCACCCCGTCCCCATGTCACAGACCACGGTCTTTATCTCCTAGGGACCAGAAGGCTCATGAATGCTTGTCTGCTGCAGCGCCCCCCACCAGGCTCCTCAGGCTGGCACTGCCGCCAGTCCCATGCAGGCCCGCCCCAGGAGGCTCTTGCCCTCCCCTCCAAACAGACAGAGGCACCGTGCCCACGACACCTGCTTGTGCAGGGCAGGTGGTCCATCTGGGCAGCCAGCAATGAGAGCAGACCAGTGGGCTGGGGGCATAGGGCCAGGGACTGCTACAGGTCTGGGTGTTAAGAGGCGGGGGAAAACTTCAGGCCCACCTGCCCACCCTCCTGCATTGAGGTCTCTGACTGCAGCTCTTTTTTTTATAAAGTAGTGAAAATGGGATTTCTGAGAGTTCCAAAAAACTATTACAAAACCATCTAGGACTTGCCTTCTAATTTCTTGGCCTGACAACATCTACCATCTATGGTTCTATCTAGAAAATATTCTGCTTCTTGCATTTTTTAATAAATCATGAACATACTAAAACCGACAAACCACTTATTACTACTTTATATTGTAGGCACCAATTCCCGACTGCCATTTTCAGCAGTGTGGGAGCTATTTCAGAATTCACTCACATGCTTAGCCCTCTCTGCTACTGAAAACGAAAATACACATAATCGAGTCATTATCATAGAGAGAAGGAGAAAAGCCTCAAAATGGCAACGAAGAAAGGCTGGGTTCACTGAGCCTTCCTCAGTGTCAGCTTTAGGGTCCCAACAGCTTGAGGCGCCAGTCCCACTCATGTTCCGCCATCTCCAAGAGTGAGACAGCAATGGTGACGGACAGGCTTGCTTGGTGGGGGCCCCCACAGGGAGTGGGGGCCAGGCAGTCCTGACACCCCCACCCAGAGGGCGAGGAGATGACACATGGAGACAAATACTTCATGTTTCGACAGAAACTGTCTTCCACAGCTCCGTGCCTGTGACGACGTGCCAGCTCCGTCACAGGAGCTTTTCTAGCGTCGTTTCTGGGAGTCCCCAACTTAGCGGCACAGCTGGGCTGGCCGTGGGCAGACCACACAGCTATTATAAACCCTTTGCTATTTTGGCCTTGTTCACGCCTTCTTCCCTTTTGTTCAAGTCAGATGTAATCAGTACCTACCATTGCCCCGGACTCCGTCACCTCGTGACCCAAGTCCCTAAACAGTGCACAGGATGGCCCGCAGGCTTCAGTGTGCTTTGGCGCTCATGTACCCTTAAACTGTGGTGCGTGGGCAGCCGAGAGCGATGTGCAAATACCCGGCATCTCGTTAGAGTCAGTTATCATTACATCATTTTCTGCAGCCTGGAGGAAATTTTACAACTTAATGCATAACAACCTGGAAGTATTCCATACTCTGACCCTAAGAGGATGCCCTTTAGCCAGCTAACTGACAGATGTGGAGTACTACAAGCGATAGTGATGTTTAAGGGTCACTGCCTTTAATTGTTTCTGTTAAAAAGAAACAAAACAAAATCTTAAATCATAACCCTGCACTCATGAAATTAAACTTACCTTCACAGATCGTGAATTTGTTCTTAGAAGTTTGCGGACAACCAGCAGCAGGAAATCCATCTCTTCAGTTCGCTCATGCACCTATGAAACAAACGGGCACCCCACATGGCACCAAGCAGCTGCAGGGATGGAGGACCCAGATCACGGCACACCCAGGAGTCGGGCTGAAGCAGCTGTCTGCTCGAGGCGGCTCCCGGCATGGCCACGGAACGTGGCCCACGAACCAGAGAGCCAAGGCCACGTGGGTCACTGTCCCCTCAGAGCTTCTCTCTGGGACCCTACTAGCACCTGGGCGGAGGCGTGCTTCGCATCCCGGGCCTGCCCACTCAAGGCCAACAGTGCCCCTGGGCCACCATGGCAACCAAAACCAGCCACCCACCCCTGCACGGAAGCCAGGCACCCACCTCCCGCACAGCCTTCGCGCCATCTCAAGTTATACTGTCAGTTTGGCAAGTACAGGGCGGGTGGGGCCCATGGCAGCGTGTCCTGCCTGATGGACATGTGCCCTAACAGGGAGGGCTGCATTCCAACGGTGGCCAAGGGAAGGCCCTGGAAAAGCTGGCTCGTTAAGAGCAGATACACCAGCACCAGGCTAGGAGCTGAGGCCCAAGGGAGAGCCGTGCAGCAGGGTTCACGGTGGTGGCTTAATGGAGGGCTCTCCTGCTGGGGAAAGCACGTGCTTCAGGGCCTTCCTCACAGACCCCCAGGGAGAGCCAGCCAAAGGCCTAGGCCACCCCAGAACCAGAGAACAGCTAAGGACTAGGCCAGGTAGCTATTCCTCTAAAAGAACCCAGTTACCCTGTCACTTAGGACCTCCACGCACAAGGGAATGGTAAGGTTCTACCCCGGGACATTTCTCGCCCAAAGTGGAGACACTGGTGCAAGGTTTGAAGGAGGGAGAGCTCTTCTCGTGTGAGGGGCCTGGCCATTCGACCTCCAGCCAGCTCCACAACAGGTCCTAGGACCCTCCTCAGCTCCCAAGGAAGCGAAGTGGGGGCAATATATAGGGAAGAGAAAATTACACACCAAAGTATTTCATGTGCATGCACAATGGCTGGAAATGCTGGTAGGCACCATTATGAATCTAATTCTTACTTCATTCTATCACCAGACCCCAGAACATTTCCTCAACACACACACCCTGCCTCTTACTCGAGAAGGAAAGACAGGTGCTTTTCAGCAGAGAGGCTTGAAGGGACCTCTGCTAGCCAGCCGGACGCCCACGCACCGCCATCCCATGCCGCCTCCCACTACCGGCTTCTCCAGGCCCTGGGATAGCCTGCCCCCCACTCCCCCTGGTCTCTCTGGATGCCCAAAGCCCTCACCTTGCCGCTGGCCTCCCCCCACACAGAAACACTCACACCTTAGCAGGCAGCATCTTCCCCAGGAGAGCAGCTGAGAGCAAAAATTAGGATTTATCTGTCCTTACAATCTCAGCACCAATGAAGCAGGACTTGAAAACCATTTACTGAATGAATGACTTCCTTGAGCTAGTCTACTCTTTTTCAAGAGGTAAGAACACATTATCATTCTATTTTCCACTGCATGGCCATCTTCAACTTTATGCTTTTAGATTTCTTTTCAAATTCATACCATCCCACACAATAGGAACAATATTGTTTATAAATCTAAAACTTCAGGTATATCCAATCCATTCATTCCTTAAGCAAACAGTTATTAGGGCACCCGTTGGGTGCAGGGGGCACTGTGGACAACCAGCAGCGGGAAGCTGTATTAACAGTGACAAGATCACTGTCGGTACAGGGCGAGCTCCTGCAGAGTGGCCACCTTCCGTTCAACTAGTAGGGCTTCAGGAAAGAACGCAGTCAGTGACAGTGTGGACAGCATGTCCTCACGGGTGTGTGTGCGGGGAAGCCCGCCACATAGGCAGGCAGATACCGATACACAGCAAACAAGTAGAGGCCTTGGGAATTGGCTCTGGAGCCAATGCCTGGGGTTAGCCCCCAGTAAAAGCCCCCTAAATGGTGATACTGTGAACTCTGTTCACCGCCCCCTTGTGCACACTGCCCATTAGATTTGACTCTCATCTCCACCTAGACACTCAAAATGGCTAAAAGTCATGAAAAAAATTCTGAACTATAGCATGCATGGTGCTATTTTGCAAATAGATTCTTTTTCTACCTTTTACTCCCCAAACACCCCACAGTAATTCAAACCAAGCAAACATACACAACCTACTAATGCACCTGCTCAGCTTCACTGACTACATGCAGTATTACCAATGACCACACACACAGCCATATGGAGAACCCTCATCCCTCACATGTATTGATTTTCTTAAAAGATATTACTGCCCTTGTTTTACTAGATGGAAAGTATCTGTAACACACTCAAAATACCTCCACGCTATTAAAGTTCTTTTAACCATCTGATGCAACTCACACTTTACACCAGGGGTCAGCAGACTTTTCCTGTAGGAGGCCAGACGGCAAATGTTCCCAGTTCTGCATGACATACTGTCTCTGCCCGGACCACTCCTCTCTCCTTGTGGGGGGGGGCAGCGACCATACACAAATGAGCAAAACTGTGTTCCAATAAAACTTTATTTATAAAAACAGGTACCAAAATTGGCCTGAGACCTGCAGTCTGCCATCCCTTGACCTGAACAAGGAATCTTTTCATAGTCCTCAACCTCCCCACCCATGTTTTGGAACTAAGAGCAAAGAATAAAACAGAAAGTTAACATTCAAAAGAATGAGCAGATAGAGACCCAAAGTATGTCACAACATGTGACAAGAGGGCATTCGCAGTGACTTGCACTGTGCTATTGCTACATAAGAACATGAACGTAAGGGCAGAGCTACATAAAGTTGGTACTTACTTCATCAATGAAGATGTGTGTGAATTCCATTAAACTCTTGGCAGTAACTATTTTCTGAAGCAGGACTCCAGTGGTCATATAAATTAACTTGGTGTCTTCTGTTGCTATTTTTTCTAACCCTACCTAAAAGTGGGGAAAGGAAAGAAAAAGGAGAAATTTTTCAGGTTTAAATGGTTCACTTCTAACTACTAAAGAAGGCTGTTCCATTTTATAATGGAGGAAAGAAAGGGAATTTAAAAAATTACTGTATATCACAAAATAAACAGAGTCCAAATTAAAAGTGACATCCTCAAGTTGATTTTCTTCTCCTTTTTTAAGGGAATGGGAGAGGGGAATTGGCTTATCTAGTCATACTGCTGAGATCATTTTTATATTAAGACATCTGTGTAGGAAGACATCTACATACAAGATAAAATATGTAAGTCACGAGTCAGAAATTCTCACTCCTTTCCTGTTCAACCGAGAAAGAAAAAGTTATTTTCAAGAAATTCAGAGCTTCATTCTTTTTAAAATTATGCAGTAGTTCTTCTCTATAAGCTACTGGTTTCATTTTAACTTCCAGCAGAAAATAATCACATCCTATCATCAACAGAGAATAAAAAGCGACCAGTTGGGAGATAGCTCTCTCCTAGTCCCACCTGGTAGCCCACCAAACCACCCAGAGTCCAGGAGCGCTCTTTGCTGATCCACCGGGCGATGCTGCTGGCCCCGATCTTCCGCGGCTGGGTGACCACAATGTTGCAGTAGGCAGAGCGCTGCATGTGGTGGTCCAGCAGGTACTGCGGGAGCTGCGTGCTCTTGCCACTGCCCGTGGCACCGTGTATAATCACCACAGAATTACTCTCTATCAAAGAAATGACCTAGGATTTAAAAAAACATTTCAAAATTGCCACAAAATCAACAACCAGGTAAAGTAACACCTGTGAACCAAAACTTTTATCTTGAGATGACTTCCAGGACTTAGTTCCTTTTCATTTTTAAAAGTCAAATTATTACCTAACTGCCTGAACAGTACAGAAGAGAGCCAGGACATTACACATGGTTGCTGCATAGAAAACCAAGCCTACCACTAACAGTTAACTGCCAACAGCCCCAGAAGGCCAGGAGGCTCAACTTCAGATTCTCGGGTTTCCATTTCTTCTACAAAAATGGAAACACCGAAGTGGATTTCTTTAGCTCTTGCTAAGTGCAAATTTCTATTATTTTAAGATTGTGTAATGAACCTCCATGTAATTTAGAGAAATATGAAAAAAGCTGTTATTACACTCAGACAGTTTACAATTTTCATTTGAAATTCTTTGGACACATTTTTAAACAAGCACCTTCCACTGGTCCACTTCCAGACTGTGGGGCATTTTTAAAACTGCAATCCAGTCCCTCCCCTTCACTCTCCCACCTCCACCTTAAATTTAAACTCTTATCTCTCTAGCAATTGCTGTGGTCAGGGAATACAAATTAATTTGACTACTGGCTTCTTAAAATTAATAAAGTATATCTACCCTGCAAAAGTTGTGTGACTCAATCTAAAGCAAAATAAAAATTTAATTTGGAACATTTACAGTTTGTGTTTCTGGTCCTTCCACCAGTACAGTTTATAAAGGCTTCAATAAACTTCTTTTTAACCATGTTTAGTAACAGGCAACTAACTAAAAATGTACTCATCCTGCTACTGTGTCTGGCTCAGCATTATTAATAAAATGATGTATCAATTGACAACCAATGAATAGGCAGAAAAGGCAGCCCGTGTGACGAAACCCCAAAGGAATGCTGAGCACTGCCGCCAGAGGGCGCCACGCGCTGCACGCGCAGACCTGGCAGCGAGTTCCTGCGGAGCAGAAGCTCGCCGGCTCACCTGTCAGGCAGCTCTTTCTGAAGGGGGACGGCTGGAGGGCAGACTGAGTGTCGGCAGACAGCTGAGGGGAGGCTGGACGAGTTACAGCGGGCAGAAGACCCTGCAGAGCGGCCCCCAGCCCCGCACACCCGGCTCCTGCTGCCCCCCACTCCTGCTTTCACACCATAAACCAAACATGCTGGCCTCAGGCATTTATTCAAACAGCAAAATTACAGTAAGACAAAATAATTTTACCTCTTCCTTACATCGGTTTATAGGCAAGTCAGGATATCTGTAAGTTGTCTCTGGGATGCACATCACGTTGCTTAATTTAGCCAAAGGCAGCCTTGGACCTGGATCAGACAAAACAAATACAGTCCTATTTCTTATCTGAGAAAAGGCAAGGTAAACAATCCGGGTCGTAATCTATACAAACAAAATAAAGCCATTCGTGCGCATGCACACACACACCCTACAGCTGACACTGCCAGCAGCGTGATAAACCCCTCGGCACCACTACCAACAACTTCCACAAGCTGAGCGCTTGTAGGCTTAGCGGATCCTTCCAGACAAAAGGCCTGGGAAGCACCTTACTCACTGCTTGAAAATGGTACTAAAATGCTCAGCTTCAAAAACAAGCTTTCATTTGACATTTCAGTAGAACATGCAGATCTGTGTCCGTTCCTTGCTACTAAAACACATTGGCATGTGGACTACGGCTACCCTGGCTGGGGGCATCTCTACCCTGGTAAAGCTGCAGCAGGCCGCTCGGGCCAGCCTTACCTACTCAATGCCCTCCATCCACAAACGTAATGCTTTCTGGCTGCGCTACCAAGTCTGGGCCTCTGATCATCATTTGACAGACTGACAAATCACCAAAATTCATGGGATACAAGCTTCTACTGGGAAATAATTTTTACTTCCAAAATAAATAGGCTGTGAAGATCCCTGCCCCTCCCAGATCTAGCAGCAAGCCCGCTCCCCTCTCCAGAACTGACCCCACCTGCCTCTCCACTTCCCTCCCAGCCCTCTCTCTGCCCCGGGCCTCCTCCCTCTCCCTTCCGCCATGCTCCCTACCCGCCTGACACACACACACCCAACTGTTCCTTTTTCTCTCCTACGTCCTTTCCCTATATATTCTCAGTTTCATACCTATCTAATAATACATCATTAAAATGTGGCTATATTTTCCTATTATCAAAGGGTATAGTACTTGCTCTGAAATTTAAGAACACAGGAGCCAGCCCGGGTACAATGTCTCAAAGCAAAACCAGCCTCGCTGGGGGAAGAGCTCTTCCCGGGCATGGGGCTCCGGCTGGGGGCCCCCGGAGCACTGCCTGAGCTCACCTGGCCCTCACCACCACGCCACACCTGCTGACCATGCAGCC
Organism: Smutsia gigantea; assembly: GCA_032199065.1. NCBI lineage: Eukaryota > Metazoa > Chordata > Mammalia > Pholidota > Manidae > Smutsia > Smutsia gigantea. The sequence continues at coordinate 73,189 of JAVSCE010012793.1, read as the reverse complement.
TCCTCCTGCCACCACACCGCACCCGCCCTGCACTCCTCTCAGCTGTCTCCCAACAGTACACCGATCCAGCCTCACCCCTTCCAGAAGTCCCGTGACGAGAGTCCTCAGAATTAACCCCACCACCTTCAAAACACTGGGCTTGAGAAACACTCAATGTGCAAACAATTCCTAGCTCAGAAATGGTTCCTACATTCCATTCCATTATGTGATGCTCCGAATGGTGGCCAGATACCCAGAGAGATAACATTCATAAACAGGGACCTTCCTATTCTTGATGCTGGTAGGCCGATCTCAGTAACAGGCCTTTTTAACATAATAGAGGAAAGGGACAAGAATCCTCACAGCCCAGGGAGTGAAGACAGAGCAGGGGTCCTGAGCCCCGACACCACTGGGAGATGCAGGGATAACCAGGGGACAGAGTGGAAGTGAGAAGCCACCTTCAAAAGACAAAGGGCAGCACGGCACTGGTCTGGGGACCTGCAGCCGGACCTCACGGGGCCGCACGTGGACAATGCCACATGACTGACGCTCCTTAACCACATGCACTTTGAAGCTATGATTGAACGATACAAATCTTCTAAGGCGAGAATCCCAAGAACCCTGACTGTCCTGTCTGAACCACAGCCCTCCCTCCATGTGACCCAGGCACAGTCTGACGTCTTCAGGCCGCTGCTGACCATGCCCGGCACAAGTCAAGGCCTGACTCCACGCCTGCCGCCAGAAGGATGCGCAGCTCTCTCATCCATGCATCAGCAACAGGATCAAAGGCAAGTGACCTTGAAAAGCCTCACGGTCAAGGTCTCAGAGACAAGAGAATGGTAACAAGACAAATCGACAAACTACACTTGGCAAAGTACAGCCCAAAGTGGCATGAGAGATGCCTCAGGCCCACACTTGGCTATTTTTATTTTACATGAACTGGAAAAAGACGGAAACCATAAAAATTGCTAGTTTCTCTTCACTAAGCTACCCCACTATATCATATCAACCAAACAGAAAATCTAACCAAAAAAAAACATCCAGCAATTAGAGGTTGCAAACAGTATATAAAGATCTTAACTGGAGAATGTAACATTCCTCATCTTAAAATCTAGACACTGTACACTGTAGAAAATAAATTTAATTACTACATTACTGACTTAACCATAAAATTAAATTTTCAAAATGAGTAAGTGTGTATCACTTTCTCCAAGTATGGGACAGTATTCTGAATACAAAACTAAACAACTTGAAAGCTTCCTTTCCAATTATATATTCCACATAGGCCATTCTCTTAAATCAGAAGAAAAGCCATGAGGGGAATGAAAACAACTGCTAAAAATACCCCCAAGCTAAAAGGGAGGGAGCACTGTGGCGTCCCCCCACAACCTAGACACCCCACCAGGGCAAATTCAAGGCTGCCCTGTGAAAGCAGCAGGGCGCTGCACGAGTCCCCAGTTTGGAACCAGGCTCAAGCTGTTCGGAAATGCTATTAAGTCTTAACTCTTTTAAAAAATGATTTACTTTTAACTAAATAAAATGATTCTAAAGTAATCTATAGAAATTCACAGAATGTGTTCCTGGATTTCTAAGTAGAAATAATTTTTCAAAACACTTATACAGAGGAAATAACACCTGTATTACACCAAAATTAAAATATTTTGAATCAAATAATTTTATAGCTGGATACAGCAAAACGTTAAAAAAAAAAGTCTTGTTAAAACCTTTGGTACTGGACTGGAATCAGAGGTATATCGGCAGGATTTCACAGTTTTAAAATAAATGGACCCACACAGGAAGAGAAGAGGCTGGGTGCATGTGCTCAGATCCTCTTCAATGCTCTAAGGGCCCTTCCCACTTCCCTGTCCCCGTCCCGCTGTGCCCAGCACATTGCCAAGTCCCAGTGGTTGTCCTGTGCTGGCCCGAACTCCACCACTGTCCCTACTGACTAGGGTGACTCTGCCCAGCTCTTCTCTGGTCCACATGGCCACCCCAGTCTAGCCCCTCCGGGATGGGCAGAGTGGTCTCCTCAGCACACACTCAATCCTGTGATGTCCCCTCCTGCCTCGACAATCAACCCAAGAAAAACTGAGAGTCTCCACAGCTTCCCACCACTCTGAACAGTAAGATGTAACCCTCAGCTGCGGCCTAACTGTAGCAGGTGACCAGCACGGCTAGGCCCGCTCAGCCAGCCTCGTCCATCCTGCAGAGCGCTGTCAGTTTCCTGCTTCTCTGGTGGTAAACTGCCGCAAACTGAGTGGCTTTGATCAGCACAAAGTCTTACAGATCCGAAGTCGGACGTCCAGAATCAGTCTCACCGGCTGAGACTGAGGTATGGGCAGGGGGTTCCTTCTGCAACTCTGTGGGGAAGACCCTGTCCCTGTACCTTTCCAGTTTCTAGAAGCTACCTGCGTTCCCTGGCCCCTATCTCACACCTCTCTAACCTACAGCTTCTGCTGTCACATCCTCTCCTGCTTCCGATGCCCCCATAAGAACCCTGTGATTACACTGGGCCCCAGACATTGCCCCTTGAAAGCGCTTGAACTTACTCCAGCTCAAAGTTGCTTTCACAAATAAAGTAACAGTCACAGGATCGGGGAACTAGGATGTGGACTTCTCTGGGGGCTGTTACTCTCCCTACAACTGACTAGCCCCCCTCCCCCACCCTGACTCCCAGCAGCTCTTCCTCCTCCAGGGCTGGAGCACAGCCTCCCCCGTTACAGGCTACCTGTACAGCCGCCCCCCGCTCCCCATGCCACCCAGGCAACTTCTACTCAACCTTCTGCTCCAAGCTCACCTGTTCCTTTCCTGATACCCCAGCTCAGTCTAAGGCCCTCACAGAGCTGTCTTCCAGAGCATTAATACCTCCAAAAGCATTTATCTGTGCAACTACATAGTTAACAATCTCTGTAAAAGCAAGGACCACATCTTTTTCCTTAACACAGTCCCCCTGCCCCATACAGCACCCAGCATACACCTTGATAAACCCTGGTCACTGGATGAAGCCTCTGAGTGCAGCCCTCGCCTTAATGTGTGTGGCTGCCTAGTGTAAAGCTCCAGATGTGCTGAGATACCATGGACAGAGAAAGCAAGCAGCAGTTTCAAACATGAATACAAATAAAGTCATGAGAGCAGACACTTCCAAGCACAGGCATTCTAAACAGCAGTAACCCAGATGGCCTGCTCTGGGGCCGGCAGGTGCATGTACATGTGCGTGTGCCCAGGGCCCATATGTATGGGTGCCACGAGAGGGAACACACCCTCGAGGCGTATGAAAGCTGACACGCTTCCCCAGCGGATGCAGCACATGGCGGCTGTCTTCCCACAACAGCACACACGCCTATTTCATGATTCCAGGGAAGCTGTGCGATACTCCACTACACGAATTCTCCACCACGTAAATGCTCTGTTCGCTGGCGTTCAGAGAATTCTCAGCCTTCCACAGATAAGCAACAATGCAACCAACTTTCTTTCACATAAAACTCTGTACTTTGCTTAGCATCAATAAAAACTGGGTCAAAGGGCACACACATTTTGAACCATCACCATGGCACTAGTGTGCCGGTTGTTCAGACAAACATTCCTCCTGGAGGCAGCTGACGATGCTAGATAAAATATACAAGCACCACCTAAAGGGGCTGAGGGCCAGTGACACGGTGAGGAGCTGCCAGGCCGAGTCTGCAGGAAGGCCGGGGCCCAGGGAGGGTGGCAAAGAGCCGGAAGCATGTTTGCATCAAGGTGAGAGACAATGGAAAATTGACCCAAATATAGTATAGTGGCAAAAAAACGAGGACGACCAAACTAAATGACAGAGTGGGCACAGATAATGGGTCAGAACTTTCCAGAACTCATGAAAGATGCCAATATTCTCTATCATCAAGAAGCCCAGGTAAATCCCATGAAGAATACAAATCAATGTACTATTACATATGGGCTGCATTTCATAATTTTTAAAAAGGCTAAAAAAGAAAAGGAAAATACTATTCTGACCCCAAATTCCGTGCCTAGGTCTGAGCACACACACACACACAGGAGAAGCTGGGAGACAGGACGTCCCAGTAGAGCTGGTCGGAAGGCTGTGATGGATAACGTCTTCTACAGCAAAAAAGCAAAGCTGATGTCTGTCATGAGAAGGCCCTGACGTTAATGAAGTAACTAGCTCAGAAAAAGAAACTGCATACTCATAGAAAGTGACTAGGTTGAGCTGACTCAACAGCATGTACCTTTGGAGGTGGGGTAAGGAGAACATTTTACCTTATGTTTTATACATTTATGCATTGTTTGACATTTTATTTTACTATGTTTATTGTAAAAACAACAATTTTTAAAATAAAAATGTTAAGCAGTTCTAATTAATAGTGAGGCAAAGAACAGACTCTTTAGGGACTGTGTTTCACAGAGAAAAATGAGCAATTTACAGCCTACCACCCCCCAAAAAATCCCAAGTCAACAAGCAGTATGGGCTCTTCACTGACTAAAATACTGCGATTCTTAAAGACAGTTCAGAAGTTACTATTCTGTGATATTTTACAATAAAGATACCTACTTACCCAGGCCACTGGTTGACTGTTCACTGCCATACATGTCAAGTTCTTCTGCCTCAAGCTTTCTGTATTTGTTGATATACTCCATTTCAGAGCTCTTTTGGCTAGGTGGCCTGCAAAGAACATTAAAAGCTGGTACACTGTTTCTGAAAAGCCAAGAAACCCCATGCACTAAAGGAATTCTTGAATAGTTACCTGACATTAATTTACAGAAGAGAAAGTGCAGTCGATAAACAAAAGAAACTACATGCAAATTCCTAGCTAGCAGGCTGATGCAGAGTGAGAACTCATTGCAGTCATCCTTCAACCTGAGAGCAGCCGAATAGTCTTAGCTACAGGGCGGGTGGTCTGGGTGTGGCCATTTATCCAGAGAGGCAATCAGCCAGCACCTATAAAACCCAACCAGTACATCTCCTGCAGGCTGGCACCTTCCCCCCAGTGCCATCTCCCAGCGGTGTCTGCACCTGTAGACAAGGAAGCGCATGCAGACAGGCACAGAGCACACATGTTCACCAGGTACTTACTGCACACCTAGCACCCACAGGCACTGTCTGGGACACCAGACACACAGCAGCAAACAAAACAGAGCCCTGCCCTCAAGGAGATGTAATAGGGCATAGATGCTCCTCCTTAGTTATACGAAGGGAAAATTCAAAAAGGTAATGGCACAAAGGATTCCAGGGAGGCAGGGTACCTTTCATAGTATTTGTAACAGTTAAAACCAGAAAAAACTGTGTCACAAGAGGGATGGGGCATTCTCTTACTTCAGATGTATCAGTTTAAAGAATACCTTGTTATAGTCATACTGACAGATCAAAATGTCCAAGACATTAAGTAAAAAAGGACAAATGTAGGCAGGCTACAAAACACTCTATTAATAATTATGTTTCTGTTATCAGTCTAATTTAAAGGCACCAATTTAAATGCTGTCAGAGAAAAGGCTGTATGATACTGATTCTTGAAATTTGAGGTTTACTTCAATAAAATGCTATTGCATTAAAGTCTACTTTTGCCTGATATTAATAGTTAATACCAGCATTCTTTTGGTTACTGTTTTTCTGATATTTACTCATTAATTCACTCAAATGAATAATTAGGGGCTGACTGCACGCCAGGCACTGTCAAAGCTCTTGGGACACGACGGTTAGCAGACTGTATGGAGTTGACAGTCTAGTTGATGGAAGAGAAATAAAATAAGTCATGGAGTATGTTAGACAGTGTAAGTACGCAGAGAAAAATAGATCCAGGAGAGGGGAGATGGGGCCAAGAGGGCTGCTATGTTAGCAGGATGACAAGGTGACGTTCAAGCCAAGAAGAAAAGAAAGCAGGGGCAAGGGACAGGGGGGCTGGCCATGCAGCTCTGCAGCTGAAACCCTTGGCCCAGGGCCTAGGATGGCAGGGGCCTGGCAGAGGATGGAGGTACCAGGAAGAGTGGGGCAGGGTGCTGGAGGACTGGCAGGGAGTATTTACGACGACGCTGGCTTCTGCTCTGAGATGAGCTTTGAGCAGATAGAAATAACAGTATCTGACTTCCACTTCAACAGGATGGCTGTGGCCAGTTGGTGGGGGCACAGACACGGAAGCAGCAAGGTCACATAACAGGCAACTGCAACGGCCCAGGTCAGGACACAGAGGCCAGGACAGAGCAGCCACAGTGAGGATGTGCTGGCATGTCAGGTCTGGGGCACAAGAAAACAGAAAAGAGGGGTCAAGAATGATGCCAAGGCCCCAGTTTCTGGTCAGATCAAGTAAGCACCCCACACCTGTGTCTCCTCCAGAATGAAGCTGTGGACTCTGGACAGAGTGCCCAAGCAGCTAGCCGAAGAGCTGGAAGGGGAAGTACACCAGAGTGGAGAAAAGACCAGAACTCAGAGTCCCCAGTTGCTGTCCTCTAGCCCTGAACTCACCATCATGTGACCTGTAGGCACCCCAGGAGCAGCTCTGGTTGTGCCTTGGGGAGTAGGAAAGGGGACCCCAAGTGCTCAAAATGTTTCATTTCCCTTTTCTCCATCCTCTTACATTTCAGGGGTGAACAGGAGTCTCAAACTCAGAAGGGCTGCCCGTTTCCTTCTCCAGCCTCCCACTGCTTGATCAGGATGGGGGTGCAGACAGATGCAGCTGCAGGAGGCACATGGCAGAGTGGGGCAGTAAAGCCCTAGCCTCTGGCCAGAAGACCAAACTGCCAAGCCCCAGGGACGGGGAAGCCATCTGGGAAATAAACATACTGCTAAAGCCCACTCCGGGCTGCACACGCACGCGCCGACCCCAAACCATCCGTCACAGACTGGGAGACCAAGCTGCAGAATGGCCACTAGGTGGCGCAGTGTAGGGCAGATGGAGACAGCAAGCAGCACAAGGCTCTGAAAAGCCCAGGGACCTTGAAACCACAGCCCACCAGAGGCCAGCTGCAACTTTCAGACACAGCTGGTCAATTGCATTCCCCATATGACTTAAACAAGACCCAAAGTCACATAATATTCGAGATGCCAGGATACACACCACAATCACTCTACATACTTGAAGAATGAGGAACAGCTCCTGAATGGAGCAGCAGCCACTGACTTTGGATGCTGGCTCTCCAATTTGAGGACAAAAAAGGTCCATCCTTACACCTCACACCAATCACAACCAATTCCAAACCAACTCAACACCAAGGTACTTATTTTTTTAAGCCTATAAAGCTAATTATTCTTCTGCATTTTTTGACTCTGGAGTAGAGAAGGCCTTCTCAAACAAAAGCACAAAAAAGGAAGTCAGAAAGGAAAATATCAACAAACTAAATTATGATTTTAAATTTATGAACATCTCTAAGGGGAAGAACAGCAGTCATTAGAAAGAAAGCTCTGGAGGCCTTGACATAGGCGCACATTAGGAATGCCTGTTAGCCACTGAGATATGAACACCCAAAGAGAAGGGCCTTTAACGCCAAAAGCACATATATTAGTGTATTTTAATTAAAATACGTTAAAGAGGAAGTAATATTGGTAAAAGATATTGATCATATAAACCCCTAGCCAGACTCATTAAGAGAAAAAGAGAATCTACACACATAAACAGAATCAGAAATGAGAAAGGAAAAATCATGACGGATCCCACAGAAATACAAAGAACTGTAAGAGAATACTATGAGAATCTATATGCTAGCAAGCTGGAAAACCTAGAAGAAATGGACAACTTCTTAGGAAAATACAACCTTCCAAAACTGACCAAACAAGAAACAGAAAAACTAAACAGATCAATCAACAGCAACGAAATTGAAGCAGTAATCAAAAAACTACCCAAAAACAAAACCCCGGACCAGACAGATTCACCTCTGAATTCTACCAGACATATAGAGAAGAAATAACACCCATTCTCCTTAAAGTTTTCCAAAAAATAGAAGAGGAAGGAATACTTCCAAACTCATTCTATAAAGCCAGCATCACTCTAATACCAAAACCGGGCAAAGACCTCACCAAAAAAGAAAATTACAGACCAATATCCCTGATGAACATGGATGCAAAAATACTCAACAAAATATTAGCAAACCGAATTCAAAAATACATCAAGAGGATCATACACCATGATCAAGTGGGATTCATCCCAGGGATGCAAGGATGGTACAACATTCGAAAATCCATCAACATCATCCACCACATCAACAAAAAGAAGAACAAAAACCACATGATCATCTCCATAGATGCTGAAAAAGCATTTGACAAAATTCAGCATCCATTCCTGATTAAAACTCTCAACAAAGTGGGTATAGACGGCAAGTACCTCAACATCATAAAGGCCATATATGACAAACCCACAGCTAACATCATACTTAACGGCGAGACGCTGAAAGCTTTCCATCTAAGATCGGGAACAAGACAGGGATGCCCACTCTCTCCACTGTTATTCAACATAGTACTGGAGGTCCTAGCCACCGCACTCAGACAAAACAAAGACATACAAGGCATCCAAGATTGGTAAAGAAGAAGTCAAATTGTCACTATTTGCAGATGACATGATACTGTACATAAAACCCTAAAGACTCCACTCCAAAACTACTAGAACTAATATCTGAATTCAGCAAAGTTGCAGGATACAAAATTAACACACAGAAATCTGTTGCTTTCCTATACACTAACGATGAGCTAACAGAAAGAGAAATCAGAAAAACAATTCCACTCACAATTGCATCAAAAAGAATAAAATACCTAGAAATAAACCTAACGAAGGAAGTGAAAGACCTGTACTCTGAAAACTACAAGACACTCCTAAGAGAAATTAAAGAGGACACTAACAAATGGAAACTCATCCCATGCTCTTGGCTAGGAAGAATAAATATTGTCAAAATGGCTATACTACCTAAAGCAATATACAGATTCAATGCAAGCCCTGTCAAAATACCAACAGCTTTCTTCAATGAACTGGAACAAATAATTCTAAAATTCATATGGAACCACAAAAGACCCCGAATAGCCAAAGCAATCCTGAGAAGGAGGAATAAAACAGGGGGAATTACGCTGCCTGACTTCAAGCTCTACTACAAATCCACAGTAATCAAGACAATTTGATATTGGCACAAAAACAGACCCACAGACCCGTGGAATAGAACAGAAAATCCAAACATCAACCCAAACATATACAGTCAATTAATATTTGATAAGGGAGCCTTGGATATACATTGGGGAGATGACGGCCTCTTCAGCAGCTGGTGTTGGAAAAACTGGACAGCTACATGTAAGAGAATGAAACTGGACTACTGTCTAACCCCATACACAAAGGTAAACTCAAGGTGGATCAAAGACCTGAATGTAAGTCATGAAACCATAAAACTCTTAGAAAAAAACATAGGCAAAAATCTCTTGGACATAAACATGAGCAACTTCTTCATGAACATATCTCCCCGGGCAAGGGAAACAAAAGCAAAAATGAACAAGTGGGACTATATCAAGCTGAAAAGCTTCTGTACAGCAAAGGACACCATCAGTAGAACAAAAAGACATCCTACAGTATGGGAGAATATATTCATAAATGACGTATCTGATAAGGGGTTGACATCCAAAACATATAAAGAACTCATGCACCTTAACAAACAAAAAGCAAATAATCCAATTAAGAAATGGGCAGAGGACATGAATAGACACTTCTCCAAAGAAGAAATTCAGATGGCCAACAGGCACATGAAAAGATGCTCCACATCGCTAATCATCAGAGAAATACAGATTAAAACCACAATGAGATATCACCTCACACCAGTGAGGATGGCCAACATCCAAAACACAAACAACAACAAATGTTGGCGAGGATGTGGAGAAAAGGGAACCCTCCTACACTGCTGGTGGGAATGCAAATTAGTTCAACCATTGTGGAAAGCAGTATGGAGGTTCCTCAAAAAACTCAAAATAGAAATACCATTTGACCCAGGAATTCCACTCCTAGGAATTTACCCTAAGAATGCAGCAGCCCAGTTTGAAAAAGACAGATGCACCCCTATGTTTATCGCAGCACTATTTACAATAGCCAAGAAATGGAAGCAATCTAAGTGTCCATCAGTAGATGAATGGATAAAGAAGATGTGGTACATATATACAATGGAATATTATTCAGCCATGAGAAGAAAACAAATCCTACCATTTGCAACAACATGGATGGAGCTAGAGGGTATGATGCTCAGTGAAATAAGCCAAGCCAAAAAAGACAAGTACCAAATGATTTCACTCATATGTGGAGTATAAGAACTAAGAAAAAACAACTGAAGGAACAAAACAGCAGCAGACTCACAGAACCCAAGAACAGACTAATAGTTACCAAAGGGAAAGGGACTGGGGAGGATGGGTGGCAAGGAAGGGACAAGGGGGAAAAAAGGGAATTACGATAAGCAGACGTAATGTTAGGGGGGCACAGGGAGGGCTGTGCAACCCAGAGAAGACAAGTAGTGACTCTATAGCATCTCACTATGCTGATGGACAGTGACTGTAATGGGGTTGGTGGGGGGGACCTGATGAAGGGGGTAGTGTAATTACCATAATATTGCTCATTTAATTGTAGATTTATGATATCAAAATAAACTTTAAAAAAAGATATTGATCATAGTTTCTCCTCAATTATGAACTGCATTTTTATGCTGGCGAGGATGTAGAGAAAGGGGAACCCTCCTACACTGCTGGTGGGAATGTAAATTAGTTCAACCATTGTGGAAAGCAGTATGGAGGTTCCTCAAAAAACTCAAAATAGAAATACCATTTGAACCAGGAATTCCACTCCTAGGGAATTTATACTAAGAATGCAGCAGTGCAGTTTGAAAAAGACAGATGCACCCCTATGTTTATCACAGCACTATTTACAATAGCCAAGAAACGGAAGCAACCTAAGTGTCCATCAGTAGATGAATGGATAAAGAAGATGTGGTACATATACACAATGGAATATTATTCAGCCATAAGAAGAAAAATCCTACCATTTGCAACAACATGGATGGAGCTAGAGGGTATTATGCTCAGTGAAATAAGCCAGGCAGGGAAAGACAAGTACCAAATGATTTCCCTCATTTGTGGAGTATTAACAGCAAAGCAAAACTGAAGGAACAAAACAGCAGCAGACTTACAGATTCCAAGAAGGGACTAGCAGTTACCAAAGGGGATGGGTGGAGGAGGGAGAAGGGGATTGAGGAGTATTATGATTGGTGCACATGGTGTGGGGGGCTCACAGGGAAGACAGTGTGCCACAGAGAAGACAAGTAGTGACTTTGTGGCATCTTACTACACTGATTGACAGTGACTGCAGTGGGGTGTGGGGGGGACTTGGTAATAAGGGTGAATGTAGTAACCACAATGTTTTTCATGTGAAACCTTCTTAAGAGTGTATATCAATGATACCTTAATAAAAAAAAATGAACTGCATTTTTAAAAGCTTCTTTTTAAAAAAAAACAATATTCTAGAACTTTTAATTCAGCAGCAAAGGAGTTAAAGGCAAAAGGGTATTAGTCTCCTTAACAATGGAAAACCTTCCTTTAACTGCAATCAAATGCTGTTGCATACTGTACAACAAGGCGCTGACTGTAAACATATAAAAGTCATGCCTGGCTCCTTGGCCCACCTTCAATGTTCCAAAATTTCATTTTTCCAGATTTATCTTCTTATATACTTCCTCACACATCTTAAAATGTTACACACACACACACAATGAATGATATGATCCTATTTCACTCTGACTCTTATAAAATTTTATACTATTCAGGTAACAAGATACCGCCTAGAAAACCCTGACAGTGGCAAAAAAGAAACTGACCTAATTATATTTATAGTTTATGTCTTCCACACAAAATATCCTAATGAGTCTGCAATTCATTAGAAACAACTCATTTATTCAACCTCATAAAATGTTTGGTAAATAAAATCCAAGTTAATCTGATTATACTCTGAAAACAGGAAGGCTCACAGCAAAGAGCTCACCTCACCTTGGTCTACAAATATTTATGCTCCCTATCTATATGGCAGCAGGGCAACTTCTGTAAGCAGAGAATGATATTTGGGCTCTGTTTTAATCAAACCATCTCAGGAGACAGGGCAGAAAAAAACAAAATTTTTTAGAACTCACACTAAGTACTAGAAAAACTGGTTTACCCAAGATCAAAGGAAGGTGCACGGGATGTGAGCGCAGGTGGTAAGTAAGGCTGTGTGCCCATCAGACCTGAACATCGCGATGGCAGGGTTGGTGGCCTTCAAGCTGTGCATGTGGTGGCTCTCTGGTCTTTCCTTGTCCACTACCGGGACATCCCACCCTGAAAGGCCTTCCCTGACCTCCATATCTAACTGGGGGTGGCAGGGTATATTCAACACCCCACAGTGGTCTATGATTGCCTCACTGGGTGATCTGTCTTCCTGTTGGAAGGCAGGCTCCACGAGGGCAGAGACCAGGCCTGTCTTGTTCATGGCATCCCAAGTCCCTACACGCATCCAAGCTGGACGCAGGCAAGTAATAACTGCTGAGCGACTGACTGAAAGCCAGGAATGACAGTAGAGGACAGGGCAGCATCTCATCAGCCAGGACTAGAAAACAAGGAGGAGAGACAATAAGGACAGAGAGCAACCTTTCTGTAAGAGTAACCGTCAAGAGAAATAAAAGCAGAGTTCAAAGAAACAGTAGGGCCAAGGAAAAAATGTTGACATTTTCTCTGTGACAGAAGAAAAAATTAGCTGGTATTTAAACTGGGCCTTAAAAAAAAGAATTACAATGTGGATAAATGGAAAGAGAAAGAATAAACATCTCAGAAGACAGAGTTAGTGGGAGCAAAGCTGAAGGTCAAGGGGACCGTGGCGAGGGTCAGAGGCCCCGCCTGGCTGCGGCAGAGGGCGGACTCAGGTGGAGCAGGAGAGGGGCACCTGCCAGGGAGAAGTCAGGCTCCTGTTCACATCCAGCACATCACTGATACTTCTGTTACCATTCAGAGGCAAAAAACTAAAGCAATTGTGTGGAGGACATTCAAAGAAAGCATAGGACTCATCATAACTTTAGAAGATCTGGTAGGATGTTTCTGTCCTGAGAAGCTTAACTCCTTTCCTTCTCACGGTACCACGCCTGCTAGTGCAGAGAATGAACCGTGACGTCTGGCTTTCCCTGACATATAATGGGAGCTGCAGGATGGCCACACACATCGCTCTTCATCATGCGGGTCTGACGGAAAGGATGCCTATCTTCACGGTTCGTTTGAGGAAAGGGCGACAGAAGCACAAATGTCACAGAAGGAAAAGCCACAGTGTAGTTCCTTAGCACAGAGATAGTGACCGAGTCCTGTCCATGCCTGAGCAAAAGCCCCAGGACACCTGATGGGAGGTGAGCTCAGCACAGACCCTTACACATCAACACAGTGTGTTTCACTTTCAGCTCCGAAAGAAAATGCAAGAGATTTTCTATAATGAATTGTAAGATTTTGTTTTGAACTTTGTATGTTATGTCTGTTTTTTCCTGACCTCAATCTAGTATTGCCATGTTTTCAAAATTATGTATTTTAAGTTTACCTCAGTGTTTATGTCCTCTAGCATTACAAGTTACTTAAATATACAAATTTAACTACTTGGGGAAAAAAACGAGTACAGAATGTAATGTTTATTAAATATTTCCCACATGATGGCCATCAGCATTCTGTGCCTATTTTGGTCAATTATAACCAGCTTTCCCAAAATGTATATTTTGCAAATAGTCAAGTTTTATCTATTTTTCCTGTTTTCATTAGAGGGGAGAGTGACCTGGCTTCTAAATGGCCTGAAAGTTAAGGTGAAGAATAAAAGCAACATGGTTATTTTTAGACCTCTACAGGCATAAAAATACAGCACTGAACTGTGACCGGAGGCTCCGCACAGCACAGACGTGCATCAGGCGACCATCTCCCCTCCGGCAGGCGCACTGGCGCTGTGTCTCAGCCAACCGCTCTTCCATCACCGAAGATGGTCTGAATGCATTAGACCACAGCCCGTACGTAGCTGCGGGCGTCTTTTTCAAATAGAATGAACTACATTCAAAAGGTAGACCATTATGTAATTTGTGAAAATTAAATGGTATGTTATTTTTGTCATTTCTTCAAGCTTACTTACAAGGTGAATTAATGAGCATTCTCTCCAAATGAAAACATCACACCTCAGTCCCAACATAGAAAGGTATTTATTTCAAATACAGTTCCAGTGGGTAAATAAGGAGGTTCATTCCTTCACCAGGGAACCTTCCCTGGAGCACAGATGCGCCCAAGCAAACACCGCTTCATCACCAGCTCCTCACACTTTGCGACAGACTCTGGCCACATCAGTACCTCGGATCCATCAGATTGAAAGGTATGCTTTAAGCCTTTTCCGTACAAAATTTAAGTCCAAATTGTGTATGCAGATCGCACTTTACTATACGTTAATATTTTAAAGCCTCCTAAGAACTTTCAATAGCATGTGTTAGTGCTATATTCAGAAAATGTTCAGTCTGTAGATTATCTGACTTTGCATATTTCATTTCTGCCTAGCTACAGAAAGTATTTTCAAAGCCTGGTTTGGGGCACTGACCTAGTTAGAAATTTAGAGACTTTAATCGGTGTTCTAATCTTATTACATTATGACTTGTATCTAACCGGTGAAAAAAATCATATACTTTTCTGGCAAATTTATTGTAAAGAAACAAATATTTGTTTATCAGAACCATAACATCTGACACAAATAAACAAGTGAGAATATTTCTACAGGCTAAAAAATGCCACTTTTTAGCTGGATGAAGTGGCCAAAATATGGGTCCTACAAACCCACGCAGTACGCCGGCTCGGATGTGGTGACTAACACCCTGCTCCGGGAACTGACGTGGCATCTGAAGGAGCGAGAGAGAGTCACACAAGAGATCGAAAATGAACAAAAAGCAAGAAAAACAGGAGTGGATTACAACTGGCTGAGAAACTACCAGAATCCCCACACAACCATCCCAGCTACCGAACAAAGACATCTTGAAGTTCTTTGCTCACAAGTTCAACCTTATCAAACTGGAACTATTCTCAGCAGGTAAAAACACTATGTTCTCTTTTGTGGTATCTGCTACTGTCAAGTCTAAGTTGCTCAGACAGACAGGAAACTGTATTGTCACGTGAATTCTTTAATTGCACGTATCAAATGACCAGCAGCCACAATCCCTATGGCAGGCTGGACAAAAAAGACTGCTGCCTTCTTCCTGGCTAGGAAATGTTACTAAACTACATTCAAACTTATTCACTAGAAGCATAATTTTAACCCAGTGTGCAGATTACTCAAAGGTGGGTAACTACTACATGATCCCATTACTTAAGCAGTATTTTTGGAGGTAGAGGGATATGACAAAAGAAAATTTCTAAACTGAATAACCTCTACTGCTTTCCCTCTAGATTTCGAGAAGTTTTGGCAGAAAACGACGTGCTGCCTTGGGAAATAGTCTACATCTTCAAGCAAGTTCTGAGAGATTTCCTAAATAGTGCTGACACAGGCGGCCACCAAGAGGGCATGGCGGAGGCACGGAGTACAGACTGTGCCGTCCGCCCTGCGGTCTCGGAGGGAAGTGCCAAGCATCCAGACAAAGATGAGATCCCCACCATTTCAAGCTACGTCGACAGAACCACAAAGAACAGGTTCCCAACATTCTCACACAGAATATGGAACTTGCCATATTATTACCCATCAAGTTAAGTTACTTAGAGCCAGAGGAGTTTTTATGAACACCTTAGTGTCAGAATTCTTAATATTAAAAATTAGAAAAAGTGACATGACTTCACATTACTCTTTGTTGCAGGGTTAAATTTCCCCAGATGTACTGTTTTAAAGTGGTCCTTTAAATTTTAACCACTCTAAAAATGCAATATTTTCATTGAACAGTCTTAACTAAAATGTCTCCTAAATATTTTGAAAAAATGAAGTACTTTCTTATACCTCAAAAACATCTCACAGTAACCAAGGCATTTTATTTAGTATGAAATTTGACAAACTGTGTGTGAAACTTACACGTTAACCTTGACTTTTATTCTAAAAGGAAGTGCTGTATAGAATAAAATAGGTGTTTGACATGAATCTTATCTTCACGGTGTACACTTAATTGTCTCCAGAACAGTCATTCCCAGCAAAGGAACAGAAAGGCATGGGTGAGGGGAAATAATACACAGTTTGAAACCCAGCAGCGCTTTATCCCAACACTCGGATTTGTTTTTAATTACAGTATTTTTAATATCAACTAACATTAAGAGAAAGCATAAAAACATAGCTCTATTACATTAATAAAAAGAAGTGGACTGTTTTAACACTAGCAGCTGCTCTCAAAAACAAGCATGCTAACATATAACCTAAAACAATATTATGTTCATTTAAAATAGTAAACATTCAATATAAAAAACAATATTTCATAATTTCATTAAAGTAGGAAACTAATCATTAGTCAGATTTATGTTTTTTACAAAGCTACAATCTTTATCATTCTTCAAGGTATACCCAAGAAACCTAATGTCTACAACTGGATATTTGGAGGTTTACTGGGGCTTTTTTTTTTCATCTAAAAAGAAAAAAATTCAAAATTGGAACTACACATATACTCCAAAAAAACTCTTGACTCACTTTTCTCTGCATCCTTAGCCAACCTCCACACCATTCTGAAGGGGCCTCGACTTGGTCTTAAACCTTAACCATGGAATAAATGGTGTCAACCTGACCAGGGATTAACAGGGCAAGGTAAAGGAAAACTGAGACCTAACAGACCTGAAATAAAGGCACCTCTCATTCCCGTCCGCTTCTGGTTCAGTTTTCATGACCTAACAGTCTATGCTTCTCCAGTCACTCTTAAGATTCCTTAGAGTGGATACTATTTATGGGTGAGACAGTTAATGTTATTGCCTTAATGGTGAGAACAAAATTTTTGTGTTATACAGAACTTGGAGTTTGTCTATGAAATCCAGCACTAGAACTGGCAATCTCACCAGGTCTAGCAGAAAACACACACCATGAAGAGACCCAAACCACTACATTCTCCCTCCAAGACATCTCACATCGACACTGAACAAATGACATGACTGAGCCCACAGCACTTTCAAAAGAGACCCATCTTCCCTGTTCAGTCAGGAAGATAATTTTTTTAATGACTCTTATTAAAACGCTCACAGTGACTGAAGAAGCTGTAGGTTTTCATTCCCCAAGTCAGGATGAAAATGAACCCCACGCACACTCCTCTTCAGTAGCCCACAATGCAGCTAAACTCTATAGCCAGACTCTAAAAGGGAAAACACAGTGAGTCGTGGTATTCTAAGTCTTTATCTCTCATTCTGGTTTTTTTACTATCCTGATAACTATGTTTCCTGTGAGAGTACTGGTGGATGTAATTTAAAACTATAGTTGTTTCTGGAAAATCTACGAATTGAACAACTATTTTAACACAGATAACTACATACTCAGATATCAGGCTGTTTCTAGTAGTGCCTAAAGTTGGCAAATGAATGAGGGTCACAGGGGAGATGGCTACCAAGAGCGCTTCAAGTGCTTCAAATACTTCAACGGGTGTTTCCTCTCTCTGCATATGACAACACTACCCATCCATCAAATTCCACAAGCCAGAATCTCCATCATTCTGGTCCTTTGGGACAGTAGAGGGGCCAGAAACACATCACAAAGAAAGGAGACTTGGGGCACATGGGAAGTCTTTTGAGGAGGAAAAAAGATTGAAACAGACTAGAGGGACTGAGCAAGGCTGGCAGAGAAGGGTGGCAGACTTCTTCTGTTGCTGTGCGGGTCACGGGGACCTCTAAGGAGCAGACACAGGAAGGAGCAACAGGGTGGCAGGAGCCTGTCGTGGGAAGAAGCGGGGTGAGAGGGGTGCAGGCACCCCAGGCAGAAGGCAGAGTAGATGCAGAAGTCCCAAGATGGACATGAGTTGGTGTCCACAAGACGCAGCAGAAATGCCAGCGTGGCCAGAGGGCAGCAGCAGCAGGTGGCAAATCAGCCAGGTGCCAGGAGGCGGCGTGCTACGCAGGCCCCACTAGAGGCTCCCAGCCACCTACCCCCAGAAAGCCCCACACGCTCAAAAAACTGCAGGTGCGAAGGTTCATTCAAGACTTGTTCATTCAAGACTTGTTCATTCAACAGCTATTCACTGGGCATCTGCTCATGTCAGGTGCTTCTCTGGGGCTAGAGTCAATCGTTGGAGGCAAGGACAGGAAGCTAGGAGGTGAACAATGGAAGGCTTTTGCAATAATCCAGGGAGGAAATGATGGTGGTTCATTCGGTCCAGGGTGACAGTATGAACAGTAAAATGTGCTCTTGCTCTGTAAACATTATGGTATGGTTGCCAGGATATTCAGGTTGTTATTGGACTGACTGGACACACACACACCGCTTAGGGAAATCCGCTATGGTGAGAGGCGTAAGACAGATATTATGAGTCAATCAAGGCAGGACGGGATGAGGAAGCCACTCTCTCCACTTCTACGATAAAGATCTGGCATATTACGAACATTAGACAGTAGGGACCCCCCAGGGAAGTTCACTCACCCACCAATGTCTGCGTTCCTCCTACATGTCAGGTTAGAGGTGTTAGAGGTGCAGAGTCAGTGATGACCTACACCCCAAGCAGCTCTTCTGTGGGGGAAATACATCAAACAGTCCCACACAAGTACTAAGAAGTGCACACACATGGCAAACGGCTGTCCACATGAACTGAGCTCGCTCGCTTGGTTTTCCTCTGACCCTTCCCACTGTTCCTTCTTAGTCTCCTTCACTCATTCCACCTTTAAACAACAAAGTGCTCCAGGCCTGAGTCCTTGGACCTCTCTTCTCCCTGTGCCCACTCCACAGCTCCTTCTGCAGTCCTGCCTTCTCCGCTGATGGCAACACCTTCCAGTAGCTCAGCCGGAAACCTTGGCATCAGCCATGGCTGCTCCCCCATTCATATTCTATATCTGATCCAGCCACAAAGTCTTTGCCTCTGTCTCAGGAATATGTACTGAATTCAACACTGCTCACCACGCCGCTGCCACTGTCCTAACTCTTGCTTGGATGACACCCAACTGCCCTCTTGTATTAGTTAGGGTCCTCCAGACAACAGAAGTAACAGGATGCGTGCGTGTGTGTGTGCGTGTGCATGTGTGTGTGTAGAGAGAGAGAAAGAGAGATTGAGAGATTTATTTTAAGGAATTAGCTCATGCATTTGTAAAGGTGCAAAATCCATAATCTGTGAGGTAGGCTGCCCAGCTGGAAACCAAGGGAAGAGTTGCAGGTAATGTAAAAGCAGTCTGCTGGCATGATTCCTGCTTGCTTGGGAAAATCAGTCTTTGCTCTATTAAGGTCTTCAATTGATTGGCTGAGACCCACCCACAATATGGAGGGTAATCTACTTACTCAAAATTCACCCATTAAAATGTTAATTTCATCCAAAACACATGGGTGTCAGCTCCAGGCAAGTTTGCTATGGATCCAATGTGACCAAAGAAATTGACAGCAAAACGTTCTTGAGGTGAAAGGGTTATACCCAACTTTTATTTCCACCGTGGTGCATCAGTCACTAAACTCCCATTCACTCGGAGTGTGTCTGCATGCAGCAAGCCGATCTCTGCCTCTGGGCCTCTCTATCCCTCAGCCGTCTGTCTCTGTCCCCAGCGCTGCCACCACTCCAGCCTCTGCTCTCCTGCAGCTGTGCCACCATATCGCCCAGAGCACTAGGCGGAGCTCTTTATATAGAGTCAATAACGACGTATTGCCTACAACTGTGTAGTGAGCTAGCCAACCAGGGCCAGGTGAGAATCCCGGCCACAGGAACCTTCATTCTACCCACAGCATCACTAGGAAGTGCTGTGGAAATAGTAAAGGATGTCGTAGTAGCCCAAGAGGAGGCAGCATGAGAAGCAGCAGCAGCACGAGAGTGCATGCTGCCAGGTGCCAGGGGGCAGGGGAAGGATGTAGTGGAACCCTCAGCCCCAGAAATGGAAGAGCAGAGGTTTGACGAACAGGTGGGGGTGGAGGCCCTGCTGGGGACAGAGGCACCTGCCCCTCCTCGGTTGAAAGCCCACCTGGTTGAAAGCTGATGGAAAGCCAGAAGGACTCGGCAACCACGGGTTCCTCCAGGAGAGGTGCAGCCCCCTCCACAGGTTGTGCAGCGTTCCATGCTCTGCTTCTATCCCCAGGCTCAAGCACAAAAGGAAATACAGTCTGCTTCTCGAAGGAAGAATTTAAAGGGCCCCTTGAAGTTCATGAGGACCCAGATGTGGGTTGGTTTGAAAAGGCAGGAGCAGAAAGAAACTGAATGACTGGAGCCGTGGCAACAACTGAGACCAGAGCAGCAGTTCTGGCTGCTGAGAAGGAAGCAGAAGGCAGAGATAAACAACAAGATTGGCCTGTGTGTCTGCAAGACTTTCTGCTGAAGAAGCTGAAGAAGGTTGGTATTGTAAGGCCCATCCATGGTTCTTTTACAATGTTCCAGCTTCCTTGCAGAGGATTGAGGACTCATAGATTGAGAGGAGAGAATCCTGGAGGGGTGGAGTGTGGATAAAGTGAAGGTTCCTGGGGCCAGGATTCTCACCTGGCCCCAGTTGGGTTGCTCACTACACAGGTGTGGGCAATACGTCGTTATTGATTCTATATAAAGAGCTCTGCCCAGCGCTCTGGGCGACACGGTGGCATGGCTGCAAGACTGCAGGAGAGCAGAGCAGAGGCTGGAGTGGTGGCAGCACAAAAGACAGAGGCCCAGAGGACGGCTGTGGCTGTGTGGGCAGAGAGGCCAGAGGACAGCTGGGTGGGTAGAGAGGCCAAGGGGCAGAGACCGGCTTGCTGCATGCAGACTCACTGAGTGAACGAGGTCTTAGTGATTGACCTGCCACCGTGGAAATAAAGTTGTGTATAACCCTTTCACCACAAGGATGTTCTATCATTTCTTTGGTCACATTAAGTCCATAGTGAACTTGCCTGGGGCTGAAACCCACTGGCAAGACAGATGCCATTTCAGTCAGCAACAAATTTTTTTTCTCTTGGGGTGGACCCCAGCCCTCCACCCCTTCCCAGTACTACATGTCCACAGGGGGACACTCAAATGTCCCTCCATCCATAGGTGCAACACTCCTCCCATGAGGGCAGCCTGTTTTTTTCTTTGGTCACATTGAATCCATAGTGAACTTGCCTGGGGCTGAAACCCACTGGCAAGACACACGCCTTTACAGAAACATTGAGAATAATATTTGACCAATACATGGGCATGATGGCCCAGCCAACTCTTCCCTGTTTCTGCTCTGGGACCCTTCAAGCCATTCAACATGGCAGTGATCTGTTAGAACCAGAAGTTACATCAGTTTGAGCTCTACACAAAACCTCAAGCAGCAAAATTCTATGATTGAAGATACAACTCTTGACCCAGCTCCATTACCTCTCCCACCCCATCTACTACCTACCTCACAATCACCACTTCAGGTGCCCTAGCTGATACAGAAAACTTGAACTAATGGGAAAATTGCCTAATAAACTAAGTAACTAAATCTGTTAGAAAGACAAAAGGTCTTTTAAAAACACAGCCTTTGTGGGTGAACAGAAAATAGGACTCCTTGAAGGGTGTGATATGCAGACACTGACACATGGCCTACATACAAAAAGCAACATGGCAAAAACGAAAAAGTACTAGGCTTGGGGCTCACACATTCATTCTACAACGCAAGACATGGCCTGGGATGAGGCTCTCAACTTACCTGATCCTTGACTTCCTCCACTATGAAACAGGGCTTCTTCTATCTGTCACAAAGACTGTCAATGTCTGACACAATGTCCAACACAGTAGCGTTCAACTTACAGTAAGACACACCAAGATGGAAAAAGTAAGTTCAGAAAAAGTGATTAAAAGTGCTGTCATGAGATGACGGGAGTCTAGAGGTGAACTTCTACGGGGAGGCCTTCTCTGTGACAAAGTGTATTTAAGATGCTCAAGAGTCCAAGAGAAAAAAGTGAGAACTAAGTGAGAATGTCATGAGCCGTGAAAACAGGAGGTCCAGACAGAAAGCCAAGGAAGCACTGGACAGGAGACAGGGCACTACAGGGCTACCAGTGCAGCTGCAGGCCCAAGGAAAGACCCCCAGAGGGCACTACAGGGCTACCAGTGCAGCTGCAGGCCCAAGGAAAGACCCCCAGATACCACCACAGCCACCAGGTGTCCTTCCCCTGCACCCAGGTGAAGCTATGGGAACATAAGAATAGAAGAGAGCAGGCTCTCTTGTACCCTCCCGGCATGAGCCAGGAGCTCTTTCCGCTCACTTTATTTCTAAATAAAAGCCTCTACCCTGGCTCTCCTAAAAAAAAAAAAAAAAGAAGAAGAAGAATAAAAGAGAGCATGATCCACAACCACCCAAAGGAGAAAAATCAGTGAAATAAAACCACTGACAGTAACACTGAAAAGCCATTCGGCTACTCACACCCACCTCACCCATTCCTCCTGACCCCCACGGACGTTCTGGCCTCTCCCGAGCAGTGCTTCCAGCCAGGGACTCACAGTAACCCTAGGCTCACCATACAGACCATGCACAGCTCACCGAACAATTCTCACCCACGCTATCCACGATACCACCTGGTGTTTTCTACACCTCTTCTTTTTTTAATGCTGAGGCCACTACTCACTCAAGCGCCTCATCAAACTGATCGAACACCACTCTCTGGGCCCCAGGTACTCCGCTGAAGCTAATCTTACCTCTTAACAGGTGAGTTACTGTGCCTCCCAAGTATGGCTTCACCATGTGATAGCCTGTGCTTATGAAGCCTCCCTTCTCCTATGTCAACGTTTTCTCACCATTAGAACATCACTCAAACCTCTCCTTCCTGGAAAGACATCATTCAACAAGTATCTGAGCATCCCCTGTGCGCCAGCCTCTGTGGTCAGCTGACTCCACAGGCAGTTCACCCTCAATCTGCACCCCAGCTCTACCTCTGCATTAATTTCCTGCTGCTGCCATAACAAATTACTGCAAATTCAGTAGTTCAAAACAACACAAATAAACACAAATTATTCCCAGAATAAATCAGAAGTCCAGGCGGACTCAGCTAGGTCCTCTGCTCAGGGACCCACATGGCAAAATCAAGGGGCTCGCAGGGTTGCATTCTCCATAGCAGACTCATTCAGGCTGTTGGGCAAATTCAGTCCCTTGAAGTCGTGCGATGCGGCCCCACTTCCTTGCTGGCTGTCACTGGGACCCAGGCTTTGCTCTCAGCTGCCCATCTTCCTCCTGTTTTCCATGTGGCCCCTCCAGCAACAACCAATCACATCGCTCTCTTTCAAATCCCTGATGCCAGTTGGAGACAGCCTCTGCTTTTAAGGGCTCATGTGATTAGACAATCCACGGAGTCTCCCTCTTTTAGGCTCTGCAACCTTAACTACATCTACAAAAGCCTCTGCCATTTAGTGAGGTAACGTTTCGCAGGTTGCAATGCACATCTTGGGGGTTATTCCACCTGTCATGGCCATTTATTACAGGAGGCTGGGCAAGCCGCTTTGCCACCCACACCTGTTTCTTCATCCATAAAACCAAGACAATGCCATCGACCTCCCAGTGTTGTTCCAAGGATTACATAACAGGTTGTGTTTCAGGGCCTGCTGCCTGCTGGAACCTCTGGCATTAGCTATGCACATGCTGATGCCCAGAAAAAGCAATTCCTGAGGAAGTGCTCCTTGGACTCAGCACCCCTCACAGCCAAGCAACTCCAGGGCTGCGCTGTCTGCCTGCCACCAACAAAGTGCATTAGCTGAAACCGGTATGGCAATTTTACAAACTAATTTTACTTGTTGATCATGACTTTTAAATGGGGCTTATATTTGGGGGGGGGTTCCATTTTATCATTCTAAAAATACATTTTTATTGATTTTACAAAGCCTCAGTCCATGAAGGACTGAAAATTTAAAAAAACTAGTCCTTAGCAGTTAAAAAGACATTTAAATCTATAGGTTAGTTTCTGACAAGGTCAATAGTGATTTACTTCCAATACTAATCACAGTGAGTTATTTAAAAGAAATACTGTTCTGCTGAGTGGAGGAAGCAAACAGGGAGCAGTGAGGAAGAAGGGTGGCCACAGAAGCAGTTTCCAAGAGTAATTCAGGAAATAAAGTACACAAAAACATGGACAAAACAGCCACTCTTAAAGCTGCACAAGGGTCTCTTTGTCTCCTCTTGCCTCTAAGAAACAAATTTACCAAAGATCCCAAGTTGCACTTGACTCTACAAAGGCTTGAAGCAAACTCATGGAAACTTGATAGAGCCAAGGAAGGGTAACTTTTAAGAATTAAACAAAAACCACCCTCTCAAGTATAAAGGCTGTTGAACTTGCAGGGGAAGGCCAAGCAGAGAGGCTGATACTCCAGGCTGGGGGTATGTCCACACCTGCCGGCTTTAGAAAGGGAGCAAGTGTTTCTACTTATCAGATCTAGGTCGTCTGAAAAGAGAACAAAGCTCTTGCCCTTTCCTTTCCATCAAAAGGATATGAACAGATTGATGGACGCTACTTAAGTCAGAATAGTGGGAGGAGGAACCTTAGTAAAAGTGAACAGAGATCCAACATTCCTACGATTTGGTATTTATCTACATGAATTGAAAGCTTTTTACCCCCACAAAACCTCACAAGGGCACGTTTACAGAAGGCTTATTCATCATTGCTAAAACTTGGAAGCCAAGCCACCTGAGTGTACATTCAGACAACGGGAATATTACTCAGCACTTGAAAAAGCATGGCGGAAACTTACAAACCAAATGGCTAAGTGAAAGAAGCCAACCTGAAAAGGCTAGAAGCCTATGATTCCAACCAGAGGACATTGTGGAAAACACAAAACGGTAGATAGTAAAAAGACGAGGGGTTGCAGGGGATGGAGGGACAAGAAGTGGAGCACAGAGGGCACTCTGCGTACCAGCGTCACCATACGTTTGCCCAGGCGTGAACGTCCGCTTCCACTGTGGACTCTAGTTGGTAACAATGGATCCAACATCAGCTCACAGGCAACAAAACACGTGGCACAGTAAAGCCGCACGGTAACAATGGGGAAATGCAGACAGCAGGAGGAAGTACGTGGGACTCCTCACCTGCTCACTTTTTCTGTAAATTTAAACAGCCCTACAAGCCAAAGCTTATTAACAGAAAACTTAAAAACTGAACCAAACTCCAGGGCGGCTCGGCCTCTGGCAGAGAAGCATGCCTGGCCTCGGGCAGCGGATGGGGCCGTTGGGTGGCCCTGCGCTCGCCAGCCCGCTCTCCGCCTCGCCCGCACGGCCTCCTACCTCCCGGACGCCGGCCGGCCGGGGGCCGGAGACGCGGCCGCGTCCCTGCTCTGTGCCTCGTCCCGGGCCGCCTCGGCCGGGAAGGCGGGCGGCGAGCCCAGCAGCTCCACATCGGTCACGGTCTTGCCGATTGTGAACCAGTCCTTGATCTGGTCGACGGTGAGCTTACACAGCATGCTCGCGACTACCTCGGCGCCGCCTCAACCGCCTTGCACAGCCGCGGGAACGGGCGGCGGCAGCGGGAACGTCGCCCCGGCCAGCTGGGACCCTCCAATCCCAACTCGCCGCGCCACTCAGACCGTCCAATCGCAAGGCGCCATCGCGCGCGGCCCAGACCTCGTGCCCCCGCCCCGCCCCGCCCCGCCTCGCTAGGCCTGCCGGGAGCCCTGCACCACCTCGTCGACGCCCGGCGTCCTGGAGCCAGTGAGACGGCCGGGTCAGGGCGGCGAGCCAGTTCTCCGAGCTCCCCAGCCCTCCCAGCGGGGGCTGGCGTCAGCGGCCGCTGTGTGCAGGAACGCCGCCTCGAGTATCTCCGCCCAGTCTCTCTGAGGGCTTGGCGCTGGGGTCGACAAGGGACATTTATTGAACACCTGTGTGCCTGGCCCAGCACAGGGCTGCCGGGTACCGGGTAGCACGGTGACGAACCTCAGGGCGGACATGGAAGGCAAACCAGAGAAGGGCTTTGAGTTTGTATTGTCGAGGTAAACAACTGGCTGCCAAAGCAAGTCCCGTTGCACCTAACCTGTGAGTGAGGGGCAAGGACAGGTTAGGGAAGGCTTTTTGGAGAAAATGACACCTAAGAGGATACCTGCAGGATAACCAGGGGTGAGCCGGATGAAGGAGGATTCCGAGAGAGAACCGCAGGGGAAGGTAGTCCGTGGAGGAAGGCCTGAAGGCAGGTGGCCCTAATGCCTGCGGTCAGGGCCTGGAAGAGGTTCTGCAGGGCCAGAACACAGTAAGCTGAATTCATCTTCCTTCCCAAACCAACATCTCAGGTGCAGGGACCTACACAGGGACAAAATGAGGTGGTGGGAGGTACAGATTTGGAGATTGTCAGCAAATGAATGGCAAACCCCTGAGAGCTGCTGAAATGGCCAGGCTGAGTTCCTGAAGAGTAAAGGTGGAGGACAGAACCTTGGAAACTGTGTAGAAGGAGAGGGTGTGGGAGGGAATCCAGCGAAGGTATATATACAAAGGAAGGAAGGTGGTAGGGAGAATCAGACAGACAGGACTGCCTGCCCACTGTCACCCCACCAGTGGCCGAGGCAGAATAAGGGGAATGCCCTGGCCAACAGTGTGAAGTCCAATCAGCTAGGACTGGAAAATGCCGGAAGAGTGACAAATAAGCAGCCGGCTTGAGCGTGGGGGGTGGGGGGGTGGATCAGAGCTATTGGTTCTTCACAAAAAAAATGAGCCCACAGGATGCTGAGCTAAGAGTCCCAGGTCCAAATCCTGGCCACACCACCAGCTTACAATCTCTGGGCCTCATATTCTGACTTTTCCAAATACTTCAGCCTACAAAAAGCACTCCTTACACACATCTTTTGGCAGTGGACAAGAACTTGTTTTTCAATAAATTAGAAAAACATGTAATCATAAAGTCATTGAGACTCCTAGTATGTCACTCAGCACTGACAGGAAAATACTGCCACAGCATACTTCACAGATGTGAAGGCTAGGATGTGTTCTAAGTGTCACAAAATACACTGAAACCACTTCAAACAACTGGAACTCAAATTTGTTATTTCCTAGTATACTACTGTTCCTTAACACTCATTCTTTGTTGATGCCATGGTATGTTTTTAAGTGGGAGTTGCTTTTTTTCTCAAGAGGGTTCCTTTCTCACAAACATTTTTTGGAGGACTTTTTCTATGTTCTTTGGTCCTTTTGGGTTACTATGTCCTTCAGCTCTCTGAAAGTTTTAAGTTTCAACTGCAGTGTAAGGACACTGTCTTGATGCTTCTCCCCTTTTGAAATTTATTGTCATTTGATTGATTGCCATTTTCCTGACCAAAACTTGTTTAATATTCTGTGTCATCACAGACTGAATGGCTTCAAGCCTCCTTATTTGATCAGCAGTTCTTGGTGCTCCATGGTCACCTGGCCCAGCTCATCTGGCATTCCTGTCCAAAGTTCAGAGTTCACAGAGGCAGCCCCACAGGCTTGTGGACAACTAGATCAGAGCATATAGGAAGGCCACAGAAGGCTTCATGGGCCTTGGTGGAGGTTTTGCATATTTGCATTACCGGAATGGCTTGTGCTGCAGGCCCAAAGGTGAAACAAACAGCTGAGAGCAATTATAAATGATGTTGATACCATTAGGCAGCTCTCTTGACAAAGCAAGAGAAGCTGTGTTTTCATAGCTTCACTGATCTCAGTCACAAAAATCACAAA
Organism: Smutsia gigantea; assembly: GCA_032199065.1. Lineage (NCBI taxonomy): Eukaryota > Metazoa > Chordata > Mammalia > Pholidota > Manidae > Smutsia > Smutsia gigantea. Next base: position 45,546 of record JAVSCE010012793.1, on the reverse strand, counting down.
ATGCAGCATTCTGCACTTTGAATAAACCCACTAGGATGGTGCTTTCTTTAAATATTTTTTCTTTGATGATGTGTTTTTGGTGGCATGTTTTGGATTTGTAACTAAAGACATTAAAATTCTATTGCTCTCAAGTTTGAAGTTCAGAAGCTTTTTCTTGAAAAAGCTTCAATGATGCCCTTAGATTTCTTCTCAATGCTTGTTGTCTTCAGCAGTTTTTTTACCTCATTGTAAGTCTAAAACATTCTTTTTCTAAGACAGTGGTTCTCAAACCTGGTGCTTATCTCAGGACCCCTTTACACTCTGGCGACCTTAAGAGAGCTTGTGTTTCTGTGGGTTATATCTACTTCATTAGGAATTTCAGCTGAAACACATTTTACTTATTCTTTTAGAATAATAGATATTAAAGGGAATATTTTTATGAAAAGTTACTATGCCAAAAAAATGTTTGTGTCAGAAAAGTGACACTTTTACATTTTTGCACATCTCTTAATGTCTGCCTTAATGGAAGACAGCTGGATTTTCATCTTTTTCTGTATTCCTTCCGTTTCGACATTACAAGTCAGCCTCTAGAAAACTCCACTGTACACTTGTAAGAGAATTCTTCTGAAAAAGACAAATCATCTTACCATTATTATGAAAATAGGTTTGACCCACAGGAATCTTTGGAAACCTCCAAATCACTTTGAGAACCACCACCCTAAATAAGCTTGGTTTTCAAGTGCATCAGCTTCATTTGAGTCTAAGCTTTTTTCCCTTCAACCATGTTCATTGCTCTTCTTTGTGTCCCCATCCTAACAACTGAACTCACTTGTCTTCTGCCTGAATAATGAGAACTGACTTCATTTTTTAACTGTAGATCTGCTAGTGATTTTTTCCCTCAGTCTTAGGTTATCTGAATTGTCTCTATTTCACTTTCCTACTGAATGGTAATTTCTGTATGCATAGAATTCTAGATCAGCAGTTAATATTTTTCTTTGTCTTTAGTTTTCTGTGGTTTTATTATGAGGTTTCAAGGTGTTGGTTTATTTTCATTTATCTGCTTGCTTGGATTCATAAGACTTTTGAACCATCGGTGTGATTTTTTATCTTTTTTGGAAACTTCTCTGCCAGCTTTTCTCTCTTGATATTTCTGTCCCATCTCTCTCATTTCCTTCTAAGTCTCCAGTTACACATAATGATGGCCTCTCGCTGTTCCCTCTCTCCCATCTGCTCTTTTCTCAGCTTCTGAGTGGTTTCCTCTAAGCTATCTTCCAGTTCAGTGATTCTTCAGCTGTCTAATCTGATGCTAAACCCACCCAATTTCTATTTAGCTCTTTTTTAAAAATCAGCTAAGTGGGTTGTTGGGTTTTTTTTTTCAATTTCCCGTTTTCTGCTGGAATTTTCAGTCTTCTTGTTTATTTCCTAGCACGCAGTAAGCATGGTTGTTTTTAAGGTTGTGTCTGTTAGATCCAGTGTCTGCAGACTTTGTGGCAGTCTTTATATTCTCTGCTAAGGAAAATTATTATGCACAGAATAGCTGCATAAAAATATGCGAGTAAAAAGTTATCAAGGCGAAGAGAAATAGCAAGAAAGCCAGAAAAGGGAGATCCACTTCTTGGCCTTAATACAGCAAGTAAAGATGGGCCTTTTTCCAGGTTGACCAGTTTGTGCGCCTTGCCCAGACCATTCGTGTCTCAGCACCGGAACTCCTGCGTCCAGGACACCCCGACGGTTAGTCGCCGTATTATGACATGGCCCAGGCCGTCCCCGCCCCTCCACCAGTCGGTCGCACCCGCGGCCTCTGGGGGCGCTATGGCGCTGCCTAGGAGGCGCGCTGGACCCGAGTGCCGCCGCTCCTTCCGCCCTCCCGGCAGGCCCCGCGCCACGCCTGCGCACTCGGTGACCTTTCCGAGTCGTTGGCCGTGTGGGCTGAGGGTGTCTTGAGCTGTTGGTCAGTCGCCGCGGTGAGTGCGGAGTCGCCGGGACGGTGCGGGCCGGGGCCGGGCCTGGCCCTCGCGGGGGGAGCTGGCGGCGGGCGGTAGCCCCCGGCCCCGCCGACCTTGGGATCCAACCCGCGCCCGCGCACGCGCGCTTTTCCGCCCCGGCGCGGGGCCGTGAAGGGAGGTGGTCCCGGGATGGGCTGGGAGTGGGCGGGGGCGCCGGAGCCGCGCGGGCGCAGCGGTGCCCGGGCGCCCCTTTGGTAAGGGGCGGGCTGGGCTGTGAGACCCAGCTTCCTAGCCTGGGTCCCACAGCTGTCTAGGGCGGAGCCGGCATCCACGCCAGGAGGTCCTGACCGTGCGCTCAGTACTTTCTGCCCTCTGCACCTCAAGCTGCCTTGCAACACACTTGGTCCCCAGGTTGTACTGAGTGTGTGCCTAGGCCTTGGGAGAAGGGAATCAGGTACCAAACCAGGATCAGAGGAGGTGATTGAAATATTAACACAACCGTTATTTCCCGGGCTGGGGCTCAACGGGTCAGACGTTTCCTGTCTCCAGTTGTAAGGTCAGATCGGTAGTTTGCTGTTAATATAATGTGCCATAAGCTGCAGGCCTAAACGGACATAGTGGACGCCCGTTTGACCTTTGAATGGGATGGGCCTTTAGAAAAGAACAGGTACTATAAACCCCACACACAGAGCTGGGAAATGTGGATGGACGGAGTGGACTTCGGTACAAGTAGGGGGCCTCACTTTACCAAATGACTTGGAACATGTGGCCAAAAGGAAAGTGGGAGTGGGAGAGGTAAGTATTTGCAGTATATTTATGTACACCTGAGGTCTCTCTGGCCCCTTCTTACCTCATCTGCACCCTCTCTTCCACCCCCTAGATCCTCCTCTGATTTTATTAAGGGAGAACATCTTCTGAAGTCCTCCCTCTTGGAATCCCAGTGGCTCAGTACTATTGCCATCAGCTTGGTATTTGTGGGATTTCTTTCTGCTATTGCTGTGGTCTTAAGAGTTCTTACACCACACCAGGCACTAGGCTGGGTCGTTTCTGTTTCCTCCTTGAATTCCATGGAGCACCTTGTAAGGCAGCTGGAGATACCTTGTTTCACAGAGAGAGAAACTGCTGGAACACCGGCTCTGGGGACTTGACCGAGGCTGAGAGCAGAGCAGGAGAGCTGGTGTGGGAACCCAAGATTCCCAGGCTTTTGTCCCCAGCGGTCCTCCGGAACACCATCCCTCCCAGTCATTGCTGGGTTGGGGGACAGGGGGGCACTCAGTGTCTCTGAACTCTTGCTGTCTGTGGGGACTGGGATCCTCACGGGCACCTTCACAAGGCAGGACTGTTGTTGGTTTCTTGGAACCTCACACTGTGGTACAGTCTGAGGACAGGAAATATGAAGCAGACACGTCTGCACAGGGTTCCAGAAGGACACAGCCACATCCTGCCAGGTTGCACTCGGGTTGGCTAGCCTTCAGGACCATGCCTTGGCCCGAGTATGTTCTCTCCTAGAAGATCTGGGAGCCAGGCTTTGGAGCAGATTCTCATAGCAGTGAGGTGCAGGGGCCTGGGTGACTCACATATCCAGCTGCATGATCTCAGGGCATTTCCTGCAGGTACCCACTTTGTAGGACTGGGGAGTGGCGCAGGATACAAGTGTGTAAAGCACTTCACAAAGACTTAAATTTGCATGACATTCTTAGAATACAAGCTGAACTCTTTACCATGTTCTCCAAGGCCCTAAATGACCTGGGCATCTTCCCTCCCAAAGAGCAGCCATGGTACTTTTATATAACAAGCACCAAAATAGGACACCAGACACTGTAAATACTTGATGCAGAGGAACTTCATGTATCAGCCCTTTGAGGTGGGTAGTGTTTTTATCCTTTTTGCAGATGAGAAACTGAGGCAGTTTAAATTAGCTGGGAAGTGGCAGAGCCAGCATTTGAATCTGGCCAGCTGTGGTGACATTCCCATTCCTCCGCCCTCTCCAAGTCCTTTCTGACCTCAGGGTCTTGGCACTCGTGCTGCCTCTATGAGGATACTTTTCTCCAGGTATTCTGACCCCTCAGAAGCCACTTTCTCAGCTGCTAAAACAATTCCTGTCTCCAGCACATTCAGTCCTTATTTGCCGGTTGAATGGAAGACCTAGAAAACGGCAGAGAAGTAAAAATCTGTGTAGCCCGAGATAGGGTGGAGAGGAGCAGGCCTCGGCCACAGGAGGAGGCAGCACTTCGAGCTGAAGCCCGGATAGCACTTTGCAGCAGCACAGAGAGCACTGAGTTACTCCTGCACAGGTGTGAGTGACAGCAGTTCAGGAGAGTGAAAATGAGGGCATTAATTCAGTCTGGTGAATTGTACATCAACCAAAGACATTACTTTCAGACCACATAAAAGTGAACAGTGTAAGTTTTTTTTTTAATTTTTATATTTTTATTAAGATATCATTGACATACAATCTTGTGAAGGTTTCCCATGAGCAACATTGTGGTTGCTACATTGTGACCCGGTGAACAGTGTAAGTTTACAATGGAGTACTATTTAGCCATAAGAAAGAAACAAATCCTACCATTTGCAACAACATGGATGGAGCTAGAGCATATTAGGCTCAGTGAAATAAGGCAGAGAAAGACAAGTACCAAATGACTTCTCTCACTTGTGGAGTATAACAACAAAGGAAAACTGAAGGAGCCAAACAGCAGCAGACTCACTCCAAGAAGGGACTAGTGGTTACCAAAGGGGAGGAGGGGTGGGGGAGAATGGGTGGGGACGGAGGGAGAAGGGGATTGAGGGATATTGTGATTGGTACACCTGGTGTGGGGGGGCTCACAAGGAAGACAGTGTAGCACAGAGAAGACAAGTAGTGACTCTGGCATCTTACTACACTGATGGACAGGGTATGGGGGGGGACTTGATAATATGGGTGAATGTAGTAACCACATTGTTTTTCATGTGAAACCTTCATAAGAGTGTATATCAATGATACCTTAATAAAAAAATTTAAGAAGTTAACTGTGTAAGTTTAGACTTTGATACCCTTTCCCTATCAAATCCGGTCATTAGATACCTTCATTAAGTTATGTCTTGATTGCAGTTCATAGCAAGTGAGAAGCCTGTGGTCCTGTGCTGCGTGCTTTGTATTCACTGACGGACCTCAAGACCGAGGTACACGCGGAAACCTGTGGCTGTCATTAATAACACTGTGTTGTATGACTGGAATTTGCTAAGAGAATAGAACTTAAAAGTTCACACTGAAAAGAAAAAGAGGTGAGGCAGTGGATGTGTTAGTTGACTAGGTGGGGGAAATTCTTTCACAATGTACACGTACATCAACTCACCACCACAATGTGTTCTTTAAATTTCTAGTTTTATATGTCAGTTACACCTCAAAGCTGAAATTAAAAAAAAAAACCAAGATACAGCTGATCAGTGTGTGTCCAGCCCTGGAGGGAGTCTCAAGGAGTTCATTCCTTCGTGTTGTTTTCCAGCTTCGAAGGCCAGCAGTTCTTAACATGATGATGCACATACACTGGTTTTTCAGTTTAAAGGCTAGAAAGTGGCCATTTGTTTGGGGCATATTGTTAGTGGAGGGTAGCCAACAGAGAGGGGACCGTGCACTGACAGTGCAGCATGGCTGGGAGGCCTGGGGCTTGAGGAGTGAGAGGCGACGGAGCCCCAGGATGGCCATGGCTGGGGGCACTGGGGCGCTTACAGCTTGAGGAGCTGCCGGGAGCAGGAGCCCCTGTCGCAGTGGGAGTGGCTGCACAGGGGCAGCTCCCTGTGGAAGGATTGTGGGGAACCCTCAGATTTAATGAGTAAGTGGAAACTTCCTATTATTTAGCTTTAAAATAAGGTCATGTTAATATTTTTTTTTGTACTAAGGAATCATTGATATACGCTCTTTTGAAGGTTTCACATGGAAAACAATGTGGTTACTACATTCACCAGTATTATCGAGTCCCCCCCACACCCCACTGCAGTCACTGTCCATCAGTGTAGTAAGATGCCACAGAGTCACTACTTGTCTTCTCTGTGCTACACTGTCTTCCCCGTGACCTCCCCCGCACACCATGTGTACTAAACATAATACCCTTCAATCCCCTTCTCCCTCCCTCCCTCCCACCTGCCCTCTTGCACTCCTACCCTTTGGTAACCACTAGTCCCTTCTTGGAGTCTGTAAGTCTGCTGCTGTTTTGTTTCTTCAGTTTTGCTTTGTTGTTATACTCCACAAATGAAGGAAATCATGTGGCGTTTGTCTTTCTCTGCCTTATTTCACTGAGCCAAACATCCTCTAGCTCCATCCATGGCGTTGCAAATGGTAGGATTTGTTTCTTTCTTATGGCTGAATAATATTCCACTGTGTATATGTACCACGTCTTCTTTATCCATTCATCTACTGATGGACACTTAGGTTGCTTCCATATCTTGGCTATTGTAAATAGTGCTGTGATAAACATAGGGGTGCGTATGTCTTTTTGAATCTGAGAACTTGTTTTCTTTGGGTAAATTCCTAGGAGTGGAATTCCCGGATCAAATGGTATTTCTAATTTTAGTTTTTTGAGGAACCTCCATATCGCTTTCCACAATGGTTGAACTAAGTCATGTTAATATTTTTCACTGTTTCTTTTCAGATGCTTCAAAGCCTTATTAAAAATGTTTGGATCCCCATGAAGCCCTACTACACCCAGGTTTACCAGGAGATTTGGGTAGGAATGGGTTTGATGAGCTTCATCGTCTATAAAATCAGGAGTGCTGGTAAGTTTTTGCTTGATTCACTAAGGTCAGGAAGGAAAGTATTTTCTAAAGGAATCCTAATTCATATTGTGAAAGAACTTTGGTTCTTAACTAGGCGTGCCCGTCAGAACCCCTTGTTAGGATGTGGGGCGTGCACAGCAGCTGTGAGAGACATTTGGGGGCAGTTGGAGAAATTTGAGTAAGACCTGGATATCAGAGATTGTGGATTTTTAGTTGTGACAGTGGCATTTTGAGTATGTAGGATATGTCTTTAGTTTTAAGAGATACAGACTGAAATGCTTAGGGGTGAAGTGTTATGGTAGAAGGTGTTTAATTGTACCTTTTCCACTGTTCTGGATGTTTGGAATATTTTCATAACAAAAGTTTGGGCAGGATAGCCATTTGGTTCTCAGTGGAGCAGAGATGAGGTCTAATCATATACTAACAAGCAGCTGGTTAAAAACAGGAAAGAAAGAAAAGTTTATACTGTAAGACTGGAGTTTGGGATGTGGCAGGGAGTGGAGCCCTGTAGGGCTGCTCATTTAAGAACATCTGTGGTAGAAGAAAGCTTAGCACTTCCTGGCTGTGCGATGCTGCAGCAACTCTTCTGAAAGCTCCCTGTAACAGCTTTACCTGCACTGTGGCCTTTCCAGCCAAGTGTTGGTTTAGATAATGAATTGACTAAAGGCATTTTTGTAAACCAGGGATATGACCAATTTTCCTTTCCTTTTATTTTAGATAAAAGAAGCAAAGCTTTGAAAGGTAAGATTTTTGTTCTTTAAACAGGCAGGGAATGGGCACACCATTGTGCCTTCCAGGGTGAGGTGTGTAACTGTTCTGACGCGTGCTTCAGTACACATGTACAATGCGATGGGAACACCTCAGCACATGGAGTTTGCTGTATCTGCGGGATGAGCTCTGAAGCTGTTCCTGTGATCTGACTGTTGAGAACCATTGCTCACTCCCGTGGGCCGAGGGTTACTTCCAGGGGTCATAGGAAAATGGGTTGTTCAGAGGCAGCTGATGGCACCGGTGGGGAGGCCCAGTTAGCTGTGCAGGCTGCTCTGTACAGGTGCGATGTGTTTGGAAAGAGCACCACGTAAATGTATGCCCTGGTGCCGGGTGTTTGCACTTTGTTTCCCAAATGACAGTGAGCCTGCAGTCCTGTGAGTCCTACACAAACCCAGGGCTGGCCTGTGATCTTTGGGGAAGAGGCATGTCCTGCCCCTCCATCCTCGCCTCTGCTGGAGACCTGCCTCATGCATGCACGTGCTACATGAACCCTTGGCGTTCCACACAGAAGTGACCCTCCACACCTCATAGTAGTGAAAAATGTCATTTGCGTGTTCTGACTTGTTAATACTTATAAACTACATTCTGCTTGTTCCTTCCTTCCTAAATTGTCTATCATGCTTCTCTTTGAAAGCTTCAAGTGCTGTGCCTGCTCCTGGTCATCATTAACAAGACCTACTTGGAGAAAGCATCGGATGGGACGTCATTCTGCCTGAAAATCTCAGCAGGCCTCTAGATGGGGGCGCAGGCGGCTGCCATGCACGGGCAGAAGTGCTGCTCCCTTGGTGGCATGAATAAACATGTATGTGAGACGCTCCGCTGCCCGCACTGTCCCTCTCAGCTGCTCACGCCCGTGTAGGTCTCTGAGGCACTGCAGGGCAGTCAGACTCTCACTGCGCCATCCCCTCCCCAGGAAGCTGGAGGAACCGAGACTCGATCCCTCGGTTATCACAGGAGCGGGTCAGATCTAGGTGCTCACAACTCCTGACGTTCAGGAAATACTCGTTGGGCAGTTGGTTCTGCTACTTATTCCCGTGGCCTCGCTGAACCTCCATTTTCTAATTTGGAAAATGGAGATGATGATAGTATGTTAAGTTTGAACTTAGAGCTACTGCAAAGATCAGTAAGAGAAGGTATGGAAAAGCTCATTGAAACTGAAGTGCTTCGGAAGTAAGGCAGTTAACGAACGCAACAGCGGGTGAAATTACAAGCTCTAGGAGATTGTATCAGGAAGTCACTTAGAAGGAGTGAAGTACATATTTAAAAAATCAATTGATGTTTCTTCAGTTTGTCTGCTCAAATACTGCATAGTATTTTTCTCCATGTAAGGCAATTACCAAGACCCCTAGAATTGTGTTTTTAGAAGATTCTAAAGCAGTAGGGATAGAAGTGAGTCCTTGGCGGGTTAGTGGGGTCTGACTTGGAGTAGAAGTGACAGCCCGGGTCCTGGTCTCCGGCTTTCTTTCCTGTTGAAGGCAGAGACCGTCATCTGCATCTCCTGCATGTAGCGTCAGGTCTGACCCACGATCGGGGCCAGACAGATGCCACTGACTGTGGGTCTCTGCTTCTCAGCAGGTCTTGTGTATGGTGGGGATAAAACCCACTAGTCAGCTTCACTAACTGCCTCGTGGGTGTTGGCTCCACAAAGACCTGGCATGAAGGTGTTAAGCTGCTCCTGTGGAGTTGGCATGGAGCTGGGAGATGGGAAGGTTCATTTAACATGAACGTTTTCCCCTTCGAGCATGGGTTCAACTCTGCCTCCAGAGAATGGATTGTCACTGTGGTTCAGAAAGACTGTCTTAAATTATTAATCTGGGCCATCTGTTCTCAAACCTGCCCATGTGTCCATGTCACCTGGAGCGCTGTTAACAAGGACGGGTGGCCCCAGCGCTTCCAGTTCGCTTGTCTGGGAAGGAGCCTGAGGGCTTATATTCCTCACGAGTCCCCAGGACACAATAATGCCCAGGAACCACACCTTGAAAGCTGATCCATGCGGAGAACAGCACCTACCAGAGCCCTTAGGCCCACCCCATCGATGGTCACCACGGTACCCCGCCGTGCCCCAGATGCCGCTCCGCCCTGTGCATCTTAGCACATGAAGTCCTGGGAGCCGGACCAGGCAGGCTGCAGTTCTATGTTACCTAGCCGGTGCTGGGACTAGGACTTGGACTCTCACCTGGAGAGGGAGGTGGGTGAGGACTGAGGGAAGCATATTGAAGGGCTGGTGTGCTGGCCCTGGGAGCCCCCTGTACTACCTGTGTGCTCCTTAGTTACAATCACCTGGGTAAATAATCATTTTGTAAAAGATACCCATCACCCATCATGGCCCAGGTACCCCTACCACACCTTGTACCGGGCGGGATGAGGGCCCATTGGCCTTCCTGCAGTGAAGGGAGACTGGATGAGATCGAGAGCACCTCTGAAAGCTGGGCTGGGCTGGGTGGGCGGCCTGCTGTGGTGGGCAGTACTGGACAGTGAGTGACAGTCAAAGACCCACCCACTGGCCCCTGGAAATGTTGCCAAGGATCAGCCATGCCTTAAAAAGTGCAAAACAGTCTTCCTGCCATACCAAGTGGTTTCTGGTCCCTAAAATCCTAAGCAGAGGCAGGGTGTTCTGCAGCATAAAGTAGGCTTTTGTTGAGAGCCCAGAAGCCACTTAGGTGCTGCCAGGGGAGGGCAGGTCCTCAGGCTCTGGACAAGCAGGTGATTCCTGAGGTGGCCCGTAGGGGGAGTCAGAGCTGCCACCAGCCTGATGTCACTCAGCTTCCTGGGGGTGACATGCACAAACGTCGTGACTGTAGACCCTGTTCAAGGAGCCACATAGAGGACAGTGCCAGCTAAGGATACCTACAGGGAATCCTTCAGAGCAGGGAGGGTCCAGACACCAGCCATGGGCGCCAACAGCCAATCTTGGCCTACGCCTTCATCCCACCCAGGCTTGGCACATTGCTTCTCAGAATGAACCCTGGCCCAGCCCTGGAGGCGCGGGGAGAGAGTGGTCATGGGCCTTGAGGGTATGACGCCAAACTTCATGCTTTGACTGAGCCTCAAGGAGCTCTGGGAGGAGGCACATGCACCATGTCCCTGTATCCCAGAGACTCGCTTGCCTTGCAGAGGTTGTTCCTGCCACCGTCTGTGGGGTTGTGTCTCCAGAGCCAGTGGGTCCCCAGCCCTCAAGTGCCAAGCCCCAGTCTGAGTTTGTATGGACTTAACCTGAAGGGCACTCCGTAGGCTGGTAGTGTTACCCCGTTTCACAGTGAAGAAGTGGGGGCCCAGACAGGGTAATTAGCTTGCATTAGAGGGTAGCCAGCAGATTACTGAGCAAACTAGTTAACTGTAGAGCCGGAGTTCAGAATCAGACCATCTGCTTCAGAATTAGGCCCAGATGTTAAAAATTGGGGATATAGGGATGATTAGCAGGCACACTTTCCTCCCACACTTAGAGAACAGACTGGTGAGCCATGGCACTTGGCAGCCCACGCGGAGCAGACGTCTGCTGTCACGGCTTCCGCCGGGTGGGCAGTGGGTGCACCCGGCCTGGGCATCAGCAGCCAGCGCCAGCTCAACGGCTGACTCCCGCCTAGGTCCTTGTTCCGACGAACCATTGCCAAAAGACGTTTTGGTACAGTTAGGGCAGTTTAAACATGAATTGGATGTTAAGTGACTTTAAATAATTGTTCATTGTATTGGTTACTGTCACTGTGGGTACTGAGGAAAATATCTGGTGCAATAAGTAGGTACAGGTTCAGGTATGTGTGTGAAGTGATGTGGGATTTGCTTTAAAATACAGCACACGTGAACTCACCCAAACCGGCTGGGGAGCAAGGGCGTTGGTAAGAGGAGATGGGCCACGATGCACACGGTCGGTGCACTATTTTCTCTGCCTTTATATGTGGTTCAACTCCCAATAAACATTTTTAACACTTAAAAAACAAAAGGCGGGCTGTACAACTCAGAGAAGACAAGTAGTGATTCTATAGCATCTCACTACGTTGATGGACAGTGACTGTAATGGGGTTGGTGGGGGGGACCTGATGAAGGGGGTAGTTTAATAATCATAATATTGCACATGTAATTGTAGATTAATGATCCAAGATAAATTATTTTTAAAAAATGCAAAAAAACAACAACAAAAAAGGCTTTCTCGGCACTGTAATGCCTCATTAGGGGAGGAACCGGCACGCCCGGAGCCCAGTAATGGCCCTGCAAACTTGGAGCGGGCTGTGTGAACAGTGGCCTCTCATTTCCACGCAGCAGGAAGGCTACAGTCTCATGCTGTTACTAAAGTGAGTCAGCTTTTATATTTGTTTTCTTCTTGAAGAGAGATGTAACATAGGCTTGAGATAACAAATGACAGAGTCCAGAGGAAAAAAAGTCAGGAAGTGTATGTTTTAATTAGCAATAATTTTTTAATTTAAAACTACAACTCAGGACTAAACTGTTCATGATTATACGTGCCCTGCTGTCAGCTTGGTATGCCTTCTTTACAAATAACATTTGATCTTTTCCTGCCATCTTTATGCTGGAAAAATGCAGCCTCCATAATGGAAAGCTAGAGCAGTGCAGTTTGAAAAATGTCCAGCGCACTGTGTCAGATGAATGCTGTTCAGCACATGTCATTTTAAATAAAACAAATTCAACTAGTTAAATTTGAACATTTGATAGTTGGAGGTCCTAGAAACCGTCAAAAGAGAAGCCAAAGGTTTAAACAGCACACAGCTGCAGGGGGCACCAGCGCTGCGGCTTCCTGTCATTCTCCTGAGCTAGACTCAGCACTGGTAGCTCTGAGGGCACTGGGCATGAATCAGGGAAAGTAGCTGGCAGGCACCAGACCCCCCCATCCAACGAGGTGAATCTCACTCCAGCACACAGAGGAAGTGGATTTCGATAGGCAGAAAATAAGTGTTACAGGGAGGGAGTTACTCAGTGCCAGGCTTCCTAGACAGTTCACCAAACCCCACCAACCCCAGCCTGCCTGCAGCACACCTTTGTGAGAAGAGCACAGGCCCCTGCAGAGCTCACCCCCTCTGCAGCAGAGACAGGCAGTGGCTGGCCTCCAGCTCTGCGCCCACCGCCCACCCCACTGGGTACCGAGGGCCAAGTCTGGGGGAGGGGCCCGAGTCCTGTTAGGCACACTTCTGCACATGTCAGGGGGTCCCCGCTGTGCCAGGGCCAGTGGCACTGAGAGGAAGGAGATGCTGCTTTCACCTCAGGAAAAACTGGATTAGATCTTGATGTTGTCATTGGAATGGAGAACTGGTGGAATTGGCAACGGTAAAAGTGGGATACTGAAATTCTTAAAGTCCCAGTAAACATCAAAGGTGCAAAGAAATTTTGGTGTTTTATGCCATTCAGAATGTTTTTTGTTTTTTTTTGCAGGCTTGAGAGAGTCTTAATGAGCGTCTGATCTTGGGGCAGTTTTACCTGAAAAGCATATGACAAAATGCATGTAGGTTATAGGTACCCTTACAGAAACAACCTCCCAAACTACAGCTTTCTTTACTCAACACACATTTTGACAAACTTCACTGCCATACACCTGCTGTACTTCCCCTCAGGAATTCTGCCCACTGAGAGTCTAGCAGTACTTGCAAGTTTATATTAAAAGCAGATTTCTGCAAGTGCCGGTGTGCCTCGCCCGTTCGCAGCTTGTGTCCCCTGCCCCTGAGAGCAGTCCGGCAGGCTGGATTCAGATGCCAGCTGGCACTACCATTTCTCACTCACCTGGCCTTAACTTCTCTGGGCCTCAGCTTCCCCATCTTTAAATGAAGGAGTTGAACTGAATGACCCCTGGGGTTTCTATCACCTCTACAAGTCTATAGGTAATGGATCTGTAATAAACCTGAATTCCTTGACCCAAAAATAAACAGAGCTGTGAAGCAAGTGCAGGCTTATAGGTCATAAGTTGCAGATTTATGTAAAGGACTGATTCATTTCTTAATGCCTGATCTCTGACATATAAGACCAGGCATGTACAGTAGGCACTCAGATTTTTAAAATCTGAAGCCCATTAAAAATGAGCTTCCTAGTTCTTGGTAAAACAGAATAAGGAATATCTTTGGTGACTGTATTAACAATCACTCTACTGATATAACAAGGAAGTGAGAGAATGTGGGCTCTACGTCAGGATCTCCCAGGGCGAATTTAGGGGACCATGGGCCCACTCCAGTGTGTCAGGAAGGGGTCCTGGCAGGAGTGGACCATGGTCACACTAAAGACTGAGTCCTGCTGAGGGAAAATAAGTTTAACCCAGAGTGACCCAGATATACGTGCCCTCGAGGCCTCTGTCCCAGGGGCGCGCTTTGGGGGTGCTGGCTCACGCATCACCAGGCGCCCTCCCTAACTTCCCCTGCAGCCCCAGCCCAGGATTCTCCGGCACTGCCTGAACACCCATCCCATGTGGAACACTCCTCAGCCCATCCTCTTCGGTGCCCAGGATCAGCCCAGGAGGACTCAACGAAATCCACGCCTCCACTCTGCCACGTGTTCGCATGTACCTCTGGTGCCACTAAGCTCTTAGTTATTACACCTCCCCCTTGGTGGGAGCCAGAGAATTTCAGGAGCATTTTCTTTCCCAGCTTGAAGAGTCTGGGGAGGGTCTGGGTGGGGTGGACACTGTCACTGTCGGCCCAGGCCCCTGGGATCCGCTCGTGACCCCAAGCACCCTCTGGCTTTGCAGGCCTCCCCCATGGTAGCCCCCACTTGCTTCTGAGGGCTGTTCCGGGAGGAGCCAGGGGTGCTGGGGTGTATGTACCCCCAGAGGAAGGTGCTCTGCCAGAGTAGGCTGCCACTCCTCCCACGGAACTGGGGCCAAAATGCCCCGATAGACTTCTTCTCCCACAGTGTTTAGAGCCTGTCCCACCACCACCCCCCCACCCACCCACCCACCCCCGCCCTGGCCCTCCCAATCTCCCTTGAGTCACCACAGGGAGTCGGCTTCTGACAGCCCAGCCTAAGACTCCAGACCCCTTCCAAATGAGTGTTCAGGGAAAGCAGGGCTGCATGGAGGACTGAGCACACAGGCATCACTGAGTGGCTGCCACACCACCGCTGTGCTGCGTCCTTGGCATCCCAAATCTTGATATTCCAAATCTGCGGATTGGGAACATCACGACAGACCTGCCAGTGTCCTAAAGTATCCAGGAGTCCCGCAAAGCGACTACTGTGGGGACAGCGAGGTGCTCACAGAGGACCCACCTGTCCTACAGGCTCAGGCTACAGCTGCTGCAAACAGTGGCAGGACTCAGCACAGACTCTGCTGTTGAAGGGCAGGCTTTGTCTCTCTTTTGGAAAGGGGCACAGGGAGCCTTGTGTCTGCATCTCCTCTCTGGCCTCAGAGCCAAGTGGCTTTTCCAGGGAAGCCAGCACCTGTGGCCTCCTGTGCACCCCAAGCAGCTCCGAAGTCCAGCTCCATGCACAGAACCTCTGCAGTGTCATCAACCGAGGCAGGGGCCCCCGTCCCTGGATCCCCCATTCCTGCTGAGTTGAGCCACAGGCACTGCGTCGCCACATCCCCACCTGCCATGAGGAAGTGAAGGCTCTCCCTTCCACCACGATCCTTGCTGAGGCTGGTGTAGGGAAGGAGTGGGTCACTGGTGCTCGACAAGACTGCGGGTCCCTTTGGAAATGAGCTGCAGATGCGGGAGAGTTTGCAAATCAAGTCCTGAGGTGCCTGCAGTCAGGGCGCCAGCTCTCCAGGAGGGATCCTGGGGCTGTGGAGGCTGCAGCTGCCACCCAGACCTGCTCGTCAGGCACTTGGGGGGCACCCAGCACCCTATGCTTTAAAGAGCTCTGCAGGAGGTTCTGATTGCCCTCAGGTTCAACACCCACTGATTTGGAAGAGTCTGACTTTAAGGGGAGCCCCAGGCAAAGGCTTTTGCCGAGCAGTTAGCCACTCGCCGTTCTGCCTGGGGAGTGACTCATGTGGGTGCAGCAGGTTTTCCTGATACACAGCAGGATCCTTCAGAGAGAAGCCCGCTTGGGCCCAGCTTCCAGAGGTCCTGGGGAGACCAGGCCACAGAGCAGCCCTGCCTGCCCTGAGCCCCACCTCCAGTATACCTGGGCCCAGCATCAGCTCCCCCCAACCCCCATGTGTCTGGCCAGTGGGACCCTGACTTCCAGCCCTGTACTGGGTGTCAGAGGTCCTGCCTTCTTGCCTGGTGCCGTCCCATCTCCAGGGTGTGGACTGCCTGCCAATCCAGGTGGTCAAAATACACATGAACAAAGGTGGAACCAGTGTCCCTGCTGCTGGGGACACCCCTGTGCCCCTCCCACCTGAGCCCCTGTGGTCACCAGGACCCCACACAGGTGGGCCACATGCACTAGAGCTAGGCTCTCCCTACCCGTCCCCACCTGCCTGCCCAACCAACAGCCGGGCCCCAGCATCCAGGGCGGGAGCCAGTGCCCGCTGACCTACATTTATCAGAAGGCACGCGTTTGCCATACGAGACTCACCACACAGAGCCCCCCTCCCCCGTGCAGGCGGTGGCCCCTCACTCTGTGCTGCCCCTCCACCTCCCCGCTTTGCCAGGTGGCCATCCTGGAATGTTCCCACTCAGCTTGTCCACTCACGTGAGTCCGAGCAGGACAGAGGGTCCCCGGGAGCCCGGGGAGGGCAGTGGGGGCTGGGCCTCCTGGAGCCCATCAGTGCCGGGGAGATGGCGGCTCCCCGGGCCCCTCTGGGGCCTCTGCCTCTCCCCTGCCAGCATTTCTGCCCCCATCCCTGCACCGCCCACTCCTTGCCTCCCCCCTGTCTCAGCTCCTGGGACGATGTGGCCGCCGTGGCTTCCGTGGGACATTTTGCTGCAGCTCCCATGCTCGGCTCCCAGCCCAGATGCCTGAGGGGCCTCCGATCGGCCCACTCATCTTTGTGCCTCACACTGAAGCTCATGGCTGCCTTCAGGACGAATGCCCACCCACCACGCGTCGGTGTGACCAGTGACGATTGTGGGGCTGGCCTTTCACGACAGTTCTGATCATCACCTCACTCCATCACTGACAGCTCCAGCAAGGTCTTTAAATTTTGCTTCACAAATCCCCCAAATTTGTAGTCTTAAAACCTTAGTGGTCACCACATCATGGTATGTCGGCGCATCAGCCCTGACCCTGCAATCCAGCTTTGGCGGTGGTCGCTGTGGTGCGTACTGGGACCTGATGCCTGGGGCCTCTGGATGCCTCTTGTCCCCAGACAAGCCCAGGTGGAGCAGATTCTCGCCAGGTGGGAACTGAACAGACAGGTTTCTCACCTCACACAGGAAACAGCTCTGCTAAGCCTCTGGTTTCACTGCCCAGACAGCCAATCAGCTCTCTGCCAGTTCTTCAGGGGAGCCTGAGGGTGGCCCCCCGGGACACTCCAGTTCTCAGGGCAAACCACTTGGGGTCTGGGTGACAGCCACACCCAGCCTCTCCCCGACTTCCCAGGGGGTGGTTAATGAACGCCTGGCTGTCAGTGGGAACTCTTTTCTTCCAGGAAATTAGTTCAAGAGAGCAGTGGCCTGGATCAAGTCTCCTGTTAAGAGTAACTTACACCCCACATTACACTTGAAGCCCCGGAGTAAATATCCAGGGGAAGTATTTATTTCAGTAAGTGAACAAAGCATCCTTTGTCACCAGCTCTGCTGGCGCCAAGCCCTCCGTTGGGAGGGGCTGGCTGGTGCCGTCCCAGGAGGTGGAGGGTGCAGTCTGGCAGTTGACCAGTTAACCACTTTCCTGGGTGGGTTTGCACCACACGGAGCTCGGTATTGATGGGACTGTCAGCTTGGGGTGGGACATTCTCCACGTGTGGAATGAAGGTGGCCACGACAGTGCCCCGCGGTCCACCCTCTCTGGGGCATGGCTGTGTCCCAGGGCTACCTGCTCTGTCCATTGCTCCCTGGCTGTACTTCCGTGTCTCCCAGGAGCTTTGCTAAAATGAACTTTTTCTGGGCCCAGCCTGGATAACAACTCAAATTCCTAGGGGTGAGAGTCTGGCACTTGTACTTAAAAAAATAAAAGAAATTTAAAAATACAACTCTTTGGGTTTATTCAAAACAATATAGGAGGAAGGGAGCTGGGTCAAGTATGAATAATATGGGCATGAGCTAGTCACTGATTTGGGGATGTGGAGGTTCATGATAAATCCCATCTATTTCTGTAAAAAAAAAATTTGACACATGAAATATTAACAATGTTTGACACAATGAAAGTTTTTAAGGCTCCCAGGAGATTCTGCCCTGCAGCCAGGTGATGAACTCAAAAAGTGAGCCCCCCAGGCCTGGATGGGACCACAGCCCTGTGGAGAGGAGCCACAGCGGGCAGTCAGCCTCGCCCCCCCCTTGCAAACACGGGGCTCATGAGGCAGGTCTGAGGGTCTCCACACACAGCGTAGGAAGCCTGGAGGCGCAGAGGCAGCCTGTCCAGGCCTCACGGTCCCCAGAGCAGGAGGGTCTTGGGTGCACAGGACCTGCAGGCCAAGCCTAAGGCCCGGAGCCAGGCAGGGCTTCCCCTCTAGAAGCCTTCGTGATGGCGGAGGGGGGCCTGCTGACAGCAGCGCCCTTATCCCCGGGGCCCAGTGGCCTTGTGAATGAGCTGGTGGCCTCTGAGGAGGCGGGCACAAGGTGGCCAGGTGGGGCACAACCTTGGGGAAACCAGGCCAAGGAGGCTGTGCAGGCGCTGGCACTGTGAACGAGCCCTGGTCACACCCTGGAGATCACCCTGGCCTCTTTCAGCCAAATACCTGGGAGGTGGGTCAGCTGAGACAGGCCCATCTGGGCAGAATGGGGCACGGTCCATGACCGGGCAAGTGCCCCTAAGTTTGCGGAGGTTTGGTGACTTCGGGCCAGCCCAGGGCAGGGCCCACAGTGAGTCAGGCGGAAATGGCTCGTTAGAAGGCAGGCGGCCACTTCCCTGAGGTCTTCCTCCTCCGCAGGAAGCCTGCCCTACTGAGCAGCCGGCCCGCTGGGCCTTCGTGGGAAGCTGCAGCCACACGCTCAGCCCAGGTGGCTTGGCCTTCCGGCATGTGCCTCACACAGGCACGAGCCCTGCACCTGGGCCCACCCGGCACGGAGGAGGGTGCTATCCTGGAGGGCAGGGCCCACTCGGGGTCAGCTGCCAGCCCTGAGTGCCCCGGCCACGGAGCCTCAGGGGAGCCAGAGGCCTGGAGGATGGAGAGCAGGTGACTGGACAGCGCCTGCACGATGCCTTAGTGGCCATGCCCCCGGTCACAGCCAGAATCCATGAGGTGGGCATGATGGCTGCTCTCCCCGCCAACCACAGCACTGTGGGGCTGTCCTCAGCGGGGGCAGGTGCTGAGGGAAGCGACACATTCAGACAGGGCAGGAGCTCCAAGACTGAGTTTGCTCAAGGGGAAAAGCAACTTACAGGACGATACTTAGAGCGCCACCGTTTGAGTTACACACACACACACACACACACACACACACACACACACACACACACGCATGCGCGCGCGCAAAACTCACACTGTGCGTTTACACGGGCACATGCTTGATGTAAGTAACACGTGGAAAAACTCTGGCAAAATATACACCAAGACAAAATACCTAGCACGCTGGGAGCAGGAAGCAAGATTCAAGGGGACCGATCAAGATGGATTTTATTGGTGATGCTCTCATTTTTATGACAACATGTTCAAGAGTCACTGTATTTCAAATAAATAAATGTCAAATTGCACGCTTCTTGCAAGGGTGTGGGGAGAATCACAACCTAAGAGTCAGCTTTGGCCCTGCCCTGTTCCTTGTCTTCTCAGAAACTCCCTTCCCCCATTCAAGTCATTTATTCACTCAACAGGCATGTGCCACCACCTCCTCCATGCTGGCCTTGGGATGGACTCTGGGTCAGAGGTGGTTCCAAAGTGGTCCTGGCCTGCAGAGACTCCAGCCGCATGGGACACCGCAGCAGGGCTGGCTGAGAAGGCAGTGTCCCACCCAGCCCAGCTTCAACAGGGCCCCCTAAATGTTTGGAGGAGCCGGAAAATCCAGCAATGGTATTTTTCATGCCAAACACCCGTGAATGTCTTCTTCAAAAGAGAAAATTTGTCATGAAAATTAATTAGTCAAATAGTAAAATACACAGCAGAATGACAGGAGGCCAGGAAGCCTGGTACCCCAATACCAACCAAGTGCCAGAAAACACTTCGGGGATGTTTCCAAGCACCTGACATGTTTTCAAGCATCTGCAAGGTGCTCTGAACCTGGGACTCCCCCAGTTGCCCCCTTCAGGCCCCCAGTGCTGACTACAGCACCCCCAGTGTCCCCACTCCTCAGGGCCCAGCCACTGATACACGCCCCACTCCTTCCTCCTGGCCCAAAACCCAGG
This sequence comes from Smutsia gigantea, assembly GCA_032199065.1. NCBI lineage: Eukaryota > Metazoa > Chordata > Mammalia > Pholidota > Manidae > Smutsia > Smutsia gigantea. The sequence continues at coordinate 25,783 of JAVSCE010012793.1, read as the reverse complement.
TGTTTCTTTTTTTTCTCTCTTTTTTTTTATAATTTATTTTGGATCATTAATATACAATTGCATGTGCAATATTATGATTATTAAACTACCCCCTTCATCAAGTCCCCTCCACCAACCCCATTACAGTCACTGTCCATCAGCGTAGTGAGATGCTATAGAGTCACTACTTGTCTTCTCTGAGTTGTACAGCCCTCCCTGTGCCCCCCCAACATTACATCTGCTAATCGTAATGCCCCTTTTTCCCTCTTATCTCTCCCTTCCCACCCATCCTCCCGTCCCTTTCCCTTTGGTAACTATTAGTCCATTCTTGGGTTCTGTGAGTCTGCTGCTGTTTTGTTCCTTCAGTTTTTTTCTCAGTTCTTATACTCCACATATGAGTGAAATCATTTGATACTTGTCTTTTTCAGCTTGGCTTATTTCACTGAGCATAATACCCTCTAGCTCCATCCATGTTGTTGCAAGTGGTAGGATTTGTTTTCTTCTTATGGCTGAATAATATTCCATTGTGTATATGTACCACCTCTTCTTTATCCATTCATCTACTGATGGACACTTAGGTTGCTTCCATTTCTTGGCTATTGTAAATAGTGCTGCAATAAACATAGGGGTGCATCTGTCTTTTCAAATTGGGCTGCTGCATTCTTAGGGTAAATTCCTAGGAGTGGAATTCCTGGGTCAAATGGTATTTCTATTTTGAGTTTTTTGAGGAACCTCCATACTGCTTTCCACAATGGTTGAACTCATTTGCAGTCCCACCAGCAGTGCAGGAGGGTTCCCTTTTCTCCACATCCTCGCCAACATTTGTTGTTGTTTGTGTTTTGGATGTTGGCCATCCTCACTGGAGTGAGGTGATATCTCATTGTGGTTTTAATCTGCATTTCTCTGATGATTAGCAGTATGGAGCATCTTTTCATGTGCCTGTTGGCCATCTGAATTTCTTCTTTGGAGAAGTGTCTATTCATGTCCTGTGCCCATTTCTTAATTGGATTATTTGCTTTTTGTTTGTTAAGGTGCATGAGTTCTTTATATATTTTGGATGTCAACCCCTTATCGGATACGTCATTTATGAATATATTCTCCCATACTGTAGGATGTCTTTTTGTTCTACTGATGGTGTCCTTTGCTGTACGGAAGCTTTTCAGCTTGATATAGTCCCACTTGTTCATTTTTGCTTTTGTTTCCCTTGCCCGCAAAACCCAGGTGTTTCTAAGTCAGCCAAGTGCGCCCACAATCCCCTCATCCCAGGGGCACATTTGGAAAATGCAAAAGACCTGCTCTGGGCCAGACTCTGGGGGCACAGCTCCCAGACAAAAGCCCAGGTTCTGAGCTCACCCCAAGGGTTCTGGGGGTTCCCCATATCTGGCCACCTTCAGCCAAATATCACACCATGGCCTGGGAGAAATGTGTGTGTCGGGCCTGGAGGAATGCGGTCCCCAGGAGGGCCCCAGGAAAATCAGGTTCCAAGGCCAGCATCCCAGAAGTCACACCCACCTCCTGGTAACCAAAGATGAGCCACAGCCTCTGCCCAGAGGGTAAGTGTCAGGTCCCACAGAGCCAAGTGCGGCAGGAGATGGGAGGCAGCGTGGCTCTCAGGGGGCAGAGGAGGAAGCGTCCTGGGCAGGCGGGAAGGGAGCCGGCACGAGGGACGAGGGCGTGGGCAGGGCAACTCCGGACCAGGGAGGCCTCCTGGCAGACAGCGGAGCTCCAATGTCTGGGCCAGGCCCTTAGACCCACGAACGGGTCCTGGTTGAGCCCTGGCCAGGCAAAGAAAGTACAGGAACTAGTCCAGGGACACCGGGACCCAGCATTCATGGGCTGAGACCACCCTGTGCCAGATGCACACACTCGGGTGGCTGAGATTCCCTCCGATGGGCCAGGGAGCAGCCCCTTCCGGCAGGCTCTGTGAGTGTGGGAACAGAGGTGGAGCCGCGGCACCTCCAGAGAGGGGCTGCTGTGCGCCGGGCCTGTGCTTCCTTAGGACCCCAGCCAGAAGTGGTCTCTGCAGGCCAGCAAGGCAGGTCTGGCTCCAAGGAAGCCGTTCTCCACCCCACTCGACCCTGCCTCCGTGATCAGGCCACCATTTAAAGCCCAGGTACCACATCACCTCAGTTAATGCCCACAAACTCTCCTGAGGTGGATGGTCATCATGCCCGCTTTCCAGCTGAGGAGCTGAGAGAGGGTAAGCTACCTGTCCAGGGATGCACAGCTCGTGGCCTGCAGGACCAGTACTCAGACCTGGGCCACCGGAGGCCAGAATTTCAGCCCTTTGCATGAAGTTGTGCCACTTGCCCCAAAGCAATACCAGAAGGGATGTGCAAGCCCTGGGTCAGGATGTGGACCCCCTGGCCACCTCTGACCTCCCACCTCTGAGCCCTGCCTCCCTGACCCAGATGAACTGGAGAGAACGACACGCGGTTCAAATCGGATTCAGCTGTTCAGTGATGCGTGACATTGGACATGTGAACTTGTCCCCCCAACTTCCGTTTCCTTGCCTGTAAAATGGGGTTCATGATGAGAATGCATGAGAATCAACTTGGGTGATCTGTGTTCCTCAGGATAGGATGGTGGGGGGTGGGGAGGGCTCAGCCTTCAAATCAGGGCCACAGAAAGTCCCAGCGCAGAGACTCTGGCGGCCAGCACCACCTGGGGCCAGCCTGCCAGTGCCCCCATGGGGAAGAAGGGGTTCACCCCCACTCGGTGGCTCTCAGTGCCCCTCCTAGCCCCGGGCAGCACCAGGGTATCAGGGCAGCCCAGCCCTCGCCACCACCCCCATCCCAGACCGGGCAGCAGGAAGCAGGTGGAGAAGCGAGATGGGCAGCAGAGCTGTGGGCTGTAGCCAGTGGCCCTGCTCCTGTCCCCCTGCCAAGGTTGTACACAAAATACCTGCATTTTTGGTCAGCTCAGGCTGGGAGGAGTCAGGGGCAGACCCCGTCCTGCCACCAGCAGTCCGGCCCTGCTGCGTCCTGGGGGATGTAACTAAACCCTTTCTGTCGCCCTGCAGCTGACACTGATGAACTGCAAGGAGCATGTCTTCCCTGGTCCACCACCAGCCAGTACCACGGCCCACTCAGTCACAAGCGTGCATCCCTTTGGTAATCATAAAATAACAACAGGCACTTTAAAAACTGTAACGTCATAATCTCCCAGCCCAGCCAGGGCAGGCATCAATGAGGTCATGGGTCAGGCATCCCACGCGGCAGCCTGGCCACCTGAGGCCGGCGCTGGTGCCTCGCAGCAGCTGGGGGGTCGCTCAGCTCCCACAGCCCACCCTGCACTTGGCGGCCGCGCCAGTGCCTGCGGCCCACGCCCACACACCTGTGCCCTCTGCCCTGGGAAGGAAGGACAGACCCTGCTCTGGGTGGGGACCCTTGGGCAGCTGCACAGGCCTGCGCCCCACCGAGTGGCACTCCCAAGCCCCGTCTGAGGCCTCAGTTGCCCCCATGTGTGTAGAAAAGCTTGTGGGGCTGGGACCTGGTAAGGGGATGAGGCGCTGGTCCCTCCTCCAGTCCTGCACACGACTCCCCTGTCCTGCTCCACCTGAGAGCTCAGACCTCCAAAGTGACTTTCCCAAAGGGCCTCAAAGTCCAGAACCACTTCCACTGTGTGAGGATCTGGGTGAAATTTAAATGCCGACCAGACTTACAGTGTGACGCCCTGGAAGGTTTACATGTAATCCCTCACTCTCCCAGAACCACAGATTGGAGCCTCACTGGAGCAGGGGCTGGAGGCTTATAGCAGAGGCTTTAGTGAGGGGGCTCTGGGTGCAGCCCCCACCTTGTGCCCACCAGGGCCCTGCCCTCCTGACCCTTGCCCTCCGTCCCCTGCGTTCTGGGCACAGCAGTCAGCCTCTGGCCTCGGCACAAGACACGTCGCAGGCTGCTGGCTCAGAGCCGGTGCCCAGAGGGTGGACAGAGGTACAGTGGGGCACAGGGCTGGGCCATGGGTGCTCCGCAGGGACTTCCTGCCCCTGCTGGTGAGGTCACTCGGGCCGTGAAGGCATACTGCCTCTGCCGGCCTCTCAGAGGACTGGGTCAGGTGATAACCTGCTTCCTGCTCTGTGACTCACCTGCACTCCCGCCGCCATCTTGCCTGCCTCACCGTCAGCATCAGCGGAGCGCAGCCTCCAGGGGCTGAGGGCACAGGGAAACCCGGTAGTGGCTGGCGCAGCAGGGGCACAGCCGCTCTGCCACCACCCCAGAGAGGAGCCCTGCCCCCCACAGGGTGCAGCCACCTTGCTGTCCTGGCACTTCACAGTTTACACAGGCCCAAAGCACTTTACAGTTTACACAGCTCAGTCTCCCCATGCTCTCAAGGAGGCATGGCAGCAGCTGCGGTTTCCCTTTGGCTGACGGGAAACAGGCTCCAGGGGACCTTGACCAACCAGTGAGGCAATGGGCAGAGGGAAGGCAGGCCTCCTAGGGCACCCAGAGCCTCCTGACTGCACAGGGCAGAGCCCAGGAGCCCGTCCATCCGGGCCCAGTGCCAGCCTCGGCCCCCAGGGCGGGGTGGCGGGAGGAGAGCCAGTCCTCCCTGGCAGTGGTGAGAACAGGCCGCGGCGGCCGCAGCAGGCGCTGGTCCTTGGCCCAGGTAATGGCTGTGAACCACTCCCACCACTTCCAGGCCTTCGGCATTTTTTTTTTATTAAGGTATCATTGATATACAATCTTACGAAGGTTTCACATGAGCAACAATGTGGTTACTACATTCCCCCATGTTATCAAGTCCCCCCCACACCCCACTGCAGTCACTGTCCGTCCGCGTAGTAGGATGCCACAGAGTCACTACTTGTCTCCTCTGTGCGGCACTGCCTTCCCCGGGCCCCCTAGATCATGTGTGCCGATCACGTTGCCCCACAACCCCCTCTCCCTCCCTCCCCACTTGCCCTCCCCACCCCTGCCCTTTGGTAACCTCTAGTCCCTCCTTGGAGTCCGAGTCTGCTGCTGTTTTGTCCCTTCAGTTTTTCCAGGCCTTCAACTGAACCTCCCTGGGAAAGGCCAGAGAGGAGAGGCAGCTGGGAGGGGGCAGCCTGTGTGGGTGGTGGCGTGGACAGAGTTGAAGGAGGCCTGGATCTCCAGCCAGATAGGAGCAGGGCGGCACGCACCCTCTGGGTGCTGTGTGTGGCTCACCCCGGCCTCCGAAGCCCCGGAAGAAAGCTGCTGCCACAGGTCGACGGCGGCACACGGCGGCACAGGCCTGGCCTCTTCCCTGCCCACTGGTTCCAAGGCTGCTTCCCCAGAGCTTCCACAGGGCCCTGGACTGCCGCCCCCATGAGCCGCAGTGCCCCCCACGCTCACCCCAGGGTGTTCAGCCAGAAGTTTGTGTCTGTCCTGATACTGGGCCCAGGAGGTGCCGAGGAAGCAGAAGGGAGGGAGACCCGGCGGGCCGTGCTGGGCCTGCTGAGCCCAGACTCTGGAAGACATGAGGCCAGCGGGCTCCAGGCTTGCCTCAACCGGCTGAAGCCCTACTTCTACGTCCACCCTCCGCCCTCTTCTCCTGTTCTAGGGAAAGGCTGATGGCGCTCCACGGGGTCTGGGTGGCCCCTGAGTGCAGCACCGTGAACTGTGGGGCTCCTATGCATGTCCCCAAAGGGGACCCTCCTCCTGGAGTGTGGCCTCAGGGACACCTGTTTGCAGGAACACCCAGGGCTGCTGGGAGACCTGGCCTCAGGCCCAGAGGACTGGCCCTGAGGGGTCTGGAGCAGCCACTGCCCACTGCCCTCCTCTTGCCCCCTGGCTCTGCTCCCCACCACCTCCCTGCTGTCCCCCAGCTTAGGGACAAATGTAGAAGAACCCAGAGGAAGGAGAGCGATCAGGAGAACTGAGATGGAAGGTGCTTACCTCTTTTTAAGAAGCACCATCTCAACATGGACTCTCAGAACCTGGCTCTGGATACACAGTGGGGCGCTGGGCAGGGCAGCGGCCTCTCTGGGTCTGTGTCCTCATCTGGGAAACGGGAGTTCTGGGACTGCGGCAATGTGAACAACGCTCGGCCTTGCCTGGGCCGCAGCTGGAGGTCAGAGGAATTTGGGATGTGGTACAGGGTAGGGACATCCTTACTGCCCATGGGCGGCCACTTCTGGTCCCCCCCAGGTCCTGGATAAACAGATTTGAGGATCAGCCTTGGACCTGCTGTGGGACTCCAGGTGAGCTCTTTCCTCTCTGAGCCCTGTTTTCCTCTTTATCTTTGGTAAAGAAACCCAATAGCAAGGAACCAGCCCCCTAGCATTGCTGGGGCGGCGGGGACAGAAGGCGGCTCAGGAGAATCTTGAGAGACAAGGACAGATTCTCAAACTAGCATTTGCTAAACCCTTACTGTCAGGCACTTGCGGCGTTCTTCAGGGCAACTTGGAAATCTTGAGTGGAAACATGAACCCAGGCCCCCAGAGCCAGCTGGTCTCTCCCGTCCCAAGGAGACCCAAAGGGACAGCAGGGGACAGGCAGTCGCCTCTCTTGCCCTGTGGCCCCGTTCTCCAAGCCCTCCAGCTAGACCAGCCCTTCTGCCCTGCTGAGCTCCATCCCAGGCCTCAGCTTCTGGGCACCCAGAAGCAACTCAGGCCTCAGCTTCCAGGGCACTGCACCCTCTGCCAGGGAGCCCTTGTTCATGCGGTCAGCCAGGCTCAGCCAGAGCAGACCCAACAGGCCCCTCACTCCTTGTCTGTGCCCCTAAGCGCATACCCAGCTGCTGGCCTGAGCACTGCCTACTGGCCAGGTGCCTGGATTGTGTGGTCTCATCATGACCTCCCTGATTCTCATCCGCATTTTACAGATGAGGAGACCAGGGCTCAAGGAACTGGGTCTGGTAGGTCTGCCTGCCTCCCCTCTATAAGCTCATCACCCTTAATAACAGAGGCTCATAAAGAGCTGCTTCTGGGCTGCTTTCTTGAGACAACTGCTCTGGGGCTGGGGCAGGCCTGGCTCATCTTGGGAGGTGATAGGGATGGGGTGAAGGGCTGGCTGGGTCCCTCTGGCAGGCTCCTGCTCACAAGCTGCCTCCCTGCCCGGCCTGTCCCTCGTGGCACTGAACTGGAGTGGGCTGTGGCCAGGTCCGTCGCTCAGCCCGGCAGGGAGCACCCGAGGCCAGGCTGGGACCCCCAACACTGGCCCTCACAGGCCCACATGATGATATTAGCAGGACCCAAGGGACCCTACCCAGGCCTGCAGTCTCCCACCCCAGGGCCCAAGCATTGTCCTTTGGCCCACACGCAAACCATTCAACCTAAGCCGGGCCTGGGCAGGGCTGGGAATGGAAGGCAGCTCCCCAAACATCTGGAAAACTTCATCTGCCTCCCCCATGTGGCACTGGAGACAACAAGGCCTGTTCGTTTGGGAGACGCACAGACCCTGGTCCTACGTGGAGCCTGACGGGAGGGAGGGGGCGGCCCCACTGGCCCCTCCCTGGAGCTGTGTCTTCACTCAAGGCCCTGCCAGGAACAAGACCCCCTCCTCTGGGGCCCCACAGGCCTGTACTTCCTTTTAAAGGTTTCAGAGTTGTTGATGGTTAGTACTTTCATCCCTCTGGGATGTATTTTTGTGAAATGAAGCTACTGAATAACCAACCTACTTCCTGCAAACCCTGTTCACAGAACATCCTTCTCCCACTGCTCTGTGCAGCCACCTCTTTGTGGGTCAAGTTCTTGAAGATTTGCTCCTAAAAGCAACACAGACTAGTAAAAAACTGTAACCCAGGGAGCAAGGCCCAGGAGTGACTGGGGCCAGAGTCAGTGTGAAGCAGGAACACAGGCGCCGGTGGGGGTGGGGGCACCGCCCTGGTGTGCAGCTTGCAGAGGCGGCAGGGGGCCCGGAGAGGACGGCACAGGCTGGCCTGGAGTCTGTGAGCCTTCCCTGTGAGCAGGCCTGCTCTGGGGCAGCCAGGCCCAGCTTCCCTGACCGGGCCAAGAAAGGGGCAGGAAGCCCCACAACAGGGCAGGGGTGGGGCTGGCAGGCCTCTGGGGGGTTCCTGCCCGATTCCTCCTTAGTTTCCTGGATTCCAGGAAGGCTCCTGGGGGCAGTGGGCAAGCCCCAAACAAGGGTGTGCCCATCCTGCAGTTCCGGTCAGCCCTTCCGGTGCTGCGACAAGCCCCACGCACAGTCGGCTGGAGCCCCTGGGACTGTCTGGCGGTCTGAAGCCAAGGGCTGGTAGGCAGAGAGGCCCTGGAGCCCCACAGAACAGTAAGGAGGGGAAGCCCAGGGACCATGGCCACAGCGCAGAGCCACACCGGGAGGCCCAAGGGATAAATATCTGGGGAAGAGCAGGCAATGCCTATGGCCACACCCAAGCTCTGCCCAGCCCCTCTGTGCACCCTTGGCCCTTTCCAGTCTGAGAGCTCTTGAATGACCAGCTCCCAGGTCCTTCCAGCTAACAAGCTGGGAGTGTCCGAGGCTGTGCACAGCCAAGTGCTGACCATGCAGGCACCCCTGGGCAAGACCGTGATGACCAGTGCCACCAGACTTGGGCACTGTGTGGGGACAGATTGGCTACATAGGGAAGGTGAAGGTGGTAGACTTTGATGTTTCAGCCTCAGGGTCCCAGGAGGAGGGCAGGGAAATCGGATGCTCAGCAGGGAGAGCTGATGGGGTCCCCTTGTGGCAACCCTCAGCAGTCAGCATTTCAGGCCGGTCTGAATAGAGAGGTGGCTGGGTGGAGGGCAGTGTGAGCTGAGAGGGGGTGAAGAGGGCAGAAATGAAGCCCAGTGGGTAGTAAAGGGTCTCGGGAAGGACCCAGGGCCAGCCACCAACACCCTCCCAAGAGGCCTCTCTAACTCAGCCACCCCTTCCAGCCAGCTGCCCCGGAAATGCTGGAGCAGCAGAAACACAGTGTGAACTGCTGGCTCACACTAGGAGGCCCCTGTGTCTGCAGGGTCTGTCCTCAGGAGAGGTCAGGAGGAAGGTGCCGGAGTGGGGGTCGGGCCAGCCGTCTCAGGGGTTACGGGAAGAGGAACCAAAGGAAGCCTGGACTTTGGCAGAGCCCTGCCTGGGCGCCCTGAGTTGGAGCACGCATGGGTGGGGAGCTCACAGCAGCTGCTCCTCCCAAGGAGGAGCCCCCTACCAGGAGGGCTGAGAGGTGGGCCTTGCTGCTGGACCCCTGCCTGGGCCAGGAGGATGGAGGAGCATTTATCCCAACTGTTTCATACTCGGGGCCCTAGAACAAACAGGGCCAAAGCAGACATCTCTTTTCCCCAGCTCCTGGGAGGTCTGCCCAGAGCAGACGCATGTCCGGGGCTCTGCACCCATGGGGGATACACGGAGGGATCTCAGAAGGCACACATGGCCGCAGTGCCAGGCCACATTTTAAAGCAAAATTTCTAGAGGTTATTTCACAGCCCACAAAGGCAGGTCCCTTGGTTCCCTCCCAGGGACCCCCAAATGCCAAGAGACCAGAATTGGATAATGAATCCCTCTCTAGTCCAGCTTTATCAGCTAATGGCAGCTAAAAGCAATTTTACACAAAATAATGTATCGGATATAATTGCTCCTGGGCACAGCTCCCAAATTCCAACCTGCAACCCAAAGCCAAACATGCCTGTTAATGATTAAACCTCTGGAACTGGTGCTGAGGGGCAGAGTGTCAGGGAGGGGCTCCTGGCAGGGGCCCAGGGGGGGCCCCGCCCAGCAGGAACCGGTTCCTACCCAACAGAGGAGGGGAAGCACTTCAGCAAGGGAAAGCTAAATACTGTCTCATCCTGCCACCGGGATGGCAAACAGGCATCCCATTGTCTCTCAGGCAGCAGACCACGGTCACGGCCCAGGTTACCCCCATCTGAGGTCAGGATGAAGGCCCAGGGAGTCTGGAGCACCCTAGCTCAGGGCAGGGGGGACCAAGGCAGGGAGGGCCCTGCCTCTGCTGCCTCCCTGTGCACCCAGGGACATTCTTGGAAAATGTCTTGCATTGCACAGAGGGCTTAAACCACGTGCAATGAATGGGTATAGGTGGGCACCAGCATAACAAAATCCATATTTGGCAACAGAAAGCAAATGTGGGCCATTCTCCAAGGTGGCCAAGAGTTTTGGATTTATACTCAGAGAGGCCTGGGCTCCAATCCCAGCTCTGCCACTCTTTAGATGTCACATGATGTCTCTAAGCCTCAGTTTCCTCATCTGTAAACTGGGGACACGGTACCTGAGATGACGCACATAAAACACCAAGCACCGTGGTCCTGGCACGCAGTAAATGCCACGGATTCTGTTCCGCGGTGAGATCCTCTCCTAGGCTCAGCCGCCTACTGTCTGTTGGTGTATCTGCAGGCTGATGTTGGACAGTGTTTGGGTTCAGTGTTTGGGGCTGACTGAGGAGAATGAGGGAGCAGGGAGACGAGCACCTGTAACCCTGTTCCCTAATGTGGGGGAGTCAGGAGTCAGTGTGAAGGGATGTATAGTTTTATATATAACAGCTATATTGATATATAATTCAGCCAGCATAAAAAACCCTTTTAAAGCATACAATTAATTGGGCTTTAGTATATCTGCAAAGGTGCACAGCTATCACCATTATCTAATTCCATCATTTCCATCACCTTAAAAAGAAACCCCGTGCCCAGTAGCAGTCACTCCCCCTCCCTGGCCCCTGGCCCCTGCTCCTGGCCACCACTACTTGACTTTCTCTCCCTGTGGATTTCCCTATTCTGGACATTTTGTGTAAACAGAATCATACAAAGTGTGTTTCTTGTGTGTCTGGCTTCTTTCACCTAGCATAAAATGTTCAATGGTGACGCATATGTCAGTACTTCATTCCTTTTTATGGCTGAATAATATTCCATCGTGTGGGTGGACCCCATTTTGTTTATCGGTGCATCAGTTCATGGACATCTGGGTTGTTTCCACCTTTTGGCTACTGTGAGTAGTGCCGCCAGGCTCATTTGTGTGCAGGTTTTTGACTGGATAGATGTTTTCACTTCTCTTGGGTATATACCTAGCAGTGGCATTGCTGGGTTATATGGTAGCAAGAATGTTATCTAAAGTCACAGGAAAAAAAAAACAATAATTACATAATATGAAAGATAGGAGGGCGATGTAATGTAGTTAAATGTCCATCTTCCAAATTGTGGAGTCCATAGCATCTGAAATCTGGCAAGTCAGAGACCAGAGACAGACATGGAGCTGCAGGAGCAACTGTGAGCCAAAACAGACACAGCGAGATGGAAGACCAGCCCAGAGGGCCCCTGGCAGGCAACTGCAGTAGTGGGCGGTGGTGGGGAGGGGGGGCCCACAGTGTAGCTTTGCACCCCAAGCCCCTCTGTGTTATTTGTGCCTGTGGGTTGTCGCCTGCATCGAAAAGACACTTTACTAATTATAAAATATTTGGAGTCACCAGCCATTCCAGAACTAAAAATTTAAGTTAGCTGGAAAATCAGGTTCCATTTGCCATTTGTTAGAACACAGCCTTTGCCTCAGACAGCATCTGCCTCCCTCCCACTTCCACCAGCAAGCCTCAGTCCATCCGGGGAGCCATGGATTCAGGAGGGGGAGTCCTTGCCTCCTCCTGGGGAGCTCTCCAAACCCGCAAAGGCAACTCTCCTGTTCCTCTGAGCCTTGTCTTCTGCCGGCTAAACTTCATCCACCTCCTTGGCTGTCTGATGGACATATATTCTATGATCCTTTCTGGCCAGGAGCCCTGGGGCACTCAGGTGTGCAGGGAGTCGGGGTGCTCTGCTGGCCTCTGTTGGGAATGTGTCATCTACTCACCCACTTGCCCATCATCCATCCATCCATCTACCCACTCACCCACCCACCCACTCACTATCCACCTATCCTTCCATCCATCACCTGCTGATGCCTCCTCCTAGCCAGCCGCACTGGCCCTGCCCTCAGGGAGTGTCCAGTGTGAGGACCACACTGACCTGTGCACCAGCAGGGACCACATAAGGGGTCAGAAGAGCCACGGCAGAGGTCAGCCCCAGGAGTGTCAAGGGAGATTTCTGCTTGGGGGAGGCAATGGGGAATATGCTTTGAATAGAAAGCTCTGAGTCGGGGCCGCGGAGAGCTGGAGAAACGGACCTACTCAGAGGTCAGGTCCGATGGGGTATGCTGGCGCCACTGCTAGTGACCGTTCTACAGCCGCCCCAGCCTCCTTCCGCAGACACTGTGTTTCAGGGCCTCTGGCAGACACCCCAGCTCCAGAGCAGTACATGCACTGACAAGCTGGGGCTTGGACCCCCTCCAAGCTGCTTCTCCAGGCGGGGCATCAACTGTGGGCACAGACTTTATCCGCCTGTGCAAGCAAGAAATGATAACCACCGTGGACTGTTCTTGGGGGTCCATTTAGCAAGAGTTTCTAGAACACCTGGTATGTGTCAGACACAGTTCTAGCCTTTGGGGAAAGGGCTGTGAGCCAAAGTCCTGCCCTCGGGGCCCAGTGAATTAGAGAGAGAGGGCACTGAGGCTGGCAGCACACAGCAGAGGGGCTGCCCCGCCTCTTCTGTGAGAGAGTGCAGGTGCACAGGGCCCTGGGCCTGCCTCACTCAGACGGGTGTGTGTGTGTGTACATGCGTGTGTGCGTGTGGCTAGGAGCCCACTCCAACTCCTCTCTCTACTGGGGGCAGACCCCAAACCAACTTTGAGGAACGAGGCACCTGCAGACTCTGTCTGGTGGAGACATTCTGCTGACCACGCTGTGGTTCTGTAAAGCTTCTTTTCCCCTTAAAAAAAAAAAGAAATCAGGACTTCCCAGGTTGGAGGCTGGGGTGCAACAAACAGATGAGGCCCTTCCTCCTCTAGACCCACCCGGCCTCGGCAGAAGGGCCCCCTTGTCCTCTGGGCTCAGGCTCCCAGGCCCGTCGGGCTGGCCTCCTGGACGCCTGGCCTCGGGTCCCGCGGTGACGAGGTCCGCTCAGAGGTCGCGGGCTGTGTCCGGGAGGGTGGCGGGGCGGGGCTCTCCCGAGGTAAGGAGTTAAACTGGGTGCCCTGGGAAGGGATGGTGCTGAGGAGAGGCTGGGGACCTGCAGGCGGAGAGGCCCGCGCCGGGGCGGCCAGCAGCGGGATGAGGGGGTGCGGGCAGGAGCCTGGCGGCTGGCGGGGGAGGGGTGCTGACTGCTGAGGCCACCCCACACCCCTCAGGGAAGGGGCCCGGAAAGGGGCGGGAGCGCAGGAAGAGCCTGGGCGCTCTGGTTATCCACGTCTAGGACACTGGACCGGAGAATGGAAGGGGAGGCTCCGGGAAGCAGGCCCCGCCCCAGCCGCGCTAGCCTGTCCCGTCCCCCGCACGGTTCTCCCTGCTTGGCACAGTCCAGCACCCCAGGAAGGGGCCCGCAGGCTGGACCTTGTCTGAGCCTGGGGCCAGGGTGTGACCCCAGTACCACGGGAGGCTGTCCGGGAATGAAGAGGTCCGGGTCCTGCCCACCTCCCTGCCCCAGTGAAGCACTTCGTCCAGCAGAGCGGCAGGGCACTGCCTGGGCAGGTGGGATGCTCAGGGCCCTTCACCGAGACCACCTCCAGGGAGCAGGAAGCGCCTTCCCCAGATGCAGACACGGGGCTCGAACAGCAGCCGCAGCCGTGGCTGCCATGCCGACGTGCACACACACCTGGGGATTCCGCTCACTAATGGATGACGCCCTCTGAGCCGCCAGTGTCCAGAGGTGTGGCCAGGGAGCTTGGTGCCAGGGCCCACCCAGAGGGGATCAGAGCCAGCAACACACTTGGGAAAGTGTGCTTCGTCCATGTGCGCAGCAACGGGCAGCAGGAAGCGCAGGGCACAGGGCAGAAAGTGGCCCTGGAGTGGGACCACAGCCCTGAGGGGCCGTGCAGCCAGGGGCCGGAGCACCAGACGGGTACTGGGGTGTGCTGACTGGACGGGCTGTAAAAGCTCCTCGTGGGACTGAGCTGATCAAGCCCCTCAAATCTGGCTTGGCCCCAGGGCTGGCTGGGGCTGGGATGGGGGCAGGAGAAGAGCCAGTATCATCACGGTGCAGAGAGTTAGGCCAGACCCGAGATCCATCTGTGGGGGATCAGAGGCCCACACCAGTGCCCCACATACCATCCTAAGGCCATGTGGTTCTTCTGAGACCCAGGCCTGGGGAGATATTGAAAGGTGGATCCTTAGGGTCCCTTGTTGCTAAGAGACAGCTGGAGGAAAAGCTGGTCCCAGGATATGGCTCCAACAGCAAAAGTTCCTGGGACTATCCCACAGGGGCCCAGCACTCTCATGAGACACACCCCTTACGCCCACTAGGCTCACACGTGCACACCCAAGGCAGGGGCAGCTGCACTCAGGCAGCAGCTCGAGCAGAGGCCGGTGCACAGCTAGACAGGCTCAGCGCTGGTCTCTGGCCTGGGGAGCACCCTGTTCCCTCCCTCTTAGGGCAGTCAGACATTGGAGACAGAGACAGAGGGCCTTGAATGCCAGGCAAAGGTCAAACTTTATACTGTAGGCAGTTGAGAGCCAGAGGGTTTCAGGGTGACCTAGGCATATGTGGGTGACTAGTGAAGGAGGCCGCCCTGTGCCTGTGTGACTGCATCTGGGGACAGGAAGCTCTGTGAGCAGCGCTGCTGTCTATGAAGAGGGACCCGGGGGGCCTGGGTTAGAGGAGGCTGCGGAGCTGCAGAAATGGGGCTGGGGGCTGGGGAAAGCCAAGGCCTCTGGCATTTGCCCCAGGATGCCTGGGGATGGCTGCTTGGATCCTGGGTCTTTGGGCCGCCTACCCCTCCCTTGGAGACCCAGCAGAGCTGGTGCTGCCCCACTTCAGAGCCCTTTATGGAGGGTGGCTTTGCCCCACCTCCACCCCCCAGCCACGCAGAATGCCATGACACCCAAACTCCAGTAGGGGCAGGTGCAGGGCAACACACCGCCGTGTCCTTAGGAGGCCCCACACGCTGGCCTGAACCTGGCCTGTAACTGCAGCTCTTGGAGCCTTCCAGAGCCCAGATCCCCACCTGAGATCAAACCAAAGACCTGGTTTAAGGTCCCTCACTTGGCCTGTGGCCTCCTGATGCCCCGCCCCACGGTGCGCCCTTGGGCCAGCCCCTCGGGGTCCCGGGACTCGCTTCCTATCCGTGAAATGAGAGGCACCCTTGCTCCTTCTGGGCTTGCTTCTGGGTGCCGGGCCCTTGCCGAGAGATGGGGTTGCAGAGGGATACAGACACAGTGGAAAGACAGACTCGTACTCAGAGGGCGGCACACGTGACAGTGGGAACAGAAAAGAGGGAGGGGAGGCGTTCAGGGTAGCAACATCAGTTTTGACCCTTGAAGGCTGGAATGAGGCAGAGCCGGGCTGCCTCCCCCTCCCCCGCTCCCTACCAGCACCCAGCAGTGGCCTTTGCCTGCTTGGTGAAATAAGTTGTCATTAGGAGTAGCTATCAGTAACTACCAATAGCTGTGAAGCCTATTGACTCATCCAACCTGGTTTGCCTTCCAGCGGCGCAAACCTGAGCTTTAAGGTAAGTCTTAGGCTCTCCAATTCACAAAGAGGAGTCTGAGAGTCAGAGTGGTGCAGGTCGCTCACTGTCACCCCATGTTGAGCGGTGCTGAGCCTAGGTGGAGGGGAGATGCAGCCCTGGGACCCCAGAACGGGCGATGCCGAAGATCCTGCCCTGCAGCCTGGACAGCTGGTGCCTTGGGGCAGCCCATTCAGGAGAGCTCCTGGAGAGAATCCCAGGGTGACCCTCCCAAGGACAGCGGAGCCCATGGTCCAGCTCACACCCTTGCCTCTGGCCTGCCCTGAGTTTGGGAGCAGGAAATGGGGGCAAGGCTGAGCTCCCCGAGGCTGTTTTCTTGCTGTAGGATTTCATGAGATAAAGCCTGCTAAGTGCTTAAGCTCAAAATCCAGAGGTAAACAAGGTGAGAAGGGGGTGGACCAGGGGCAGCTTCCTGGGGGATGGAGTATCTGGGCTGAGTCTCAAAGATCAAATCGGATTCAAATCGGGGGAAATGGAATAAGGGTGCCCTGGGGCCAGGTGACAGCAGGAGCGAAGGAGGCAGGCCAGGGAGTGAGAAGAGGAGGCTGGAGCAGGGTGTGGTCAGGCCCCAGAGGAGCCAGGATGGAGGGTCCAGGGGATCGGGAGCGGGCTGTGGGGAGCAGGGACACAGGCCTCCTTCAGCACATGGGACCCCAAATCACTGGCAGATCACTTCTATGTTGAGCTCTAAAAGGGCCACCAGGGAGGCCTGGGGGATGTCACCACTTTTGTTTGCCTGCAAGGCCAGCTTCTTGGGGAAGCACTGTTGCCTAGCTCTGACCAAGCTCAGTCAGAGATCCCCAACCAGGAGGTCGTGGGGGCAAAGAAGGCTGGCTTTGAGGTCCAGGGGCTCCACTTGGGGCCTCCGAGGGGTCAGCTCCATGGATCTCTGCCTACAGCCCTCTGAAAAGATGAGAAATCTGGACTGGCAAGTAACCAGATGGGTTGTTTCCAGGCCGACACGCCCTGAGCCAGTGCCCATAGGCCCATGTGAGACCAGTGTCCTCCAGCCCCACTCCTGGCCTGGCGCTCAGATCAGAGGGGCCCTGGCAAGGGCCCCTGGATGGTGGAACTGCAGGCATGTGGCTCCTGCCCACAGGTGTGGGAGCACATCCTGCCTACTTGAGCTGGGCCACTGGTTGTCTGTCCTCTCTGGGCCTCAGTTTTCTCCTCCGCCAAATGGGGGTGAGGGCCAGGCTCATCTCCTAGGGGCTGTGGCCAGGAGAGCATGGGAGCTCCAAGCACGGGGCACACTAGAGGCTCAGGTCAGCAACCTCACGAGTCCACTCAGCCTTTGGGGAGGTCACAAAGTGCAGGAGGTGCAGGGGAGGCTTCCAACAGGCAGGGTTCTGGAACAGAGGCCTGTGCTCGAGCCCCTCAGTGTCCCCTCCAGGTGCAGCCCCTGTTCCTTGCCTCCTACTGGGCCTGGTGTGACAAGGCCCACCGGGGCCTTTGGGACTCGAACAGCTGGAGCTCCTCCCTGCTAGGTGTGGCCAGTCACCCTTAGGGGAAGGTCACCTGCACCATCCATATCGTGGGACCTGTGCCACTTGTGGGGTGCCCAGTGAGTCCCTCTGCAACCCCTGCCCAGCTAGGAAGCAGTGGGACACCTGTCGTCTTTCTGCGGTGCTGCCCCCAAGCCACTTCCTCCCAGGAGGAGGAGTGGGCACTGCCCTGGTGAGGCTCTGGAAACCCCAGGAAAGAGCAGTGGGTTCTGGCTCAGCACTAGGCCTTTAGCTCAGCCCCGTCCCAGAGCCTCATCGCAGGAATAGCCGACTCCTAGCAGAGGGCTTGCTGGATGGCGCTCCCCACCTACATCTCAAGCCTGGACTGCCACCCCGCCAGGGCAGTGAACTGTCAGGGCCACGGGCTCTGCGGTCAGGCTCAGGTTCAAGTCCCCGCCCGGGCACTTAGCAGCTGTGTGGCCTCAGGCGGGTTTCTCAACCTCTCTGACTCTGTTCACTCACCAAAAAAGTGGGAGTGACAATTGTTCCTTCCCCTGAGAGTCATAGTTTTACCAAGTTGTTGCCTGCAAAGAAGTTTGGCCCTTAGGGATAAAAACCCAACTTTCAGAGGAGGAGCAGGGTTTTGAATGGAAAGGGGCTGGAGAGCCTGGCCCGTGGGCAGAGGGTCCAGAACCCTGTGGCATCGAGGGGATGGGAACAGGACAGATGCAGAGACCAAGAGTCTGACGCTGGTGAGGAGGATGAAAAGCAGTGGGAGGGTGAGTTGGCCACAGGAGCCACCAGTCACTCACTCATTCATCCACCACCTACTCATTTGTCGGTTCATTCCCTGTATTTCTTGAACACCGATTATGTGCAGGGCACTGTTCCTGGTGTAGGGGGACTTCTCCGTGAAGCATTTGTTTCAGAAGTGAGAGGCAGGCATTTTGGGGGGAATATACTTTATATACAATATTACGTTGGCTTCAGGTGTATGACATAGTGACTGTCTAATTATACACATTACTGCATGCTCACTACTCTAAGCGTAGGTCACCCTTGCTACCATACTGAGATATTACACTTTTATTGGTTATATTCCCTATGCTGGACTTCCGTTCCTGTGACTAAGTTATTTTACAATTTGAAGTTTGAACCTCCATATCCCCTTCACCTTTTTCACCCATCCCCACACTTCCCTTCCCTATGGTAAAACCAACAGTCTGTTGTCAGTATTTATGACTCAATTTCTTTTTGTTTGTTGTGTTTTTTAGATTCCGTATAAAAGTGAAATCTTATGGTATTTGTCTTTCTCCATCTGACTTATTTCACTTGGCATAATGCCCTCTAGGTCCATTCGTGTTGTTACAAATGGTAAGACCTCATTCTTTTTTATGGCTAAGTAATAATCCATTGTGTATATGTACCACATCTTTATCCATTCATCTATTGATGGGCGCTTAGATTGCTTCCACATCTTAGTTATTGTAAATAACGTTATAATAAACAAAGGGGTGCATATGTCTCTTCAAATTAATGATTTTTTTCTTTGTGTAAACTCGCAGAAGAGGAATTACTGGATTGTGTGGGATTTCTATATTTACTGTTTTGAGGAACCTCCATACTGCGTCCCATAGTAGCTGCACCAATTCACAATCCTACCAGCAGTGCACAAGGGTGCCTTTTTCTCTACATCCACTTGTTATTTCTTATTTTGTTGATATTAGCCACTGCAGATTTTAAATAATACATAGAATGCTATCCAGAGAACTATGAAAGAGCAAAGGGCAAAGGGCATGCCTGGGTTGGGGAGGAGTCAGGGATGGCCTACCTGATGAGACTGTATTAAGCAGAGATGGGATGGAAGGGAGGCAGGGGCATGTGTGGGAGGCTTCATGGGCCAGCACAGTCACCCCAGGCCCTGTGCATGCCATCTGAAATTCTTCATAATTCTCTTTGAATTTGTGTTTTGTAAGTGGCATCTGGGGATAATGGCTCATGCCCATGTTGTTCCCCTTCCTTCAGGTTCCCTGTCTCTTGGCTGCCTGCCTCCCTTCTGGCTGGTGTCCCAGACCCCATCAGAGCCACACACACACACCAGCCCAGCAATTGCTGCCACCTGCCCCCAGTGGGGATGTGGGCATGAGGACAGGGAGGGTCAGGGACAGTTGCACTTGCCCCCTGGCATCTCGGGTGGGACAGCGGGTGGCTGATCCCACCGTGGCAGGCAACCACACAGCATGTTCTGTAGGTGATTTGGCAGGGGTGAGCCTCTCACCCACCTCCAATCCAGGTACTGAGAGCTTCCTGTACAGAGGTTGTCACCCCCTGGGGGTCTCCCATGGGAAGGGGAGATGGCTCTCCGGCCCCCATTAGTAGTGGTTACTCAGCAGCCTGTGGTTTGTGCTTTCACCGAGTGTGGGGCCCTGGGCTCCTATCAGGTCTGCGCGTTCACAGCCAGCATCCCGGTGCCCCAGGGAGCACAACATTAAGTAATGACAGGTCAAGAAGACAGACTGGGAGAAAATAAATTATTTTATATTTTAGTGCATGTAATGACACTTTCTTTTCCTGCTCTTTGGATGAGGAGTCCCATATTTTCATCCTGCACTGGGTCCCCCAAATTATGTTGCCATCTCAGCTCATGTGGAATCTGAGGGAAGGACTTCTGAGACAGAAGGAAGAGCAAGTGCAGGGCCCTGAGGCAGGACTATGGTTGGCAGCGTTGAGCAAGGTGGCCCGTGTGGCTGGGAGGAGGTGAAACGGGACGGGAGGTAGCATCTGTGCTGACCCTGCAGGCTGTGAAGGGCTTGGGCTCTGCTGGGTGAGGTGGAGAGCTCGGGAGGGTTTTAAGAGGAGCAAAATGATCTTACTTTAAAAGTATCGTGCCAGGTGCTGGGTTCAGAATGGACTCATGGTCAGGTGGTGCATGGTGAGCAGGTAGCAAAGGGAGAAGCAGGGGGACCAGTAAGGGACCCAAGTAAGGGTGATGCCATCTTGGCCTGGGGTGGTAGCAGTGGAAGTGGCAAGGCCTGATAAGATTCTGGAGATGTTTTGAAGGTTGAGCTGAATTTCCTGGGAGACTGGATCTGGGGTATGAGACAAAGAGGACCCAAGGGCGACTCTAGGGTTTTAGCCTGAATGATTGGAAAGATGGGGTACCTTCAGCTGACATGAGGAATGCTGTGAAGGCGTGATGGTGGGGAGTGTATCAGTCTCTGACTGCTGCTGTAACAAGTCACTGCAAACTATGAGGTTCAAAACAGCTCACGTGTGCTTTCTTTACAGCTCTGGAGGCTAGAAATTTGAAATCAGTCTCACTGGGCTAAAACCAAGGTGTCAGAACTGGCTTCTTCTGGAAAATCTGTGTCCTTGTCTCTAGCTCCTGGAAGCCACCTGCATTCTGGCTTATGACCCTTTCCTTGCATCACTCCAACCACTTGCCTCTGTTGTCATGTCTCCTTCTTTCTCCTCTGACTTTCTTACCCTCCTTTTATAAGGACTCTTGTGATGGCCTTTAGGATCCACCTGGATAATCCAGGATCATCTTTGCATCTCAAGATCCCTAATCACATCTGCAAGTCCTTTTTGCCACATAAGGTAATATCCACAGGTTCTGGGATTAGGATGTGATTATTTGGGGGGGCTGTTATTCAGCCTACTATAGGGATTTAAAAACCAGGGTTTCGGTTTTAGACATATTAAGCCAAGAAGCCTATTAAATATATAAGTAGAGATGCTGAGAAGATAAGTTAGGTTAAGGAATATGGAGCTTAGGAGAAAGGTCCAGGCTGCAGATATACATTTGGGAGTCACCAATGTACAAATAGCATTTAAAACCATGAAAATGGATAAGATCATGTCAGGATCATCATCATTTCCTCAAGTTAAAGGACTCTCCCAAAAGATGGAGATATAAAAAAGGAGAGAAAAGAAAATTGAGAAACTAAACTAGAAGGTCCAATATCTGAATGTCAGCAATTCTAGGGAAAAAAAGGCACACAGAGATAACAGAAAATGAAATTATCAAAGAAATTGTTAAGAAAGACAGCAGAACCCAAGGATATAAATATCCTGATGGGGAAAAATATCCCACCAAGTTACCAGCATAGTTACTAGTTAAAAATCTATATCAGTACACTTCATCTTAAAATTTCAAATCAACAGGAATAAAGATAAGACCCTAAAAGCTTTCAAATAGAAAAAAGCAGGTTATCTTCAAAGGGTGAGGTAGCAGAATCATTTCCACAGCAACACTGGAAGTAAGATGACAGTGGAATCATGCCTTCAGAATTCTGATGGACGGTGATCTCCAATCCGGAGTGCTATACCCAGCCAAACTCTTAGTCAGTGGTGAGAGTAGAACAAAGACACTTTCAGAATGCAAAATTTTAGAAAATTTACCTCCCATGCACTCTCTCTCAAGAAGCTACTGAAGAATGTGCTTTGTTATGAAAAAGATGCAAACTCAAGAAAGAGGAAGATAAAGATCCAGGAAACAGATACCTCATTAAGAGAGGAGGACAAGGAGAATCCCCTGGACAACAGCAAAGGAAAATCCCAGGACAGGACAACTGCCAGGCAGTAGACTCGGCAACCACTCGGACTGAGATGTACTAACTCCTAAAGAACAAAACACTATGGAAGAAAGAAATGTAATCCTGACTGATATATTTTTGTTACAATTAAATATGTATGTTCCTTAAAAATCTTGCCTTCCTTAAACACCATTCATTAAAAATAACAGGGCTTACAGAGAAAAGAGGGTTAGACACAGACTACTCGAGATCCATGGAACATTTTTAAGAGTTGGATTTATTGAGGTATAATTTATATACAATAAAGTTGTTCCTTTTGAACTATATAATTTGATGTTTTGAAAAATATAGTCATTTCACCACCACCATCAAGACATAGAACATTTCCATCACCCTGAACATTCCTTACCCCCTCATCTTCCAGCAATGACGGGTCTAGTTTCTGCCCCTATAACATTCCAGAATGTCGTATGAATGGTGGCGTACAGTACACTGTCTTTGTGTCTGACCCCTTTCACTTAGCATAATGCTGTTTTTAGATGTATCTATTTTGCTGTCACTGCCAGTTAGTTTGTTCCTGTTTATTGCTGAAGCCATATTCCATTGTACAGATGTTCCACATTCACCATTTGGACACAGGTTGGGTGATTTCCAGTTTGAGCTTATTATGACAAATGCTGTATGACCTTCACATACAGGTCTGTGCTGTGTGAGCTTTCTACTTTCATTTCTCAAGGGTAAATGACAAGAAGTTGGACTGTTTCTCAATATGCACAAACACACACACACATATGCACACAATTTCATAAGAAAATACCAAGCTGTTTTCCAAAAGGGCTGAACTGTTTTGCACCCCCACCAGCAATGTATGAACATCCTAAGTGTTCCGCCTCCCTGCCAACACAATATTGTCAGTCTTACTCGTTTTTAGTCTTTATAGGAGGTATGTGGTGGTATCTCATTGATGGTGACTAATGACCTTTTCATATGCTTATATGTCATCCATATCTCTGCTGAATTATCACTTCAAATTTTTTGCTCATTTTTTGGGGTTGTCTGTCTTATTGGGTTATAAGAGCTATTTATATATTCTGTGTACAAGTCCTGTATTAGATTTGTGATTTGTACCTTAGAACTTTGTAACTGGAGCCCTAATAAAAATGACAATGATACTAATAAAGCTACTATCAGGGTCATTTCTTCTATGGCATCAGCACCTAAAATCACAGCTGGTCCTTGTCCTTCCTTGGCAGCCTTAGCCTTTAGGCTTCTGCTTTCTCCTTGAAGATGTTGACCCTTGCAGACATTCACTTCCAAAAGAGACCAGTTTCAGCAACAATAAAAATGCAATCTGGAGGTAGTTTTCTTATCAACCAAAAGCAAGTAAAATGTTTTAATATGAGGGAATATCTTTGCAGCTTCTCATCTGCATGCTCAGCTCCCCCAGACAGATTGAATGTGGAGGGTAATGAAGTGGCCCTCCCCTACACCATCCTGCACTAAGGGAAGGCTTGTCTTGGGACTTTTCAGCTTACCTATTTCTTAAGGCCTTCATATATTGCTAAAGCCTTCTTCTTAATCATTGGAACACTTGCCCTTGATGGCTTCAAAACATTAACAAATATGCTGGGGAAATTGTCTGTGAACAACTTGATTTCCGGGTTGTGCTGACATCCTTCCCTGCTTACAATCACCTGTGAGTAATTTGCATTAACAAAACACATGTTGTAGCAGAACAGTCTGTACACAACTTGGCTCAGCAGTGAATAGTGTTTACACGGGCACAACAGTGGGATCCTGAATATTGTTTAAACCAAAAATAGGACATAATTGTGCTGTGAAAAAGGGAAGGATGTGTTGGAAGAGGACATGTAAGATTGCCAGTTTCTCATCTGCCTTAATAGCGAGCCAGTTGATAATAGCTAGCACTAAAAAAATCAAGCAATAACAGTGTAAGCACAAAATTTACAAATGTGAAAACGACACACACACAAACTGTAAAAGAATTGAGAGAGGTTGCCCCTGTGGCTGTGACTTGGAGGTGGGCCTGGGCCTACTGTTTTTCATCAGAGGCCATGACATACTATTTGTCTGGTTAAAAATTAAGTCCATGGATTATTTTGATAAGAATGAGAACTAATTTTAAATATAAAGAAAGTTAGTATTTTGTCCAAACAGAACTATTTTTGCATGTGTGGGTTTTTGAATTGGAATTTGAATCTTTTTGACTCCAATCACCATGTTACAAGTAGAGAGCACTAGAGACTGATTTGGGAGGAGAGAAGACACAAGTGATGGGCTGTCACCCATACCAGTGTGTGTGTGTGTGTGTGTGTGTGTGTGTGTGTAAATTCCCCTCAGCCAGCCAAAGTTCTCCAGCAAAGCTTCCGCATAGCCTTGACATGTTCTTCACACTTCATTCAACTCAGCTGCCTTTCTTGCCCAGCTGGACAGGCCAAGGAGTTGGCAATTTCCCTTCAGGGTCACTGAGAGGCATGTCCACGGTCCTCCTTGCTCCCTTAGAGGAGGTTCCTGAACTTGTCCGGACTCTCCTCAGGCATCCCAATACAAACTGTAGCTATCAAGTCATATTTATCTCACATACCAAGAGGGTCAGACCTGCTGCCAGCTGCCTCTTTGGTGTTAGCAAAAAGAACAGATCACCCTGTTCCAGCCTGTGTTCTTGTCTGCGTGAAGGAGGCTGAGGTGGGTGAGCAGAAGAGATGTGCTCAGCTGGCAGGGGCGTTTCAAGGTCAGGTTGGCAAGCCTGGGACCCAAGGCTGCAGATGAGCAGGTTAGCATGATGGCTCCAGAGACCAGGGACTGTCCTGGCCTGGCAGCAGCATCTTGCCCAATACAGCGTAACAGCAAATGCCTGGTGGGAATCACTGTGTTGCACATCTTTTAATTTTATGTAATCCAAGCAATATTTCTTGAGGTAGGCTGTTATTATCCCCATTTTACAGATGACCAAACTGAGGCACAGAAAGGTTGCATAGGTTGTGAAAAATTACACCAGCAGAGCTAAGTAGCAGGTGGTTTAGCTCCACAGTTCAGAGCTCCGAGGTACTATGAGAAAGCACATTTTGTTAACTTCTTGCTACAAAATATCTAATTAGTTTTTGCAAAATGGATTCTTAGCTCATAAAAGGGTGCAAAGTGTATAAGACAGCAGAGTTTGGAGTCAGAACTGGATTGGAATCTTGGCTCTCTGCCTGGGGAGGCCCATCTCCAGAGACTGCATCTACATGTCCTGGCCCTCCAAATCCAATGGGTTTCCCCAGTGAAGTGCCCTCATGAGAGGTCAGGGAATCAATCCGGCTCCTCCTGGTGGGGTCCTTGGACAGACTGTGTCACCTGACCCAGGTCAGGCCTCTCTTGGGGACTCTCATTTGCTGGCGGCAACCCCTCCCTCTCCCCTCCAACTCTGGAGGTGTAACTGCTGCCCCACCCCGTGCTGGTCCTGGAATCCTGCCCTCTTCCTCTAGTTCCCGACCGACCCCCCTTCTGGAGGCAGTTCCCCTTTGTAAATAAGCCTCCTGGAATTTCCCTAACTGGCGGAAGCCATCTGTTTTCCCACGGGACCCTGACTGATGTGACAGCGTCATGAATAACGGGGGAAACTGGAAGCACCTGAAGTGTGGAAGAGTACAGGAGAGGAGGGCTGATTAGGGGCCCTGCACAGCGGCTCGGCGGGAGGTGGTGCAGCCAGTGGAAAGGATGTTTGGAAAAACCATTATAACCAAGTGGAGTAAGGGGACGCTAGGGTAGGAGGCCTGGAGAAGAACAAAAGACCCGAGACTAAAGTGTGCTTAGGGGAGGACCTCCCTGATCTCCCTGCAAGCAGGACCTCAGGTCCAGCATGGAGACGCAGGAAAGGTCAGAAATGAGCGAGTCAATGAGTGTCCTGGCCCAGCACAGGCCTCCCTGCTTCGCACCGAAGTCCCAGGCGGATCCCAGGAAGAGGGGAGAAGGCGTTTCAGGGCTCAGACCAGGATCTGGGCGGTGTCTGTGTGCGTGTGTGCGCGCGCGCGCGTGGATCCATCTTTGCGGGGGCGTTGCACACCCTCCCTGGGCGCAGGGGGCCCACCGCCTGAGAACTCCCCTCCCCTCCTCGGAGCCCCGCCCGACTCCACGCCCTCCTTGGGCGCTCCGCCCCACCTGGGCGGGGCTTGGCCCGCGTCCCAGCCCCAGACGGCGCACGTCCCCGCCGCGTGGCCCTAGGCTAGCGGCGAGACCCTTGCGGGCGTCGCGGAACACCTGCCCCTTGGGGTGCCCGCAGGGCTGCGCTGAGGGCCGCGAGCTGGGCGTGCGAACCCCTTCTGCAAAGACCTCACCCCGCCCCGGGCGGTAACCCCGCCGCTAGGCTTCGCCACGGCGACAGGCCCGTGTGCGAATCGGAACCGCCTGAGGCCCC
>JAVSCE010012792.1:0-15558 GCA_032199065.1 Smutsia gigantea | reverse complement strand
GTAGAGAAGACAAGTAGTGACTCTGTGGCATCTTACTACACTGATGGACAGTGACTGCAGTGGGGTTGGGTGGGGGCTTGATAATATGGGTGAATGTGGTAACCACAATGTCTTTCATGTGAAACCTTCATAAGACTGTATGTCAATGACACCTTAATAAAAAAAAGAGAATCAGGTTTGTGTTCTATTGATCAACTCAATAATTTTTACAAAAATACCATTAACATCTGCTTTTCCATTACATTTGTTTCTACTTCTTTTTAAGGTCTTTCTGTTGTCCTATTGGGCTTTAGATTTCACTGCTAATTTCATTTGCTCTACTTCTCTAGGAGATGTATTTATAAATGTATATTTATCTTCCAGCACTTTTTTGGCTATACCCCACATGTTTGGTTTTGAGTAGGGCTCTCATCAACCTTGACTGACCTTACAATTCACTTTCCTCTTCATTGCAAGAGTAATTTGGGTTATTTTAGCTTTAACTTTGTCATTAATTTCTAATTTTATTACCTTGTGATCAGAAAATATGGCCTGGGATTTCTGCTTTAGAGAATTTGTTGTCATCTATGTTTGGAAAGATTATTTTTAGTCTTGGTTATGAAAGTATATGAAGTTTAGCTTCATAAATGTGCAATTAAAAGCTCAACTATATAGTAATGCTTTTGTGTTTTTGATATCAGTTCCTGGGAAGTTGTGTGTTAAATTCTACCAATATGTTTGGGAATTTGTTATTCTGTATGTCTATTAGTTTTTCTTTTATTTATTTCAAAATTCTGTTGTTCATAGCTTTTATGTCTTTGTAAAGAAATGTATTGTCCATATGAACTATCTCTTTTTCTCTTTTACTAATTTGGCTTCACTTTCAACAATATTAATATTTCTGCTCTTTTCCTTTCTTTCATTTTAGCATTTCATGATGCATCTTTTCCATCCCTTACTTTTTCATTTTTCTGTTATTTCATTTTAAGGTTATTTCTTATAAACAGCATATAGCTGGATTTTTTGAATTGTTCAACCAATCTAAGTTTTATTTTTTCTCTTTCTTAAAAGGTGTATTTAACCCATCAACTCATCTACATTTAATGCAATTTTTTTTGTTTTGTAATTATCTCCCTAAGCAATTTATTAATTTATTATTAAAGTATCATTGATTTACAATCTTATGAAGGTTTCACATGAAAAACATTGTGTTTTCAACATTTACCCATATAATCAAGTCCTCAGCCTGCCCCTGCCATTGCAGTCACTGTCCATCAGCGTAGTAAGATGCTATAGAGTCACTACTTGTCTTCTCCATGCTGTACTGCCTTCCCTGTGACCTACCTATAATGTAATTATGAATTACAGTGCCCCTTAATTCCCTTCTCCCTCCCTCCCCACCCATCCTCCCCAACCCCTTCCCTTTGGTAACTGCTAGTCCCTTTTCGGTGTCTGTGAATCTGCTGCTATTTTGTTCCTTCAGTTTTGTTTTGTTTTTATACTCCACAAATGAGTGAAATCATCTGGTACTTGTCTTTCTCTGCCTGGCTTATTTCACTGAGCATAATACCCTCTAGCTCCACCCATGTTGTTGCAAATGGCAGGATTTCTTTTCTTTTTATGGCTGAATGATACTCCATTGTATATATGTACCAATCTTCTTTATCCATTCATCTATTCAGGGACACTTCAGTTGCTTCCATATCTTGGCTATTGTAAATAGTGGTGTGAAAAACAGGGGTACATGTGTCTTTTTGAATCAGAGATCTTGTTTTCCTTAGGAAAATTCCTAGGAGTGGAATTCCTGGGTCAATGGTATTTCTATTTTGAGTTTTTTGAGGAACCTCCATATTTCTTTCCACAATGGTTGAACTAATTTACATTCCCACCAACAGTGTAGAAGGGTTGCCCTTTCTCCACATCCTCACCAGCATTTGTTGTTTCTTGTCTTTTGGATGTTGGCCATCCTAACTGGTGTGAGGTGATACCTCACTGCGGTTTTAATTTGCATTTCTCTGATGATTAGTGATGTGGAGCATCTATTCATGTACCTGTTGGCCACCTGAATTTCTTCTTTGGAGAAGTGTCTGTTCAGATCCTCCACCCATTTTTTAATTGGAATAGTTGTTTTTTGGGTGTTGAGGTGTGTGAGTTCTTTATATATTTTGAAAGTCAACTCCTAATTGGATAAGTCATTTACAAATATATTCTCCCATACCATAGGATGCCTTTTCATTCTGCTGATGGTGTCCTTTGCTGTACAGCAGCTTTATAGTTTCATGTAGTCCCATTTGTTCATTTTTGCTTTTGTTTCCCTTGACCAAGGAGATGTGTTCAGGAAGAAGTTGCTCATGTTTATATTCAAGAGATGTTTGCCTGCTTTTTTCTATGAGTTTTATGGTTTCATGACTTACATTCAGGTCTTTGATCCATTTCAAGTTTACTTTTGTGTATGGAGTTAGACAATAACCCAGTTTCATTCTCTTACATGTAGCTGTCCAGTTTTGCCAACACCAGTTGTTGAAGAGGCTCTTTTCCCCATTGTATATCCATGGCTCCTTTATCATATATTAACTGGCTATATATGTGTGGGTTTATATCTGGGCTCTCTATTCTGTTCCATTGATCTATGGGTCTGTTCCTGTGCCAATACCAAATTGTTTTTGATTACTGTAGCTTTGAAGTAGAGCTTGAAGTTAGGGAGCATAATGCCCCCAGCTTTGTTCTTCCTTCTCAGGATTGCTTTGGTATTTGGGGTCTTTTGTGGTTCCATATCAATTTTAGAACTACTTGTTCTAGTTCATTGAATGCTGTTGGTATTTTGATAGGGACTGCATTGAATCTGTAGATTGCTTTAGGCAGGATGGCCATTTTGACAATATTAATTCTTCCTATTCATGAGCACAGGATATATTTCCACTTAGTGGTGTCTTCTTCACTTAATGCAGTTATTAATGTTCTTGAATTTATACATGCCCTCTTATTTAATATTTCTATTTATCATGACTTTCCCCTTGTTTCTTCCTTTTATTTCATTGCCTATTGCTATGTGATTGACTACATTTTGTTCCACATAATTTTCCCCTAGTAACCTATAACTAGTCATTTTTCAATTTTGCTACTTGATACTCTTAAATTTTTAACAAAACTATATTTAAAATTATAGTCTTAGTTGTATTCAAAAGTAATCAGTAGCTAAGTCATCCTCCTGAAAAAGACAAAAATCTCACTTCCTTGTCTCCCTTTTATATCTCTTTTAACATGTAGGATTTCAGATCCTGGATTATTTTATTATTAGGATTATCATTATTATCATTATCATTTTACTTTTGCATCTATAGTCATGCACAACAATCAATAGCTTTTTCTGTTTTTTTGCTTCCGACTGCTACACTTAGGCCACATCTCCCTCTTTTGGCTTACATTTCCATCCTCCCAGCATCCATTTTTCAGTAATGCTTCCAAAGTGCCACCATGAGTCGCTGCACATCCAAAAACATCTTTATTTTTCTCTACATTTGAATGATAGTTTTCTACTTTATAGGACTCAAACTTCAAAATCATTTCTCTCAAGTTTTAAAAATATGTAACAAGAAGGAAGAGAAGAAGTTGATAATATTTATCAAGGTTAGGCCACCCTGCCAGCCACTTTCAATATGCTCATTACTAATGTAGAGGTAGTGGTTTGCCCGTTTTAGGTACATATGTGGAAACCAAAGCTCAGAAAGATGTTTTTCTGCCAGTTACACGACAAATGGATGACAGAGATGTTTTCAGTCCAATGTAATTGGACCTCAAAGCCCATGCTCAGAGCAGAGACCACTGCCTTCCAATAGAAATACATGAGCGACATATGTGAATCTTGTAGCACTCAAAAATTTTTAAGTAAAAAGGTAAAAATTCATCTTAGTAACACATTTTATTTGGTGCAGTATATCCCAAATGTTATTTTGACATGTAATCAGTATCAAAAAATTGATGAAGACGATACTTGGCTTGCTTTCTTCTCACTAAGTCTTTGAAATCTGGCGCCTTTAATTACCTTTACAGTATGTGTCAATTTAAACTGGCCCCAGTCCATGGTTTCCATGGCTGCATGTGGCTAGTAGCCACTTTTAGGGGCAGCCCAGCTCTACAGCTGCTGCTTTGAAAGCAAAAAGTTTCTTTGCTAAATACAAGAAGAAAGGGTCCTATGGGGGTGATTTTTTTCCAGCCCATTTTGACGTAAGGAAGTCTGGATCTTCCTGGAAATAATTTTATGGCTGGTTTTTGCTGATCACAGATATACAACAAAGCCCCGCTCGGTCCTCATCGTGACTATGTAGCACAGCCTGTCCTCCTGATCTACACAGCCAGAAGTCAGTGGTGCCTTCTTAAAGCCAACTCTTAATCTATTCAAAAGACAGATTAAACATTTTCCCCATTTGATGCCAGCTGTATGTATATTTTTATACATGCCTGCCTTCCTTTTTCACGCAAATACCTGGCCCCAACTCAGACAAGGCTTTTTATCGCTCTTGGGAGAGCCCTGGGACTGGGGCAAACATCAGCTAGCCTTCCTTTCGTCAGCCCCCAAGAGTGTTATGAAAAGAAAACAACACACCCACAGCAATTATTTTAATACTCTGAAGCAGCCAACATTTCACGTTCTCTTCTCCCAGCATTTCCACCAAAAATTAATCTCACTGGCCCCTCATACCGGCTCCCTGGAGCCCCATAACTCCAGCGGTATCAACAACTTAGAAACCGGAGTTATAAATAACAGAGGATACCCTCTCTCAATGGCTCATGTCATGGGTTGACAGGTTGGAATAGTGGAGACTGGATCGCAGCATTTGGGAGCTCCGAATTACAGCTTCCCTCACATGACAGTCGGCGGAACACAGGTGTTAAAAGCCCAGCCAGAAACCCTTGGGATCAGCACATCACAGCTCTGTCTTACTTCAGAGTTGCAGAATTTTGGACAAGTCACCTAACCTCTCTACCCCTTGTTTCCCTCATTTTAATATGAGGATCATGCCTGCTCCAGGCGGCTGTTGGGAAAGTTAAAGGATATGATATATATAAAGGTGCATTATATCTCCCCAGCAAAAAGTAGCTGAAAAGTATTTTTAAATAATTTACATTTTATTTTTTCAGCTTAACTTTGGTATAACTGATGAATGAAATTGTATATATTTAAAGTATACAATGTGATGATTTGACATACATGTACTTTGTGAAATGATTACCACAATCAAGTTCATTAACATACCTGTCACCTCATATGGTTACCATGGTGGAGGGGACACCCAAGGTCTACTCTCTTAAACTTTTCAAGTACACAGCTCAAGGAACACAGTTTCAAGTGTTGTTAACCAGGGTCACCACACTGTACATTAGATCTCCAGACTTAGTCATCTCAGAAATGAAGCCTTGTACCCTTTACCCAGCATCTCCCCAACTCTCCCACCCACCCCAACCCCTAGCACCATTCTACTTTCTACTTCTATGAATTCAGCTTTTTTTTTAATATTAGATTCCACATATAAGAGGTCATATGGTATTTGTCTTTCTCTGGCTAATTTCACTTTTTACATTATGCATGTAATTTTCAAAATATGTTGATACTAAAGCAATTACTTTCAGGCTTAGATTCAATTGCTGGCTCTGTTGCTTACTCGGTTTGAGACCTTGGATGTGATTCTTTCTTCTCTGCTACTCAGCTTCCTTGACTATAACCTGATAGAGTCAAGGTCTTGGTCTCACAAGGTGGTTGTTAGAATTGAATAAGGCAACCTAAGTAAAGTACTCTGTACAATATGAGCCATACATTGAGTGCGCTGTAAATCATAGCTCTTGTTAGAATGGATTGATATGACATTACATTGACACTATTTCCATCATAATGTTTTAAGAAGCAAAGGTTAATTCTAATTGACACTCCTGGTGGAGTGTTCATACAACACCCCAGCATACCTCAAACTGTTAAAGATACAATATCCATAGTCAACTGGTGACCTTTGGACATAAAGGCATTTCATTTATTTTGAAAGGAACTCATTTGGATACTGGCAGAGGACAGAGACCTGCAAGCCAGCCTGGCTGGAAAGGTGCCTAGTGCAACACTGTGCACCACAGCAGCAATCAAGCGGTCTGCTGGAGCTGTCGGTCCACCCAGCATGCCCTGTGCATGTTCTCCATCCTCACCTCCTGTCATTTGTCCCTATCACATCCAGTCTCTGAGTGGCCTCTGCTCACATCGCTCAAGATGCATTCCATCCTGACCCTTCAGCTCCTAATACGAGCTTAACCCCTTTGCTCACTGCCTGACTCCTGTGGCCATAAGTACCATATGGGCCCTGGATGGGTTTTCCTTCAGCCTCCTTATTGACCAAACGGTATTTATTTCCTCAAATCAAAGGACGGGCCCCTTACCTGGGCATCAGGAAAGCAAGATGAGGGGGCTGCAGAACCTGAGAGCTCTCATCTCTTTGGCTTAAACTTGTGCAGCAAATGAGCAAAACCTGGATGTGGCAACTAATTTAAATCTATCTATACAGTGTTCCCTGTTTTCTGTTGCCCCCCAGAATCTCAAAAAAAAAAACACACCCAAAGCCATTAGCCATGCAAATGCCTCTAGCAGAGGCGCAGCTTGTTAAAGGACAGTGACAGCAGGATGTACATAAAACGCCTGGTGAAAGGCACGCTCCTCAAAATAGAGGGCTTCCCCCGGGGAAATTAGGGCTGGCAAGCTCAGGAGCACACTCCATATGTCTTGTCTGCCATCATCAGCTGCAGCCACCTGTGACTAGATATCCCCACCTTCTAACTTGCCCCAGGGCTAGGCTCTGCCCAGCTGTTCACTTCTTGCTTCACATCTCCCCACTTGTACTCTCATTTTTGCACTCTCTTCTGCTCTTTGTTCACTGACTTACTCATTTGACAAACATCTCCCTGGCACTGTGAGAGACCATGTTCTGCCCATTTCTCAAAATCATCTTCCTGGTCTACCTGCATCACAATCATGTAGGCTAATGATTAAAGTGCATATTTCTGGGCCCCTCTTCAGCTCTTTTGAATGAAACTGTGTCATGGGCGGGAGCTTGACGGCTTGAACTTGGGACAAGCCCTCCATGTGGGACTGTGATACTTTGCTGAGTGTGTCAAGCTTTGACATGAAATTCCCTTCTGCTCTGTCTGCCTTTCTCCTACAGCAGCATTTCTCCCAGCATCAATCAAGTCAACAAAACACCCAGGCCTCCTACCACCAGTTAGACGAGGAAACCCTAGCTGCTTTCACAGATATACAACCCAAATTTTGTGGCTTAATACGGTAATAGTTTACTCCTCACTCAACGAAAAAAATTCAGTGCAGTGTAACTAATCATGCAGCTTTCCTCAAAGTGGGGATTCAGGGCCCAGACCCGTCCTTCTTGTGGCTGCATATTTTCAAGGGGTATCTCCCTAAGTGTCTTCCATGGGATGTCCTCCATTCCAACCTACCAGAGGAGAAAGTATGGAGGACCATACCTGGGGGTTTTCATGAGCCTGGATGTGGCATTTCCCACTCCTGTCTACATTCCCCTGGTCACGTTCAGCTACAGGGCCACCACTAACCTCAAAGAATGCCGGGAAGTGGTCCAGCCATGTGCACAGAGAGCAGAGCATTTTGAAGGAGAGTTATCAGTCTCTATTTCATAAAAAAAAAAGTGTTTCTTTCAGCACCAGTTGACAGTAGCCATAAGCCCGCAGACTGGAAGGAGCTATTCAGAGACTTGAGAATCTCTATTAAAATGGGTTGCAATGGCTGCTACTTGCATGACCCCTGCCAAAGAACAGAAATCAATCAATCACTTTAATCCCTACTCTCTCCACCTAAGCCCCACAGGCTACTGCGACCATGCTGGGCCCTAAAAGTGCATTGTAATCTTATTGTAAAGCTCAGGGCCAGAAACTTCAGGTGTCTTCCAGATGACTTGCAAAAATTTTCCAGCTGGAAGCCTAACCAGAGTTGACTGATATGCTAGGACAGAATTTTCTTGACATACAGGAGCACTGCAATGAGGCTTGGCCACTAAAAGCATACAATCAAGGGTATGTTACACTGATAAGAGATCCCATAGTGAGTCCACAGCCAGAACTTTGCGGGCCATGATAAAATGAGCAGATACAGTAACACAGAAAAGTCAAAATTCATTACTAGAGCCCCTTCCTTCTGGGCTATAGAAGGATTAGCAGAGAAGTGAGACCCACTGAGCTCCTGGGACTCAGTCATTTTTTAAAAAGAGAGAAACCTGCCCCAGGCGGCTCTTAACCAAGAGCCGGGCAGTTAGTAACAGTGAGAAAGGCACCAGGGTGCTACTGTTTGATGACATTACAAACCAGAGTCTTCTGGTAGCAGGCTGGTTAAATTTTCACTGGATTCAAAAAGAAGCTACAGCTCCATTCTGGCAAGAAATGGGGAAATGGGCTTTGTTTAAACCCCGGCAGAGCCAAGAGCTCACTCAGTGGTGGTAATGACAACCACTAAGCAAAAGCATATGGCAAGGATAATCAGGAGTGGATGAGTGAGTGGGAAGAGTGGGACAGGGCAGGAGGAAGAGCCCCCATCAGGGTGCCACATCGAAACCACTGCTGTGCGAAATGGGGGATCCCATCCAGCAGAGAAGCAGAAAAAATGACCACCATAAAGATGGACGGTTGGAGCATTTATAGGTTAGCTTCCTTCCCTCAGAGTGGGGGTGGCCCCTGAGGGCACTTCTCTCAGATTCCTGGGCTCTACTTGTCCAAGTGCCTACTGAGCTTCCGGGGTGTCCAGCGAGACCCTGTAGCCACACGCAGAAAAGTGTGTGCTTGTGGTGAGACCTGCTAAGTGCAGGCTGAGTCTAGATTTGCAAGGAACTGTTCATCTCAGCTGCAGCTGAAATCAGAGGGCGGCCCAGTGGCTATGACACAGGTTCCCCAGCATCTTCCTTAAGAGATCAGCCAAAAGCTTCCCCTCTCCTGAACTTCATCACTGGTTTCTCTGAAAAAGAGCAGCCATCTCTATTTTCTCACCTACCTTTGATTTCAACCCACTGTGATCAAACTGCAAGCTCAATGAAGCTGAGTTACTGTTTGATTATGGTTGGGGGTCACCAAATCAGGTGGCCACTTCTTTGCACTTCTCTCTGGGAGTTGTTGGTATAAAGGGGGCACTTACAGCCCTGGGGCTACTGGATAAGGCCACCCGGGAGTTATGGATCTTAAGAAGTGTGGCCCAAGAGGAAGCCATGCTGCTTAACAGAACAGACAGCAGCCCCCCACGATGGTAACTGGAGGCATTTTATGCACGCCTCTCTGAGCTCCAACATCTGTTCTTCCAACCTACAAAAGCATGACATTAGAAGCTATTCTTTGATTAAGGACTTTTCTGTTTCCCAGAATCTCAGAATACTTTACTAGAAAATATATCAGGCTTTCATGAACCAACATCAAAGCAGGAATAGCTAGCAGTCAGTAGACCCCAAGATGGTTGGATAAATGGGTCACGGATTCTGTGGTGGAAAAATGGATTACAAGAGGTGATTAAGGACGGCACTCACGACAAGTTTGCTTGACTTCTCGATCTGCCATGTGCCTGGCCTGAGTCCCAACACCATCTCCCACAATCCTGTGAAAATGTGTGTTCTCACTTCTCTCCCACTATTTTCATTGCCCCAACATGGCCTTTCCTTTCCATAGGGCAAGTCAGAGCACCTCTAAGTCTGACTTTAGGTCACAGTAGAATATTATTTTTCACCCAGCCACTCCCCCACATGAGTTATGACTGCATTCAAGTTCTTTATTTGGATAGGAGCTAAAAACAATACTAATTAGGAGGAGGATGACATATATCAGTATACAATATATTATGATTGATATACAATTGATCAATATTCATTGATAATGTATTAATATTTTAGTATAAGATAAATTGAACAAAGAAGCTCCAAGTGTGGGTGCTTTTCCTGGGTGGTTCCAGACCCTTCCTATAGTTTTCCCTGATATTGGCTGTTCCTTTTTATCCAAAGGAAGGATGAAAGCAGGACAGAAATGAGTAATTGCATGAAACAATCCAAAGTCCGGAGCAGAGTCATGTTTGGAAAATATGTTAGAGCAGACAAATGATATCCCTTTTCTTCCCTTCTCTACCTGGCCACTTTGCTCTTCCTTCATTCCTTCCTCTCTGCAAGCCTGACGCTAGCAGGCAGTTACGTGCACCATCCCCTGCACCAGCGTTCCTCACCCTTGGCCTCACTCCCATTCTGGGCCAGGGTTCTGTGTTGGGGGGGAAGCGGGTCCTGGGCATCTCAGGGTGTTTTCCTGGCAGCCCTGGCCTCTGCCCACGAGCCGCCAGGAACATCTAGTTCTGACAACCAAAAATATCTCTAGATATGGTGAAATGTTCCCTGGGAGGGGCTGACTATCCCCCCAGCTGAAGACACCTGTCGGCCCGAGAAGTCAGGGAGCCCAAAAGGACTCCAGTGGATACCATGGCACTGTGCATGGTGCAGAACTGGCTGCTAGGTTAAATGTTCGATATTAGCACTGAACTGAGACAACTGTCTGATGAGGTTAGAGCCCAGGTCCATGCATAACTGAAACAGAGCCAGGGGGAACCTAGTTCTCAGCATAGGGGGGTGGTGGAGCAGGCCTTTTTCTTTATTTAAATGGAGCCTTCACCATGTGAGGATAAGTGGCCATCCACAGCCGGGAAGAGAGGCCTCATTAGAAATGGAGCCCTGCCAGACTTTGATCTGGGACTTTTAGCCTCCAGAACTCTGAGAAATAAATTTTTTTTTTTTGTTTTTTAAATTAATTAATTCATTTATTTTTTATTTTGGTATCATTAATCTACAATTACATATGCAACATTATGTGATTCCTGTTGTCTTTAAGCCTCCCAATCTGTGGAATTTTGTGATGGCAGCCTGAGCAGACTAATTCACTATCATTTTAAAACATCAGGATCCAAATAAGGTCCACATGTTATAATGATGTGATTGGATTCATCCTTAAAGGCCATTTCTTCTTGGATGGCCTCCGAGGCCCTGGGAGGTCCTCTCCTTGATGCTCTGTAAGTCCTCGGAGAGGAAACGCCGGGGAAAAATACCTCTAAAAACCGAAGTCAGTCAAAGGGAGAAATAAAGTTTAAAATTATTTATTCCTTAAAAAAAATAATAAATAAATAAAATAAATAAATAAATGGAGCCTTCAGCAGAAAGCATTTCTAAATAGCAAGCCCCATAAACAGATCTCTTTGGTAACCTGACAGGCAAATATCAGCAGAGGTTCCAGCTTCCTGCTGTGTTCACACATCTCCTTAAGCTTTCATTTCACCCTCAGCAGTAACAAGCTGATGCCAGTTCATTCATGACCTGCTAATGGAGTGCATTCTCATATTTATCTGCTTTCGTGCCGTCAGTGGCCTCTTTAGGAATGCTCCCTGATTGCCCTCCAATCATTTCCCACCCCTTTCGAGAACATTAGGTATTAATTCAAGCTTGTCAAATCTTCTATGATATATTCCATTCAGGAGCTAATACCTCATCAACCTTACCTAGCACTGGAAAATTCAATTTCTCAAGATACCAGCTGTTATCCTGGAGACCTTGCATATCTGTTTAGAACAGCTAATAGGAAATGTTCCTGCTGAGCTCATTTTTTTTTTCTTTGCAGCTGGTAAAATTCTATGAATTGTGTGTAAATTATACCTTGATGAATCTTTTTTTTTTTGCTCCAGGCCTTTTTTTTAAAGTTTATTTTGATATCATTAATCTACAATTAAATGAGCAATATTATGGTGATTACACTACCCCCTTCATCAGCCCCCCCCCCCACCAACCCCATTACAGTCACTGTCCATCAGCATAGTGAGATGCTATAGAGTCACTACTTGTCTTCTCTGGGTTGGACAGCCTTCCCCGTGCCCCCCTAACATTACACCTGCTAATCGTAATGCCCCTTTTTCCCCCTTGTCCCTCCCTTCCCACCCATCCTCCCCAGTCCCTTTCCCTTTGGTAACTATTAGTCCGTTCTTGGGTTCTATGAGTCTGCTGCTGTTTTGTTCCTTCAGTTTTTTTCTTTGTTCTTATACTCCACATATGAGTGAAATCATTTGATACTTGTCTTTTTCGGCTTGGCTTATTTCACTGAGCATAATACCCTCTAGCTCCATCCATGTTGTTGCAAATGGTAGGGTTTGTTTTCTTCTTATGGCTGTATAATATTCCATTGTGTATATGTGCCACCTCTTCTTTATCCATTCATCTACTGATGGACACTTAGGTTGCTTCCATTTCTTGGCTATTGTAAATGGTGCTGCGATAAACATAGGGGTGCATCTGTCCTTTTCAAATTGGGCTGCTGCATTCTTAGGGTAAATTCCTAGGAGTGGAATTCCTGGGTCAAATGGTATTTCTATTTTGAGTTTTTTGAGGAACCTCCATACTGCTTTCCACAATGGTTGAACTAATTTGCAGTCCCACCAGCAGTGTAGGAGGTTCCCTTTTCTCCACATCCTCGCCAACATTTGTTGTTGTTTGTGTTTTGGATGTTGGCCATCCTCACTGGTGTGAGGTGATATCTCATTGTGGTTTTAATCTGCATTTCTCTGATGATTAGCGATGTAGAGCATCTTTTCATGTGCCTGTTGGCCATCTGAATTTCTTCTTTAGAGAAGTGTCTATTCATGTCCTCTGCCCATTTCTCAATTGGACTATTTGCTTTTTGTTTGTTGAGGCGTGTGAGTTCTTTATATATTTTGGATGTCAACCCCTTATCGGATATGTCATTTATGAATATATTCTCCCATACTGTAGGATGTCTTTTTGTTCTACAATGGTGTCCTTTTCTGTACAGAAGCTTTTCAGCTTGATATAGTCCCACTTGTTCATTTTTGCTTTTGTTTCCCTTGCCCGGGGAGATATGTTCATGAAGAAGTTGCTCATGTTTATGTCCAAGAGATTTTTGCCTATGTTTTTTTCTAAGAGTTTATGGTTTCATGACTTACATTCAGGTCTTTGATCCACCTTGAGTTTACCTTTGTGTATGGGGTTAGACAGTAGTCCAGTTTCATTCTCTTACATGTAGCTGTCCAGTTTTTCCAACACCAGCTGCTGAAGAGGCCGTCATCTCCCCAATGTATATCCAAGGCTCCCTTATCAAATATTAATTGACTCTATATGTTTGGGTTGATGTTTGGATTTTCAATTCTATTCCACTGGTCTGTGGGTCTGTATTTGTGCCAATACCAAATTGACTTGATTACTGTGGCTTTGTAGTAGAGCTTGAAGTCAGGGAGCATAATTCCCCCTGTTTTATTCCTCCTTCTCAGGATTGCTTTGGCTATTTGGGGTCTTTTGTGGTGCCATATGAATTTTAGAATTATTTGTTCCAGTTCATTGAAGAAAGCTGTTGGTACTTTGATAGGGATTGCATCGAATCTGTAGATTGCTTTAGGTAGTATAGCCATTTTGACAATATTTATTCTTCCTAGCCAAGAGCATGGGATGAGTTTCCATTTGTTAGTGTCCTACCTTGATGAATCTTAAAAAATAAAATAAATTTATCACATAGTAATTTAAGTGCTTCTTTGTTGTCACCCTAAATAAAAACAAATAAAATAACAAACACAACACATATATGCAAGTTACAGGATTTTCTTTAAAGACATTTTTTGTGAAGGCTGTTGTCACTTAGTTTCCAAAAGAGCATTGGACTGTGGAGTGGCCCCTGATAGGGTTGGAGGCACAATATATCTGATAACTGATCATATCTGGTTTTTTAATAGATTTTTTATCAAAGTATGGTCCATAAATAGTTGTATATTATATTGGTTTCAAGTATACTATATAATGATTTGACATTTATCTACATTTGTAAATGCTCACCCCAGCTAGTGCAGTTATCTGTCAACATAGAAAGATGCTCCAGAACTATTCACCATATTCTCTACGCTGCATTTTCATCCCCGTAACTAATTTATATAGATTTTGTGCCTCTTTATTCCCTTGACCTACTCACCTGAATCTCTCCCCCATGTAACCACCAGTCACTTCTCAGTGTCTATGAGTTTGTTACTGTTTTGTTCATTTTCTTTTCTTTTTCTACTCTAAAAATAAGTGAAATCATATGGTATTTGTCTTTCTCCACCTGGCTTATTTCACTGAGCATAATACCCTCTAAGTCCATCCATGTTGTTGAAAATGGCAGGATTTCTTTCTTTTTTGTGGCTGAATAATAGTCCATTGTGTATATGTACCACATCTTCTTTATTCATCTATTGATGGACACTTTGGTTGCTTCCATATTTTGGCTATTGTAAATAATGCAGCAATAAACATAGGGGTGCATATGTCTTTTTGAAACTGGGATCCTGCATTCTTAGGGTAAATTCCTAGGAGTGGAATTCCTGGGTCAAATGGTATTTCTATTTTGAGTTTTTTGAGGAACCTCCAGTACTGCTTTCCATAGTGGCTGCACCAATTATATTCCCACCAACAGTGTAGGAGAGTTCCCCTTTTTCCACATCTTCACCAACACTTGTTATTTCTTGTCTTTTGGATAGTGGCCATTCTGATAGGTGTGATATCTCACTGTGGTTTAGATTTGCATTTCCCTGACGATTAGCAATATGGAGCATCTTTTCCTGTGCCTGGTGGTCATCTGAATTTCTTCTTTGAAGAAACATCTGTTCAGGTCTTCCACCACATCTGGTTTTTCTTTTAATGGTTACCAATGTTGAAAAGTCAATTGATGGATTGAGATACACTATAGCAAATGGAATTAAATTTTTACAGCTCACTTTACAAGGTAAACATTATCTTCTCTCACAGACATCACAATTCTATAGAGCTTTTTTATAAAATAGGAATTCTAATCTGTATTTCTTTTTCTTTATTTTTTTGCTTTGTTTTGATGGTGATGCTGTTGGGCTTTTTAAATATTGAGGTATAATTGACATATAACATTATACAGGCATACCTGTTTTACTGCTGTTCACAGACACTGTGTTTTTTACAAACTACAGATCTGGGGCTACCCTGAGCCAAGCAAGCTTATTGGCACCATTTTTCCAACAGTATTTCCTTACTTCATGTCTCTGGGTCCCAGCTTGGTAGTTCTCAAAATATTTCAAACTTTTTCATTATTATATTTGTTATGGTGATCTGTGATCAGTGATCTTTGATGTTACTACTGTAATAGTTTTGAGGCACCACAAACTGCACCCATATAAAATGGCGAACTTTGTCAATCCATGTGTGTGTGTTCTGACTGCTCCACCATCCAGCTGTTCCCCACCTCTCTCCCTCTCCTGAGGGCATCCTTCTTACCTGAGAGACAACAGTATTGAAGTTAGGCCAGTTAATAACCATACAATGGCCTCTAACAAGGGAAAGGAAATCATCCGTCTCTCACTTTAAATTAAAAGCTAGAAATGATTAAGCTTGGTGAGGAAGGCATATTAAAAGCCAAGATAGGCTAAAATCTAGGCCTCCTGCACCAAGGAGTGAGCCAAGTGGTGAACCAAAGGAAAAGTTCTTGAAGGAGATGAGCAGTGTTACTCCAGTGAAC
>JAVSCE010012791.1:0-15290 GCA_032199065.1 Smutsia gigantea | reverse complement strand
GTTTTGTTCTTGGGTAGTTTTTTGATTACCAATTCGATTTCGTCGCTGGTGATTGGTCTGTTTAGTTTTTCTGTTTCTTGCTTGGTACGTCTTGGAAGGTTGTATTTTTCTAAGAAGTTGTCCATTTCTTCTATGTTTTCCAGCTTGTTAGCATATAGATTCTCATAATATTCTCTTATGATTCTTTGTATTTCTGTGGGGTCCGTCGTGATTTTTCCTTTCTCATTTCTGATTGTGTTTATGTGTAGATTCTCTTTTTCTCTTAATGAGTCTGGCTAGGGGTTTATCTATTTTGTTTATTTTTTCAAAGAACCAGCTCTTGGTTTTATTGATTTTTTCTATTGTTTTATTCTTCTCAATTTTATTTATTTCTTCTCTAATCTTTATTATGTCCCTCCTCTGGTGACTTTGGGCCTCATTTGTTCTTCTTTTTCCAATTTCAGTAATTGTGTCTTTAGACTACTCATTTGGGAATGTTCTTCCTTCTTTAAATAGGCCTGGATTGCCATATACTTTCCTCTTAGAACTACCTTTGCTGCGTCCCACAGAAGTTGTGGCTTTGTGTTGTTGTTGTCATTAGTCTCCATATATTCTTTGATTTCTGTTTTGATTTGGTCGTTAACCCATTGATTAATTAGGAGAGTGTTGTTAAGTCTCCATGTATTTGTGAGCCTTTTTGATTTGTTTCTAATATTTATTTCTAGTTTTATACCTTGGTGATCTGAGAAGTTGGTTGGTAGGATTTCAATATTTTTGAAATTACTGAGGTTCTTTTTGTGGCCTAGTATGTGGTCTATTCTTGAAAATGTTCCATGTGCACTTGAGAAGAATGTGTATCCTGTTGCTTTTGGGTGTAGAGTTCTGTAGATGTCTGTTAGGTCCATCTGTTCTAGTGTTGTTCAGTGCCTCTGTGTCTTTACTTATTTTCTGTCTGGTTGATCTGTCCTCTGGAGTGAGTGGTGTGTTGAAGTCTCCTAAGATGAATGCATTGCTGTCTATTTCCTCCTTTAATTCTGTTAGTATTTGTCTCATATATGCTGGCGCTCCTGTGTTGGGTGCATATATATTTATAATGGTTATATCTTCTTGTTGGACTGACCCCTTTATCATTATGTAATGTCCTTCTTTATCTTTTGCTACTTTCTTCATTTTGAAGTCTATTTTGTCTGATACAAGTACTGCAACACCTGCTTTTTTCTCTTTGTTGTTTGCATGAAATATCTTTTTCCATCCCTTCACTTTTAGTCTGTGTATATCTTTGGATTTGAGGTGAGTTTCTTGTAAGCAGCATATAGATGGGTCTTGCTTTTTTATCCATTCTGTTACTCTGTGTCTTTTGATTGGTGCATTCAGTCCATTTACATTTAGGGTGATTATTGATAGATATGTACTTATTGCCATTGCTGGCTTTAGATTCGTGGTTACCAAGGGTTCAAGGGTTGCTTCTTTACTATCTAA
Source organism: Smutsia gigantea (assembly GCA_032199065.1). NCBI lineage: Eukaryota > Metazoa > Chordata > Mammalia > Pholidota > Manidae > Smutsia > Smutsia gigantea. The sequence goes on along the minus strand of JAVSCE010012791.1, from coordinate 13,832 downwards.
CAATCTAACTTAACTTTCTTGTTAAGTTATTGTAAACACAGTCTGATGTTTCTTTCTTTCTCTCCCTTCTTATTCCTCCTCCTCCATTCTTTCTATAATAGGTGTTTTATTCTTTGCCTTTAGTTGGTATTTGGATGGTCTGCTTTCTTTGCTATGATTTTTTTTTCCTCTGGTGACATCTTTTTAGCCTTAGGTGTGCTTCCATCTAGAGCAGTCCATTTAAGATATCCTGTAGTGGTGGTTTATGAGAGGCAAATTCTCAACTTTCGTTTGTCTGGGAATTGTTTAATCCCTCCATCATATTTAAATGATAATCGTGCTGGATACAATATTCTTGGTTCGAGGCCCTTCTGTTTCATTACGTTAAATATATCATGCCATTCTCTTCTGGCCTGTAAGGTTTCTGTTGAGAAGTCTGATGATAGTCTGATGGGTTTTCCTTTGTAGGTGATCTTTTTCTCTCTCTAGCTGCCTTTAATACCCTGTCTTTATCTTTGATCTTTGCCATCTTAATTATTATGTGTCTTGGTGTTGTCTTCCTTGGGTCCCTTGTGTTGGGAGATCTATGAGCTTCGGGGGACTGCGAGACTACTTCCTTCCCCAGCGAGGGAAAGTTTTCAGCAATTATTTCTTCAAAGACACTTTCTATCCCTTTTTCTCTCTCTTCTTCCTCAGGTACTCCTATAATACGAATATTGTTCCGTTTGGATTGGTCACACAGTTCTCTTAATATTCTTTCATTCCTAGAAATCCTTTTATCTCTCTCTGCCTCAGCTGCTCTGTACTCCTGTTCTCTGTTTTCTATTCCATTAACAGTCTCTCGCATCTCATCCATTCTGCTGTTAAGCCCCGTCGATCGCTTGTCTGATTTCTGTATTGTCTTTCCTCAGTTCCCTCACTTCCTCCCTCAGCTCTTGCACATTTCTCTGTAGGTCCATCAGCATGGTTATGACTTTTATTCTAAATTCTTTTTCAGGGAGGCTGTGCATTTCCATCCCTTCAGACTCCCTCTCTGGGGTTGTCTGGTTGATTTTGGTCTGAACCATATTCCTCTGTCTTTTCATGGCTGTATAATTTGGTCACTGATAGTTGCCACGTATGTCAGCTGGGCTCTTTAAGACCGCCTCTTGGGGTGCCGAGTCCTCTCGGGTGTAGCTGCACGCTGTGTGCTTTCCTGTGTATTCTCGTCTCTCTTTTAGGAATAGATGTATTTTCTGTGTTTTCATAGATAAATATAGTGTTGGGAGGAGATTTCTGCCGCCCTGCTCACACCACCATCTTCCCGGAAGTCGATCGACTTTCTTTGTTTTGAAGTCTATTTTGTCTGATACAAGTCCTGCTACTCCTGCTTTTTTCTCCCTATTAGTTGCATGAAATATCTTTTTCCATCCCTTCACTTTTAGTCTGTGTATGTCTTTGGGTTTGAAGTGACTCTCTTGTAGACAGCATATAGATGGGTCTTGTTTTTTTATGTATTTATTGACTCTATGTCTTTTGATTGGTGCATTCAGTCCATTTACATTTAGGGTGATTATCGATAGGTATGTACTTATTGGCATTGCAGGCTTTAGATTCATGGTTACCAAAGGTTCAAGGTTAACTTCCTTACTATCTAAGAGTCTAACTTAACTCAATGTGCTATTACAAACATAATCTAAAGATTCTCCTTTTTTTTTTCTCCTCCTCCATTCTGTATATATTAGGTATCATATTCTGTACTCTTTGTCTATCCCTTGATTGACTTTGGGGATAGTTAATTTAATTTTGCATTTGCTTAGTAATTAGCTGTTCTACTTTCTTTACTGTGGTTTTATTACCTCTGGTGATAGCTATTAAACCTTACGAATACTTCCATCTATAGCAGTCCCTCCAAAATACACTGTAGAGATGGTTTGTGGGAGGTAAATTCTCTCAGCTTTTGCTTATCTGATAATTGTTTAATCCCTCCTTCAAATTTAAATGATAATCTTGCTAGATAAGGTAATCTTGGTTCGAGACCCTTCTGCTTCATTACATTAAATACATCATGCTACTCTGTTCTGGCCTGTAAGGTTTCTGCTGAGAAGTCTGATGATAGCCTGATGGGCTTTCCTTTGTATGTGATCTTATTTCTCTCTCTGGCTGCTTTTAATAGTTTGTCCTTATCTTTGATCTTTGCCATTTTAATTACTATATGTCTTGGTGTTGTCTTCCTTGGGTCCCTAGTGTTGGGAGATCTGTGCATCTCCATGGCCTGAGAGACTAGGTCCTTCCCCAGATTGGGGAACTTTTCAGCAATTACCTCCTCAAAGACACTTTCTATCCCTTTTTCTCTCTTCTGGTACCCCTATAATGCGAATATTGTTCCGTTTGGATTGGTCACACAGTTCTCTCAATATTCTTTCATTCTTAGAGATTCTTTTTTCTCTCTGTGCCTCAGCTTCTTTGTATTCCTCTTCTCTAGTTTCTATTTCATTTATTGTCTCCTCCACCTTATGTAATCTGCTTTTAATACCCTCCATTGTGATCTTCAACAATTGGATCTCTGACCAGAATTCATTTCTGAGTTCTTGGATATCTTTCTGTACCTCCATGAGCATGTTAATGATTTTATTTTGAACTCCCTTTCAGGAAGATTCATGAGGTCAATGTCATTTAAATCTTTCTCAGGAGCTGTAGTAATAATTTTACTTTGAACCAGGTTCTTATGGCGTTTCATATTTGTATATGGTGCCCTCTAGTGCCCAGAAGCTCTACTCTCTGGAGCTGCCCAGCCCTTGAAGCAGTGTCAGGGGTCACAGGGCAGTTGTATTGGTGCCTGGGGGGAGGAAAGAGATGTTTTCTGCTTCCCGGCTGCAATGCGTGACTCCACTGCCTGAACCAGTAGGCTGAGCACACAGGTGTAAGCCTCTATGCTTTGCTTTGTAGTTGTTGTAGACAGATTTTCCCTCTGGCTGGCCTAACGCCAGAGTAGGGTCTGCCGGTTTGCGAGCCAGGTGGGGCTGGCCTGGAGAAAGGTGCATTAGGCTGCGTATCCCAGAGGGGGTCCTTGGAGCTGTGTAGCTATCCAGGGAGCTGGAGCACCTGAAGGTCATGAAAGGTTCCAACCTGCTGGGCAGAGTGCACTGGGACAATTTTGTCTACCTGTCCTTTCTCCTGAGCAGTAAGCTCTGTGCAATCCTTGCCCCTTTAGCATCCCTCTTGCTAAGGGCTACCTTGTTAGGAAGTCTTTTAGACTGCCCGCCTTTCTTTTGTCCCAGAGCAGCTGGATATGGATCCCTGCTTTCCACAAGCGGCTGGAATCTCAGTCTCTCCAGGAATTCTGCCTGTCTTAGCTTTCCAAACCCTACTCACAAGACTACCATGCAAGCACCATGAAATGTAGGTTTGTGCTCCCAGAGCAGATCTCCAGAGTTAGGTATTCAGCAGTCCTAGGCCTCCACTTCTTCCCCGCTCCATTTCTCTTCCTCCTGCTGGTGAACTGGGGTGGGGGAAGGCTTGGGTCCCACCAGGCCACAGCTTTGGTATGTTACCCTGTTCTGTGAGGTCTGTTCTTTTATCCAGTTGTATGCAGTCTGACACAGTCCCCTTTCCTGTTGCTCTTTCAGGAGTAGTTGTATTAATTATATTTTCGTATTATATGCGGTTTTAGGAGGAAGCCTCTGTCTCACCTCTTATGCCTCCATCTTTAATCCCCCTAATACCAATCCTTTTTAAAGGTCTAGTCATTTATATAGATCCTGAAGAGTTTATTGTCCACTTATTATAATTTCTATATATTTTATAATCGGAAAAAAAATAATTTTTTTAAGTTTGGGAAGATATTCCAGGTAGAAGAAAAAAGATGAACTTAGAAAGTTGAGATATATAAGTGGTCTGAGCTTTTAAATATGCCCAAGTTATAGCAAATAATGGGGGAAAAAGACTGAACAGGTAGTTATGGTCAGATTACAAGGCACTTAAATGCCCTAGTAAGGAGTGTTTGTTTTGGATGTGGTGGTGTGTTGTCACTGATGCTTTAGGATCTGGTTCAGTGGAGCAGAAGAGGGGAAGCCAGACTGGAAGGAGGAAATGGAAGTTCTGGGTGAAAGCTGCTCTTTGAAGTTTGGTGGTTTCATGAAAGAGGAAGGTAAGAAAGTAAAACTTGAAGAAAATGGGGTTGAGGAATTTTGAATTCTTTTGTGGGCTGGAGCAGACCCCCTCCTTGCTGCTCTGTAAGACTCTCAGAGGACAGACACATCTCTTCTGGGTCAATGATGCCTCCCATGCGGGCTGAGGCCTCCCACCCACTGTCTGGCCTCTGTGGTAGCTACAGTCTACCCATGGGAATGACCAAGTGGTGTCATGGGCATGGCCAGTGACTCCTTATACCTTGTTACCAACATGCAACACTTTAAATGATCAGAGCTCTGGATTCTGGACAAAGACATGATGCATCTACATGACATTAATGAGAGAAAAAAGCAGCAGGCACTTCTGCTAAAAGCAGAAAAGCAGTGACAAACTCACATCACATATAAGCTGTGACAAAAAACAAACTCAGCATTTCCATCGCCTCACTCAGGACTCTATTGGTCAAGGTTGCCTTTTCATTAATCTAGAATTCTATGTTCCTTAAGAAATGTCACTACTTAATTGACATAATAATGATAACAATGATAATTAAATATTTACTGGGCTGTGTGCCTGGGTTGGCTTGGCTCTGCCTTTAGGTCCCTAGCCTACCAAAGAAAATAAACGTTCTTTGTGATGTATGAAGCAGCACAATATGGAGGTGGAAGACTTGGGTTCTGAAGTTTCACTGACCTAGATTCAAGTTCCAGCTCTGCCACTTATTGGCCACGTATCTGTGGATACCACGCATGTGTGACATCTATAAGCCTCAGTTTCTCCATCTGTGAAATGGGAATGATAACAAAAGAACCTATTTTACAGGGTTGTCAAGATAATGTACCAAAAAATATTTAGTGATGTGACTAGACCACTGTAAATCTTTTATAGTTATTTGTAACTATTTTACATAATAAACGATTATAACATATAAAAAATTAAATATTATAAAGTAAATTTATTCCCAAGGCCAGATGAGGGGGAAAATCCCTGAGGCGGATTCTTGAACATAAGACACTGGACTCTTTCTTCTCCTTCAAAGCCAGGGTAGACAGCAGACACTCCCAGCATCTTTGTTTCTTGCCTGGGGCCAGCCTGGGCCTCCCTCTACAGCCAGGGCCCACAATAGTGTTCCAGGACTGGATCCTAACTCCTCTCCTAGCTCTCCCTGACTTGGGGTCCCCAGGAACCAGAGCTCCTACTTGAATACAACATTTCTAAGTCTTTCACCATAATCGCCCTCAGGTTTTTTCATTTTATAACTCAGGCATGGAGAAGTATCCCTTACCATGGATCATAGCTTCTGTCCATAATACTGTACTGGTCAGGGTTCAGCCAGAGAAGCAGGGAGAAGGAGAACAATTGGTGGGGAGGGGGAAAGGGTGGCAGAAGAACTTAGGGGGTGGAGAGGGAGAGACCATCAGAAAGGGCGGTTGGGGACCCTTGGGCATAGGCTAAAGCTGCTGTCCATAGGCAGAAATATTTCTAGAGTGAAGCCTCAGCTCTCTTTTTATGACCTTTTAAACTTACTGAACACACCCACTGAGATTTTCAAAGCTAATCTCCCTTAAAGTAAACAGATTACAGCTTTTAACCACACCCACAAAATATCTTTACAGTAACAACTAGATTAGTGTTTGACTGAATAACTGGGAGACTAAAGCCTAGCCTAGCTGACGTATCAAAAAAAAAAAAAAAACCATTACAAATACCAAACCATGGGGCTTCCCATGGAGCCTGAAGATATTTGCTTCAGACCAATGGCAGTGGGCATCTGTTCACACAGCAGGGATGATTGTTTTGAGCTTGGCTTTTTAAGCTTGGACAGGCAGGACAGACAATTTAGTTTACAGATAAATGCATAGTGAGTTGGCATTAAAGAAACCTCGTGGGCCAGGGAAGGGATTAAAGATGGTGGTGTGAGAGGTCAGACAGAGACCTCCTCCTAAAACCACATATAATATGAAAATATAATTAATAAATTATAATAAAATATAATCCTGAAAGAGCAACAGGAAAGAAGGCTGCACCAGACTGCGTATACCTGGAGAAAAGAGCACACCTCACGGAAAAGGGTAATGTACAAAAGCTGTGACCCGGCAGAAACCAAGCCCTTCCCCCACCACAGCTCAACAGCTGGAGGAAGAGAAACAGAGCAGGGAGGGAGTGGAGGCCTGGGACTACTGAACACCTAGCTCTGGAGATCTGCTCTAGGAGCAGGAACATACATTGCATGGTGCTCTGGTGATTAGTGGGGTTGGAAAGCTAAGACAGGTGGAATACCTGGAGAGATGTGGAGATTACAGCTGCGAATGGAAAACAGGAATTCATATCTGGCTGAGCTGGGCGGGCAGTCTGAGAGACTTCCTAACAGCAAGAGGGCTGCTAAAGGGGCAAGAATTGCACAGAGCTTACTGCTCAGGAGAAAGGACAGGTAGACAAAATTGTCTGGTGCAGTCTGCCCAGCAGGTTGAGAACTTAAAACGATCTTCAGGCGCTCCAACCTCCGGCTGGCTACGCAGCTCCAAGGCCCCCCACTGTGATACACAACCTGCTGTGTGTTTCTCCTGGGAAGCCTGCACCTGGCTCGCAAACCAGCAGCCTCTACCCTGGCATCAGGCCAGCCAGAGGGAAGCATCGCCTATGACAGCTACAAACACAAAGCATAGAGGCTTACACCTGTGTGTTCAGCCCACTGGTTCTGGCAGTCGAGACAGGCACAACATCTGGGAAACAGGAAACAGCTCTTTCCTCCCCCAAGGCACAAGTACCATTCCCCTGGGACCTCTGACATCACTCCGGGGCTGAGCAGCTCCAGAGAATAGAGCTTCTGGGCACTAGAGGGCGCCACATACAAATATGAAATGTCAAAGGAACCTGGTTCAAAGCAAAATTTCAACACCAGAGAAAGGACTGAGTAAGACTGAATTAATAAATCTTCCTGAAAGAGATTTAAAAATAAAAATCATAAACATGCTCATGGAGGTACAGGAAAATATTCAAGAACTCAGGAACGAATTTAGGACAGAGATCCAGCCATTGAAGAGCACAATAGAGGGTATTAAAAGTGGATTAGATAAGGTGGAGGAAATAGAAAACTAGGGAAGAGGAATACAAAGAAGCTGAGACTCAGAGAGTAAAAAGGATCTCTAGGAATGAAAGAATACTGAGAGAACTGTGTGACCAATCCAAACAGAACAATATTCGTATTATAGGGGCACCAGAAGAAGAAGAGAGAGAGAAAAAGGGATAGAAAGTGTCTTTGAGGAGGTAATTGCTGAAAAGTTCCCCAATCTGGGGAAGGACCTAGTCTCTCAGGCCATGGAGATGCACAGATCTCCCAACACAAGGGACCCAAGGAGAATAGCACCAAGACATATGATAATTAAAATGGCAAAGATCAAGGATAAGGACAGAGAGAGAAATAAGATCACATACAAAGGAAAACCCATCAGGCTATATCATCAGACTTCTTAGCAGAAACCTTACAGGCCAGAAGGGAGTGGCAAGATATATTTAATGTAATGAAGCAGAAGGGCCTCGAACCAAGAATACTTTATCTGCCAAGATTATCATTTAAATTTGAAGGAGAGATTAAACAATTTCCAGATAAGGAAAAGCTCAAAGAATTTAGCTCCCACAAACCATCTCTACAGTGTATTTTGGAGGGACTGCTATAGATGGAAGTGTTCCTAAGGTTAAATAGCTGTCACCAGACGTAATAAAAAGGGATAGACAAAGAGTACAGAATATAATACCTAATATATAAAGAATGGAGGAGGAAAAAAGGAAGGGAAAAAAAAGAACCTTTAGATTGTGTTTGTAATAGCATACTAAGTGAGTTAAGTTAGACTCTTAGATAGTAAGAAAGTTACCCTTGAACCTTTGGTAACCACGAATCTAAAGCCTGCAATGCCAATAAGTACATACCTATCAATAATGTCCCTAAATGTAAATGGACTGAATGCACCAATCAAAAGACAGAGAGTCAGTGAATGGATAAAAAAAACAAGACCCAACTATATGCTGTCTACAAGAGAGTCACTTCAAACCCAAAGACATACACACACTAAAAGTGAAGGGATGGAAAAAGATATTTCATGCAACTAATAGGGAGAAAAAAGCAGGTGTTGCAGGACTTGTATCAGACAAAATAGACTTTAAAAAAAGAAAGTCACAAGAGGCAAAGATGGACATTACATAATGATAAAGGGATCAATCCACCAAGAAGATATAACCATTATAAATATCTATGTACCCAACACAGGAGCACCTACATATGTGAAACGAATACTAACAGAATTAAAAGGGGAAATAGAATGCAATGCATTTATTCTAGGAGACTTCAACACTCTACTCACTCCAAAGGACAGATAAACCAGATGGAAAATAAGTAAGGAGACAGAGGCATTGAATAACACATGAGAACAGATGGACCTAGCAGACATCTACAGAACTCTACACCCAAAAGCATAAGGATACACATTCTTCTCAAGTGCACATGGAACATTTTCAAGAATAGATCATATACTAGGCCACAAAAAGAGCCTTGGTAAATTCAAAAATATTGAAATTGTACCAACCACCTTCTCAGACTACAAGGGTATGAAACTAGAAATAAATTATGCAAAGAAAACAAAAAGCCTACAAACACATGGAGGCTTCACAACATGCTCCTAAATAACCAATGAATCAATGGCCAAATAGAAACAGAGATCAAACAATATATGGAGACAAACGACAACAATAATTCAACAACACAAAATCTGTTGGACACAGCGAAGGCCGTGCTAAGAGGGAAGTATATTGCAATACAGGCCTACCTCAGGAAAGAAGAACAATCCCATATGAACAGTCTAAACTCACAGTTAATGAAACTAGGAAAAGAAGAACAAATGAAGCCAAAGTCAGCAAAAGGAGGGGCATAATAAAGATTAGAGCATATATAAATAAAATCGAGAAAATATAACAATAAAAAGAATCAACGAAAGCAGGAGCTGGTTCTTTGAGAAAATAAACAAAATAGATAAACCCCTAGCCAGACTTATCAAGAAAAAAAAGAGAGTCTACACACACAAACAGAATCAGAAATGGGAAAGGAAAAATCACTACAGAGACTACCGAAATACAAAGAATTATTAGAGAATACTATGAAAAATTATATGCTAACAAACTGGATAAACCTAGAAGAAATGGACAACCTTCTAGAAAAATACAACCTTCCAAGGCTGACCCAGAAAGAAACAGAAAATCTGAGCAGACCAATTACTAGCAACGAAATTGAATTGGTAATGAAAAACCTACCTAACAAAAAGCCTGGAGCAGATGGCTTCACCACTGAATTTTATCAAACATTTAGTGAAGATCTAATACCCTTCCTTCTTAAAGTTTTCCAAAAAGTAGAAGAGGAAGGAATACTTCCAAACTCATTCTATGAGGCCAGCATCACCCTAATACCAAAACCAGGCAAAGACACCACAAAAAAAGAAAATTACAGACCAATATCCCTGATGAACATAGATGCAAAAATACTCAACAAAATATTAGCAAACCGAATTCAAAAATACATCCAAAAGATCACACATCATGATGAAGTGGGATTTATTCCAGGGATACAAAGATGGTACAATATTAGAAAATCCATCAACATCATCCACCACATCAACAGAAAGAAGGACAAAAACCACATGATCATCTCCATAGATGCCAAAAAAGCATTCAACAAAATTCAACATCCATTCATGATAAAAACTCTCAACAAAACGGGTATAGAGGGCAAGTACCTCAACATAATAAAGTCCATATATGACAAACCCACAGCCAACATCATACTTAACAGTGAGAAGCTGAAAGCTTTTCCTTTAAGATAGGGAACAAGACAAGGATGCCCACTCTCCCCACTTTTATTCAACATAGTATTGGATACCAAATGATTTCACTCATATGTGGAGTATAAGAACTAAGAAAAAAAAAACTGAAGGAACAAAACAGCAGCAAACTCACAGAACCCAAGAACGGACTAATAGTTACCAAAGGGAAAGGGACTGGGGAGGATGGGTGGGAAGGGAGGGGCAAGGGGGAAAAAGGGACATGACGATTAGCAGATGTAATGTTTGGGGGGCACGGGGAGGGCTGTACAACCCAGAGAGGGCAAGTAGTGACTCTATGGCATCTCACTACGCTGATAGACAGTGACTGTAATGGGGTTGGGGGGGGACCTGATGAAGGGGGTAGTGTAATCACCATATTACTCATTTAATTGTAGATTAATGATATCAAAATAAACTAAAAATAAATAAATAAATAAATAAAATAGAAAAAAAAACATAGTATTGGAGGTCCTAGCCACAGCAATCAGACAACACAAAGAAATAAAAGCATCCAAATTGGTAAAGAAGAAGTTCAACTTTCACTGTTTGCAGATGACATGATATTGTACATAAAAAACCCTAAAGAATCCACTCCAAAACTACTAGATCTAATATCTGAATTCAACAATGTTGCAGGATACAAAATTAATACACAGAAATCTGTTGCATTCCTTTACACTAATGATGAACTAACACAGAGAGAAATCAGGAAAACAATTCCATTCACAATTGCATCAAAAAGAATAAAATACCTAGGAATAAACCTAACCAAGGAAGTGAAAGACCTATACACTGAAAACTACAAGACACTCATGAGAAAAATTAAAGAAGATACCAATAAATTGAAACACATTCCATGCTCATGGATAGGAAGAATTAATATTGACAAAATGGCCATGCTGCCTAAAGCAGTCTACAGATTCAATGCAATCCCTATCAAAATACCAACAGCATTCTTCAACGAACTAGAGAAAATAATTATAAAATTCATATGGAACCACAAAAGACCCCAAACAGCTAAAGCGATCCTGAGAAGGAAGAATAAAGCTGGGGGGGATTACGCTCCCTGACTTCAAGCTCTACTACAAAGCCCCAGTAATCAAGACAATTTGGTACTGGCACAAGAACAGACCCATAGACAAATGGAACTGACTAGAGAGCCCAGATATAAACCCAAGTATATATGGTCAATTAATATACGATAAAGGAGGCACGGATATACAATGGGGAAATGACAGCCTCTTCAGCAGCTGGTGTTGGCAAAACTGGACAGCTACATGCAAGAGAATGAAACTGGATTATTGTCTATCCCCATACCCAAAAGTAAACTTGAAATGGATCAAAGACCTGACTGTAAGTCATGAAACCATAAAACTCTTAGGAGATAATATAGGCAAAAATCTCCTGAATATAAACACGAGCAACTTTTTTCTGAATGCATCTCCTCAAGCATGGGAATCAAAAGCAAAAATGAACACATGGGACTACATCAAACTTAAAAGCTTCTGCACAGTAAAGGACACCATGAACAGAACAAAAAGGTATCCTACAGTATGGGAGAATATATTTGTAAATGACATATCTGACAAGGGATTAACATCCAAAATATGTAAAGAACTCATGCACCTCAACACCCAAAAAGCAAATAATGGATGGAGGATATGATTAAAAAATGGATGGAGGATATGAACAGACAATTCTCCAAAGAAGAAATTCAGATGGCCAATCGGCACATGAAAAGATGCTCCACATCACTAATTATCAGGGAAATGCAAATAAAAACCACAATGAGATATCACCTCACACCAGTGAGGATGGCCAGTATCGAAAAGACTAAGAACAACAAATGCTGGCGAGGATATGGAGAAAGGGGACCCCTCCCACCCTGCTGGTGGGAATGTAAGCTAATTCAACCATTGTGGAAAGGAATATGGAGGTTCCTCAAATACTAAAAATAGAAATACCATTTGACCCAGAAGTCCACTCCTAGGAATTTACCCAAAGAACGTAATTTCTCAAATTCAAAAAGACATATGCACCCCTATGTTTATTGCAGCACTATTTACAATAGCTACGATACGGAAGCACCCTAAGTGTCCATCAGTAGATGAATGGATACAACGAGGTGGTACATATACACAATGAACTACTACTCAGCCACAAGAAAGAAACAAATTCTACAATTTGCAACAACATGGATGGAGCTGGAGGATATTATGCTCAGTGAAATAAGCCAGGCAGAGAAAGACAAGTGCCAAATGATTTCCCTCATTTGTGGAGTATAACAACGAAGCAAAACTGAAGGAACAAAACAGCAGCAGACTCACAGACTCCAAGAAGGGACTAGTGGTTACCAAAGGGGAGGGGTGGGGGAGGACGGATCGGTAGGGAGGGAGAAGGGGATTGTGGGGTATCATGATTGGCACACATGGTGTGGGGGGGATCAGGAGGAAGACAGTGTAGCACAAAGAAGGCAAATAGTGACTCTGTGGCACCTTACTACACTGATGGGCAGTGACGGCAATGGGGTGCGGGGGGAACACGGTAACAGGGGTGAAGGTAGTAACCACATTGTTTTTTTCATGTGAAACCTTCAAAAGAGTGTATATCAATAATACCTTAATAAAATTAAGAAAAAAAGAAACCTCATGGGCCACCAGGGCCTTCCAGACGGCATGTGCACTACTCTGGCACAAGAGGCCCTTAAGGTCCCTAGCGGGGCTCTGCTTTGGGTGGTGGGCTCCAGGCAGCCATGGATATATTATACGGGTCTGCACTCCTGGGCATGTGGTAGACCAGAGCCACTTACTGGATCCAAGAGAACCCAGTGTTTCCCAAACTGCAGGTCACAGTCCGCAAGTGGACCATGAAATCAATTCAGGAGGTGGCTGCTCCATACCTTTTTAAATGAAATGGAATGGAATAGAAAATGGTAGAGTGCATCACACATAGTAAAGTTAAGTATTTCAGGTGTGTGTGTGTGTGTGTGTGTGTCTGGCACTTCCCATAGCCCTCTGCAGATATCCTTTAGCTCTGGAGGTGTTAACACACTTTGTCAAAAGATGGGGCACAGTAGGGATGTGACATCGTCATGGTAGGGATGATGGGGGTTGGAAGGAGTTGGGGGAAGGAGGTAAAAGCTGGGGAGGTAATACATGCTACAACTTGGATGAGCCTTGAAAACATTAGCTAAGTGAAAGAAGCGGCATAAAAGGTCACATACGTATGTAGGGGAAGTACAATGGATGAGGAGAGTTGGGAGGAAAACTTTGAAGAGGGGCAGGTACAGAAGACTGGAAGGTAAATTGTCTGCTGGAGTCTCATCTTGTCTCCTATACTCTTAGTTTCTAAATCATTCACTCTGTGTGACTTCAAGGGCTGACAAGGAGGGGATGGGAAGGACGATGAGGCTGGGCCTTTACTGCACAATGCTTGCTATTTTATCTTGCTGGTTTGCAGAGCTCCACGCAAGGTCAGGAGAGAGTAGTTTCTGTTTGCCCCATTTGCAGATAAATCAACAGGCACAGGAATAGCAGGTAGCACTGAGATCTCTGCAATCACGTGCACTCCAAGGAAGAGTGAGCCCAAGACAGGCTGAAGTTTCTTCTTTCTCATCATGCCCTAGTTCATGTTATCATCTGTGTTCTGGTATTGGGGACATCTCCAGCTCCATGTCTTTCCCTGGCTATGTCCCAGCCCCTGTTTTCGGGTGTGTGACCAGCCCAAAGCCAACAACCTCTCTCTACCTGGGACTACCCACCATATGGGTGGTGGACTCCAGGTAGCCATGGATATATTATATGGCTCTGCACTCCTGGATCCAAGAGGTCCCCAAGAAACAAGAGACAAGGAATCTGGGAGACAATAAGTTCT